>VZTF01002171.1:0-560722 GCA_013397755.1 Cnemophilus loriae
CATGATCACTTTGCCCCAAGCGAATGCAGCAAACCTTAATCAGATGACTATAAAGCTTGGATTTATGGTGTTTCAGTCTTTAAGATTTTCATATTAATTAAGATTTTTGAGAATGTCTTTCAGGTTTGCCTTCTGCATTTTATTGTTCATTTTAGCACCTTTTTTTGTCCTGCTGCTATATAATCTTTTTTTGTACTCTTAATCATCGAACCACAAAATTATTTGTATGGGAAGGGACCTGTAAAGACCATCTGGTTTCAACACCCTGCCATGGGCAGGGATACCTGTCACTATCCCAGGTTTCTCCAAGCCCTGTTCAACCTGGGCTGTAACACTTTCAGGGATGGGGCAGCCACAGCTTCTCTGGGCAACCTGTGCCGGTGTTAAGACCTCAATCATCACTGGCAGCACATAGCTTTGTCAGCCTATGACACAGACAGTTCATCCTTGACAGATGCTGAGGATGTTGCTCTGTCTTCTCTCAAAAGGCAGACATTATATTTGGGTTTTTGATGAGGAGATCTTCTGCCTGTACTAGAGATATCAGCTGCTTGATTGCTGTGAGCACCAGAGAAACAGCATTTTGGTTACCTTTTTAGGAAATGGACATATCTTAAAAATATATTTTTATATTCTATGTTTTTAACACTTTTTCTGTCCAGGAAAGAGAGATGCCAGGTCCTCTGGGAACTGTGACTGCATGGAGTGTGTTTTTCTGAGGATGCTATGGAGGCACTAGGAATTCATATGTGACATTGGCCTTAGCTCTTCCTTGGGCTCAGTGTTCACTGCCTGTGCCAGTAGCCTCCTTGCAATGAGACAGGGTCATTTCAAAGCTTGCCAGGTTCTGGGTCCTTCGTACTTACCCTCTAACAAGGTCTTGCTTTCTGCCCTGGAAGTCAGCATCCGATTTCCTCTAATGGCAGATTTGTTTTGGAGGTCAGGAAGGGCAGCTGTGAATTACTACATGTCTCCTTATTCATTCTCCATATAAAAGAGATGCTCTTGAATTGGAAATAAAAGTGGAAGAACAGCAGACTTTTCTGAAGACTTTTTTAGTATATGGACTGCATCCTCCTGATCTTGCTTTGCTTTGTTTCTGGCATCTGTAAAACCCTCTGCTCTATCACAAATGTGCCAGCAACAGAGTGGGGTGAATGCTGGGCCAGGTCTGGGGTATGCTCTGTCTTTTCATGGTGTCTGACTGCACCAGAGAAAGCCCAACGTCCCCGGGAATAACCGTGAGGAAAAAGTCTCTATAGGAAGACTGTTGGAAGTTTGTTACCCTGCAAGATTGGAGCATTTTTTAATAAATTTTATTCCAGCTTCTGTGCTGGGAAATGTCTGTCTTGGTCCACACAGATCATCTAAATTCCTGCATGTCTTAACTCCCTGGATAAATGTAAACAGACATTTAATGGAATTATGTATTTTTCTTCTGTTAATTTCATGTTTTATTTGTAAGCAGTGGGGAAAAGCACTGCAGAAAGTATCCTGCCGCCAGAGAGTGTCACTGGGAATATTAGTTACTTGTATTGTGTTTCAGTCTATGCTCCCAACCACGTTTTCCAAAACTTTGTTATCTTACCTGCAATTTTGCCCTTCTTGATGGTCCTGTTGTTTTATCTATGCTGTTTTCTGCAGATCAAATTATGAACTTGAGTCATCTCTTTTTATTTCTCAGCCCAGTGTGATCTGGGGACTGTGAGAGATAAGGTTTCACTCTAACGTGTTTGGCACCCCGGCTGGCTCTGAACCTCATTAGGAACCATCATCACAGGAAAGGGTTGTTTTACTGGGGGATTTTTTGATTCGTTTGGATGCTTTCCACATCTCCAGCACCTTGAAAGAGCATTTGACAGCATCACATCTTTCTCCTGAACCACCAGGACTGACTCAACCCATGAGTTGTGGTTTTTCCACTTCAAAAAGTCATGACCATCTAAAACCAAAGGCAGCTCTCTGAGAAGGTCCTGATGATTTGAAGATACCCCAAGGCTCAAGCTGGGGGGAAGCAGGGGCTGTGTATGTGGACATGAACGTGGTGGTGGGTCTCAGTGCCATTTGTGGCCCCGATCGCATCCTCCTCCTCCTCAGCACATGAGCCTGTTGAGCAGTGTTGAGGAGGGTGGTGGAGAAGAGTGGAATTGATATGGAGCAGTGTACGCTCCTGCTTACTCCAGTATCAGAGATGGGAATGGTGACACTGACAGGCATCGCTCGCTGAGCCGTTGCCTATTTGTTGTGCTCAGTATCAAATAAAAACCTGATTTATGTTTTGGGGACTGTGCAGAGAACATAGCTTGTGATTGCAAACACAGCTCTACGGACTGCATTTTACAGGCTAGCATGTTTGCCATGTCTGAATAATTGCACTAAAGAGAAATCAATAACCTACAGATTTTACAGAAGTAAAGGATGTTTCCTGTCTGCTCCAAGTAGCCATGATTTGGGTGGACGTTGAAGTATTGCTCCTCTTACAGGTAGGCTGGATAGAATCACTGAAGGACTTGCCTTTATATTTAGTTTTAATTTCAGTCTGATTTTGTGATCTGTTAGCTCCATTAAATTATTTAGCAGTTACAATCACCAGTATTTTGGTAAGAATATAGAGACAGTAATCATGGTATGAATAGGGCCATTTCTCATTACTTCTATTGACTTTGATGTGCTTATATCATTTCAAGATACTGATTTGAATTTAATTCTGTTTAGAAAACAAATACATGTCCAAATTTGCTCCAGATGTGATTCATTTAATTTTGTGCCTTTCAAGATGTTTGTAACAGCTGATGTATGATTGTGGTGGGAGATTGCCAAAACAGATGCTTTTTGTTTCAAGTCAAAGAAGCAGAAACTCTTCATCTAAAGACAGGATTTTTTTTTGAAAGTTTAAAAAGAACCTCTAATTATATATTTTAATGAAAGGAAATTTCTTTTGGCTCTGCATTTAAAGCAAGTGTCTAAAATAAATACTTCTTCTGCCTTGACATCCATTTCCAGGTATTGCCAGCATTCAGGTTAGGAGAGTTTAAAGCTGGAAGGGTGACAGTGTGACCATCTCTCCATGGCCTGAGTAGAGCTACATGCTTGAATGAGCTGAAAGGGATGGATCCCTGCTGAAGAACACCGTTTACACATTCCAAAGGGAGATAAAATAATGAAGCAAACAAATCCAAACCAGGTGCTGGCGATGTTTAAAAAGCTGTTGGCTCTGACTGCTTAGATGCCTTTTTTTTTCTGCAGAAAATAGTAATATTTCCCTTGTAATACAGCATTAAGGGAAGAGCAATACAGTTCCATTCCTAGGATTTTTATTTTCTAATTTGGAATGTGTTTTTCTGAGAGCGTAAGCTTTCCAATGCAGTGGATGCTGGGGGCCTGGCTGACACAGTTTTTTGACCATAAGGCTGCCATTGCTGATTTTGCCAGCAAGCAGCTCACCTGTGTCCTCCTGTCTCAGACCCACGGAGAGTCTGGTCCTACTGTTGCTGCACTGTGTCCTTGTGTATGCATTATGTACATAAATGTATATAAAGGCGTTATCATAATATGCATGCCCTGCTGAGATGGTTGCGTTTGGGGCCATGTGCTGCCACCAAGGTCAGGATAGTTTAGATTAAAGAATTCCTGAGTTTCTAAGTCATGATGCTCCCCAACCCCAGTTCTGGCCTTAGAGGATAGGAGGAATACTGGAATTTAATGTCTTCATGGTCTAAATCATGATGTGTGTTTGAGTGACGTTTATTTAACCTTCATATTTAAACTTCCAAGGAATAAAAATAATCCCAGCCATATAGATCAATGTATGTTCCAGGTTCTAGCTAAGAGATGCAACTGATTATTTCATTTTTGTAAGTTTTATAGTCAAAACCTTCAACTGCAGTCTCATAGTACAAGGCAGTCTCCTAAATGCTGTGAAAAAGTGCTGTTAAAAGGTGGCCTCAACTCCTTCTTCCCCTCTACCTCTTGGTACAAATTTGGGATATTTTCAAGCTTATAGGCAGTGTATTAGAAAAGCTGACATGCAGATAAGTGATAGCTGATGACTTTGAAGCCAAGGGATTAGTTTCATGCTCGATGCTGAGGACTGCTTCTGTTTTTTATTTACTAATGCAACCTCCACAGGGCTTGACACTGTCTCACAGCAGTGCCATCGTGGTGGAACAATGGAGGATGTTGCTGGTGACATCCTTCCTTAGAAAGTGTCCTGATTTGTTAACCTTCTTAGTGCCAAGGCTCCTGCAATTGTACTTTGTCAGCATTTCACCCCTTGAAGGATGTACTGTAGCTGCAGTCTTTCCTTTTATGACTCAGTCCCATCTGCAGGTACTTCTGCCAGGTGTTGTTTTAAATGTGCCATTATCACCATCTTGAACAATGCTATTTGGTTTTTATCTGAGGTATTCATTGCATCCCTCCCTCGCAGAGGAACAGCCAAGGGAGCATGCGGGGAGGGAAGTACCATGGAATGTGGCATTAGCCAAATGTGTGTTAACTACACCTCCCTCAATTACAAATATGTGTCCATGGAAAAAGTGTTCGCGTGGAGCATAACCCCTTCTCAGCTAAAGCCTTCCTAAATGGCTTTTGAGGAGTTAATAAATTAAAACTGAGAAAACAAATTGATTTCTGTGTCTCTCTGGTTTCTAATAATGGGGTTTTTTTTTAAAGTTCAGGCTTAGCTTTCTTAAAATGTCTTTTAACCTAGAATCAAAGAATCACAGAATGGTTTGGATTGGAGGAGACCTTAAAGATTATCTCATTCCAACCCCCTGCCATGGGTAGGGAGCCTGAATGACCATGGAGATCTTGTACCTGACATGAAAATTGAATTCTTTTGTAAGATGTAATGAATTAAAGTTTTGACATTTGAGTATCAGTAAAAAAGCAATTACGCCATGATATGCCACAAAGCTCCCAAGACAAAAGATCCCAATAAAGCCTTGCAGGGAAAGGCTGTTCATTAGCAGGAGGAGACCATGTATGGCTTTCCAGGGTCAGGGAATGGTTTGGAAGGCTCTGGGACTGGCTTCTTGTGAAGCTTCAAATGCCCAAGGTTTCCTATAAGTTTCCTCAAGCCTGGATGTGTGGAGGGAACAGCAGATTCTTTCGGAAGGGAATGAATGAACTAGAAGTCAAAGGGACTAAATAAGATTTTCAAAGACATGGAAAAAAGGTGATCTGAGGAGTGGCACAGCCAGAGAACAGTCTGGGTTCTTTGTGTGTCGTAGGAAACGATCAGAATTTAATGAGCATTATTAAAGATGCTGCTTCTCTGACATTTGCTGGTTTGCTCAGGGCCTTGGTGTGTGTTGTGTTTTCCATGGATGTAGGCTGTAAGAAGTGGTGGGCACAGTGATTTGCAAGGAAGCAACTGTGTGGGAACGCATTTCTGTAGTTTCTCACTGTGCCTGTGGCACAAACATCTCTGCATAGGTGGCATTGCTGGTGACCTTCTGCACCCCTTAGCAGAGATCCAGATGTGTAATCTTTCTTTTTTATAAAAGTCAATAGGTTTACACTGCTGCTACAAATCGACTCACAAATACTACTATCACATTTCACATATGGGTCACTTGCAATGTCTTTGAACGGGCTGTTGGCTGGTATATTTGGGATGCCAGGATACTGCCTTGTGTGAGATAGCAATATATTTTTTTCACAGCTGAAAATAAATTTATCTGACAGCCACAGATATATTTTCTACCTCAGTGACTGCAGCTCAAAACATTTTGTGGTTTTACAAATTCTAGCATATGAAGCATAAAATTTTAGAATATTAGTTTTAAAAGTTTTCAGATATTTGGCTGCCATTGTATTAAAAAGAACAAAACTCAAGAGGTTACTTGCTTGGATAAGTTTGAGCTGGGAGCTTTGTCCCATTAATGTGACTGGCCACTGCTTATCAGAGGGCATCAGCCAGCAGAGAGAATGGTTAAGTTGTTTTCATTCTGTTGATGTGAATGCAGACAAAGCTATCAAATAATGGTCTGAATGTTGTGTTGCTTTTCTTACAGAGGCCTTCCAGCTCAGGGAGATGAAATCACCAAACTTGTATCTTATATGGGTTGGAAATTAAACACAGAAAATTAGGTAGGTAGGTAGGTAGGTAGGTAGGTAGGTAGGTAGGTAGGTAGGTAGGTAGGTTAGTTAGTTAGTTAGATAGTTTGTTTGTTTGTTTGTTTGTTTGTTAGTTTGTTAGTTTGTTAGTTTTTATTGACTGCAGGAAGGAGATCTTGAAATAAATAAGCACAGATCTTGATTCCAGTCATCTTTTCTGTGCTGCAGATGGAGACTAAGTCCAGCAAACTCAGTGATATTCTCTCCTGGTAAGACTGGGGTGAGGAGAGTGGGAGTAATCGTCTGTAAAAAGGGCAGACAAGGGGAGAAAAACGTGATCACCCTGTAATTGCAGCATGAATATGTTAACTTCCTTTAAAGGCAAAGTGATAAAGACGTGGGAGACTTTTGGTGATGTTTTGATTGCCTGCTGTGGTTTTGAGATGCATAAAAGCTGGGCAGGGCTGTAAGTTGATGGGGGCAATGGTGTGCAGGTTGATTTTATCGCTTCCACGTGGTTTGGCTAAATTTTAATTAAAGCCGGAACATTGATTCTTATTTTTACTTTTTGCCACTTTTCAAGCAACTTAGCAGAAGAAATCTAGAATGATACATATTAGTTTGTACATCACAAAACCACATGCGGTGTGAGAAAGCCCCGACATGACGGAGGGACTGGCCCAGAATTAAATTACTTGGATCACCCTCCAGAGCAGGAACTTTCACTCATTTTCTATGTGGTGCTAAAGATAAGGAGAAAAGCATTTGTGCAAGACCATGTATGAACTGATTTGACTCTCGTTATCGTTGAGGCTTTGCAGGGTATGTTAGCAAGAGACCCAGATGATATAGGAAGGTTTTCACTGAGAAAACCAGCATGTTATCAACAAGCCTTATTATCTTACAGAACCTGCCATGAGGGAAGGGCTTCCTTATGTAAAACTTAACTACATCACCTCCTCAGAGCACTTGGTATCCAGACCTTTGCTCTCATTGTAATGCTAGCACAGGCACTCAGCAATGCAGTGACTTATTCGTGCCTCATGCTGCAGGTTGAGCTGCATTAGTTTCCTGAAAAAGAAAGAAAATCACTTTGGGTACCCAGTTTCTGGGAGTGCAAGGTGTAAGCATCAATTCTTCCTTCCGAGCCCTCAACAAATAGGATTTGTGTCAATAAAATTGTGTTGAACCCAACTTACTGTTATCTAACTGCTTCTTTGAGCAAAGAGCAGCTAAAGCTGCTTGCTCTACTGCAGTATTGAATTTTAATCTCCACTGTGATAAACCTCAGAGTTTTATCCTCTCCAGGGGGTTGAGTTTCATTTGGTCCTGTGCTGTTTGGGCATGGCTAGGTGGGATTTGTGGCAATGAAGATTGGCTGTAAATTGGGAATAAGCCCAAACCCTTGTGACACTTTACGGTGAGCGTAAGGGCACGAAGTCATGTCAGTTCATCAGAGCCCTGGGAGCCAAAGGATGCATTGTTTGGATCTGTCACTTGTGTTATAGTTAATGCATTTGAAATAAATATTGAGTGTTGTGAATGTGGAACAGAGAATGAAATGAAAAGATTTCCTGGGATGTGAAACAAATTCATAGTTGGGGGTCTGCTGCAGTGCCGTTTGGGCAGGAAGGGGTTAAGATGGAAAACATTTTGAAGGCTGTCCTGTAAATGGCTTAAACTCCTTCTCTGGGGAGAATCTAGAGATGTGCTTTCATCTTCTTCCGTCTTTCTTTTCTAGCCCCCAAACCCTCTCTGATGCTGGGGATGTGTTGCCATGGGGGAGGCATTTCTTGTCCATAGAAGAGGTGGAAATTTGGGGAGCCCCTTTCTTTAGGGAGATCTAGAGGGAGCCTGTTGAGGCAGAGCATGAGCTGAAGCCCTGCAAGACAGGGACAGAAGTGCCAGTGCCAGCTGTGCTGTGCCTGGGCAGGCAGCTCCCTTGGGGCCATTGCTCCCTTTGTCCCAGCTCTTAAACTGTGCTAATTCCCTCTCAGTGTAGTGCTCTCATGGATCAAAACACAGTGATTTGTCATTGATGCTCTACCCTGGAATATGTCACTCCCAGTGCTGAAAATCTTCGGGAAAAACGTGTTTTCAATCCCCTTATTTCTGCAGTAAGAAGCTTCCCTCTGTACTTCAGTGACATATATAATGAAAAATCCCACTGCCAACAGTTGGTGTGGGGATATTGTTATCTTGACAGGTCTCCAGCAGATCTACTCCAGAACTGGTACCCTGAATTGCAGAAAGGTTATTTGACTTCTCAATAGCAAAGCACTTCCACTGCTCAGATAACTGTCTCATTCATCATCCATTATTATAGTGCTTAAGAGAAAATATTTTAAAAAATCCTACAAAGAAAGAGGAGAGGAATTCATCCCCAAAATTCAGCCTGTAGCATTGGTGAGTTTTTATTTATTCATTCTGTTGCTTGATCTGCTGTATTTGCTGTTCATAACATGGATTTAGAGTAGAAATACAAATCTTGTTGTTTCTGTTGCCTGGGCTCTGAAGGGAGAGGACAAGAAGTAGTGATGTGTGTTTGTGGTGTAAATGGGAAGTTTGAGTTGGTGAATTTGTGTTTTTCTCTCTGTTGGAGCCCTCAGAGTTGTAAATGCTGGAGCTGCACTTTATAGGCAGGTCAAGGTGTATTCAGAGGTTGCGTTGAATGCTCTGCTTGATTGGGCATGTTGGTGCGATAGGAATTGGAGTCCTCATCTGCGCTGTTTGTCACATGGAAAGAATTTGGTTTGTCACGTTACGTAGCTGGGACATTGTGTCATTAAGTGGCACAATTTGACTCTCCATAATGGGAGACGGTGTTGGTTTCTGGAGTGCCATATGTGTATGACACTATATATGTGTGTGATTATAATAACAAAAATCCAACTATTCTTTTGCAAACCTTTATATTTACTAAATGGAGTACTTTTGACCTCATTAAATTCTGGAGGAGTAGGTGCACTCTCATGTCTATATGTGCATGTTGTAAATGTTTCCCTTTAATCTGTTGTTTCTGGACTAATTTAAGAGTTTTCTGTGTGAAGTTTCTTACTCCTTTTTAATGCTTTCTTTCTCTATTAGAAGTACTTTCTCTCCCTTGTGCATATTTTCCTCTTCAGAGGTTAACATTTTATAATTACAGTAACACCCTTTAGGGTGTATGTTGTGGTCTACTAATGAGATGCCTGAGAGGTCTCCTAATGACAACTGAACAACAGGCACAGCACATCGTTATCGGACCATTACACATCCTTAACAATAATAAATACTCCTGCTTACTGTAATTACAAAATGTGTTGTCCTTTAGTGCTCAGCAAGAGGATATGGGAGACTCCACAGTTCAAGTGCAAGGTGGGGAAGTGCAGAAATCAGTAGTGCTTTGCAGAGGATTTCTCTGAATGCCTTTCAGGATGTGGAAGGATACACAGTCTGGGGAGAATTATGGTGTTTTCCTCTTGCTTTTGGATTGAAAATGTCATGAGAACTACTTCCCTGTGTGTGCACATACCCTCTGCTCTCCCTATTGTAAACGTCACACACCTTCTGAGTAGGGATGTTCTTGAGGGAGCAGGTAACCATAGGCAATGGGCTCAGAATTGCTTAAAAAACTCTGTCATAGAGGACGAAGCTGTCCTGTGACAGATCCTGTGGTCTCATGATAGAAGCTAGAGTGTCTCCAAGAAGGCGTTAGGGAAAACCTGTGTATACAAATACCCAAGAAAAAGAAAAAATGTTCTTGACTGCATCCATCACCAAGGATGGTGCATGGTAGCCTTTGTAATACACATTGCTGGCCACTTTTCGTGTGCATACTTCATACAGGTAAGACACCAGACAGTAAAAACGAAAAATACCTTTACCATGGAGTCAGATTCATGAAATCCCAAGCACTGAGTGATAGTGAAGCATTCCTTCTGACAGCAGAGCCAGTGAATTGTTTGGAAAGGTGTTTCAGAGCAGAACAGAAACAGCAAAATTTACATTAGTGCCAGAGGACTTCAACATTTATTAAAGCTTCCAAATAACACATTTGCTATCTAGAAGTATTTGATAGATATACCAGTCTGCCATAAAAAAAGTGAGCATTAGTTACTTCCCAAAGGAATCCAGACAATTTCACTTTCTCTAATAGGAATAAGGTAGAGGTTTGTAAAATGTCAAACTGCAGCTTGCGTAGCATCACCAACTGAAGCAGGCACAATGAGCAAACATCCTGTTTATCTAACAAAAGTCTGTTTGGTTTGGTTAATTTAAATTAAAGGGTGTCTGCATTAAAGTAGTGAAGACATTTTCCATATAGAAATGAGGAATAAGAGTTGGCTACAGTGAAAGGCAGGCCTGGCTTCCAGCACACTCAGACTGATGGACCAAGACCCTTCCTCATATAACTGCTGAAGAGAAGAGTGAGTGAAGCTAATCATCACTGTACAGTAATTAACTCTTCTAGTTCATGATGACAGGTGTTTTTGTCACATATGGTTTCAGGCGCTTCAGATGGCCAGAAAGACTTTATTTATTTATTTCTGTCCTGCAGCTTGCTCAGGAAGATTTGGCAGCAGTGCTAACAAAGCAGCACTCCCCAGACATTAGTGGTCTGACAGGTTAATTCCCTTCATTTAAAAATAGCAATCTCAGTTGCAAAGAATTAAGCTAAAGCACAGCATCAGGTGTAAACTGGTGCTTACAGCAGATACATTGCAAAAGATATTACTGGCTTTCAAACAACTCCTCTTCTTGAAGTATTTGGTTTGGGTTTTCCCTTTTCTCTGGCCATGAGCATCAAGCCAAGGGTGATAGATCTTAACTTCTTGTCCATCTCCTGCTTTCTCTGCCTCTGTACTTGAGGCTGTAATCCATCACTGACGCAGCATCTGATGTTGCTGTGTGTGCAGATAGAAGGGTCCCAGCAGATCCACTGAGCCGTGTTTCTTCTACTGTTTGTGTTTTGACAGCACTTGAGGCTTTAGACCCATGCCGGGAGCTCTCTGCAAGCATGGCGAGAGCCTTATCTCAGAGCCTTTAAATGGATTGGACAGACATGGACAGGGAGAAGTCTGTAGATTAGTACAGACTGCTCCCCAACACCCCAAAATTCCCTCCTGACCTACAGCTGTCCCCCAAATACTCCTTCATAGCCCATCACAGTGAAACCATGCTGATCTGAGCCTTCCTGCCATTGCTGGTGGCCCAAAGGTTCAGCCCGTGGAAAGGAACCTGTCACCCAACCATCCTTTCAGCAAAAGCACAAGGAAATATGTAAAATGAATACCATTTAGTTGATTCTTGCTAAAAGCAGAGTGTTCCATTTTACCACTCTGTACAGAGTGAGTGTGGAGGTTCCTGGAGTGTCCCGCGGTGCTGCCATGGAGCAGCACACAGAGCTTCAGGGCTCTGGGATGGATGATTTGACCCCAGGAAGTACAAATTATACAAATGGAGATGTCAGTCATACACAGTAGGTTTGCCTTTAATTATCTTTGATTTGCTGAAGTGATGAAACAGAAATTCAAGTTTGAATTTATAGAGAACACCCGTGTTTTCACGAGCTGCTCAGCTATTACTATCTGAGAGTGTCTTTTCACAAATAGGTATTTTTACTTTCTTGTTGGTTGTTTTGTTTTGTTTCGTTTTCCATATTGGGAAGCAGTATTATGCAGTATCTCATATGGGTCCGATTGAGAATTCCCAGCACACACCCTGCACCTGCCCAGTCACCTCTCTTATTTTCTTCTCTTTCTTACCCCTTATAAAAACCTCACTGTCTTCCCTGGCTCTTTCAATACAGTATTTCTCAATCACCGAAGCAATTCATTACACTGTTTGTTTTGGGTTGAGATCTTAAGTAATTACACATTCTTAAGCTAATTTTGTTGTTATTGATAAAGACCTGTTTAAGGGATATTTTCCTCTTCTGCTCGCCTCCTCCCTTGTCTGCACCTTACGATGCAGCATCACTAATTTAGCTTAATAGCTTTTAAAAAGCAGAACAATACAATCTGAAGACAAAATATAATTTAGAGAGAGTACACAATAGTCACAGAGAGTTGAGTGTGTGAGAGTGTGTGTGTAAGATCACATCTCCGTGTGGAGTAATAGATTTATAGCAGAGCAGGCTGTGTCGTGAGTAAATTAATCATTAGAAACAGGCAGTTTTCAGTATAGGACTCATGCATAATTCACTCAGGACTTCTGTTATATTTACACTCACCTAATAGTTGAGACAAGCGGTATAGGAGTTACTCACTAGTTGTTTGCCTTGACTGCGTGGTGTTTCTTCATCTGCATTGATGTTTGTGACATTTTTTCTTCCCTCTGGTTTGACAATAATTTTTAATTTTTTAACATAGAAATAACAGCTTATACTCAGCAGGCAACAAATATAATCAGAATAGCCTTGTTTGCTTTCGTGCTTTCCCAGCCCAGACATTGCTGTTAGTTACATCTTCTTTACGCGAAATAGTTTCTGGGAATGCTGTCTGAGTGGATCTTTGGGAGAGATGTCCTGTTGGAATGAAGGCAATCATCCACCAAATCATCCAGAAATCCCTGGCTTGGCAATGTGTTTGGGCTCTTTGTGGGCAGTGCAGTATCACCTTGTAGTACCAAGGAGGGTCTGAGCCAGCCCAGGGGATGGGCACTGAACTGTGGAAAAGCCACCCACTGCTGACTAGAAGACAAAGATTCTTGTAAACATGGCCATGGTCCTTTTGTTGCCAACCAGAGAATGATAAAATCCCAAAAAAAGAGAGAAAACCCGGTAATTCAGAATGTGAGCTGCCTTGGTGAGAGCCACTGTATCCCACAGCTCCTCAGAGAGGACAGGTATAACATGAGGTGAGCACAACAGCAGAGCAGACCCGGGAAGGTGACATGTGGAATATAAGACTTACGGTTTGATGTACCAGATACATGTGTAACAAAATTCAGTGGATGGAAATTGAAGCTAAACAAATTAAAAATAAAATATGTTTGCCCACTGAGATTAAGTAATCATTTGAAAAATTGCTCTTAGATGCTTAAATCAGGGCTGGAAGCCTTCCTGGGTGGTGTGCTATAGAGCAAACAAATTATGGAGCTGCTGCAGAGAAAATCTTGTTGAATTCGGTGCAGGAGGTCAGAGTGTGCACATAATCCCTCCTGGCTTTAAAAATCTATAAATCTGTGGCACACTACCTAGGTGGTGATAGGCACTTGATAAATTATGTTTATCGTGTGTTTTCCCACCTGCAGGCTTCCTCCTGCCTCCCTCCCTGGGACTGCTCCTGCTCCCTTCAGCAGGACACAAATCTAGAACTTGCCTGTGGACTTGGGAAACCAAGTTGTAATTCTTGGGCTTCCCAAGTGTACTAGTTTGAAAGCAAACCAGTGAGAGACTCCAAGTCAGAACTACAATTTAACAGGAAAATTAAAATAAATGCAATAGTACAAAAACACTGACAGAGTCAGAATACAACCTGACACCCTGTCAGGGTGTTGGTAGCAGTCCGATTAAATGGTGGCTGCAGTCCTCTTGGAGTAATAGATGCGGTTCTGTTGAAGCAGTGATCCTGTAGAAGAGTGTGGTTTTCCTCTGAAGGTCCATTGGTGGTGTAGAAGGGTCTGATCTTCCTCTAGGAATCCAGTGAAAAAAGGCTGCTTGTGATGTTCCAAATCTCAGATTATATCCAGGTAGGAATGCTTGGCGCCTCCCCATGGGCAGAGCATCTCACAATGGGATGATGTAATTTTATCAGTCATGCAGTGAGACTCGATGGCCCATTAACAGAAGATATCCCCCTGGAGGGAAGATGAGTCATGGAAGAGATAAAGAACACTGCCCCACCTGGTTTTAACAGATGATGAGAGAATACATACTTTTGGTTACATCTTACATTGTAACCGAAGACACCAAGAAAGGCTGCAAATCCATCCATCTCTTCCTGTGCATTTGAGGCTGCGGCATACAATTCATTTCACTTTATGCAGTTTGGAAGGTAATTGTTTAAGGTAGGAAGAGTGTTTGTTTTATAGAACTGGGAATTAATATTCTCATGCTGTAAATTTTTAATATATTTTTAAAACTCACAGAGTAATAGATGGGTGCTTTTTCTTGTAGTAAAATGAAATATTGAAGCAAATATACACTGAGGCAAGCTTTAACTCTTCCAGGCTGTAAATGTCTATTGTTTAATAGTATCTACTTCATGGCATATATTCCATTCCATTTCTGTGATAAATTTGGTGAGCTCCCAGTTGCTGCTAAATTATATATGGATACCTGATAAATGTACATCTTATTAGCTGAAGCACATCCCTAAGATAAGCAAGTTAGTTTGGATTTTTATTGTTAATTGAATTTTTTCAGCAGAGGCAGCTGAAGGATGTTCATGAATTTGCATGATGTTAAACATCTGCTCCTCTTAGCAGGAAATTAACCAGAGTTTCACTTAACCTGTAAATTCAAATCAGGAATAAAACAGGTATTCGGCCTTTGAGGGGCTTGGCTGTGTGTAACGGAGATGGGCAGGTAGCCCTGTGAGGGAACAGGATGTAATTAGCAATGTTGCCTAAATGTCGCATCTGTGACACACAAGGGGACGTCTGTGGTGTGTGGCTTCCTCTGTGCACAGAGGTGGTCGTCAGTGATGTTTGGAGGCAGCAGAACATTCTCTGTGTTCTTATCGGGTGTTATAGGAACACTGTAGTGGGATTACGTGCAGTGTAATTGCTGCAGAACACAGCCTGGTATTTTATAGGAAGCTTTCTCTGAACGATCAGAAGTTAAATGGTTGTTATCACAAATTTTTATAGATTAAGATTTGGGTTAATTTCTCTTCATCCTAAATTGGTTTGCTCAGACCTTGTATAGAATTGTGGAATCATTAAGGTTGGAAAAGGCCTCCAAGATCAAAAAGTCCAACCTTCAACCAAATATCCCCATTACCACTATCCCATTGCGAAGTGCTACATCTGCTCATTTTTTGAACACTTTCAGGGATGATGACTCTGCCTCTTCCCTGAGCAGCCTGTTCCAAAGTTTAACCACTCTTTCAATGGAGATTTTTTTCCTAATATCCCATCTGTAGTATTTACAGCCTATAAAAATCAGAGTTGGGAAGATTGAAAACTCACAGATATCTCCAAATTGGAAGAAATTGTCAATTCCAAAAAGGTTTCTTGATGTTCTCCTCCTGCAGCTGCTCTTGCTCAGAGGAGTCTGTTCATGTAAATTGTTGAGGAAAGCAGTTATTTTCTTCTTTCCAACCACACAGGAAAATTAGGAGGAAAGTCCAGCCAATCTCTCCATGCATGTGCAGAAACAAGCAATTAAAGGAAGAGGAAGATAGATAGAAAGAGACAGATAAAAAATTTGCATGTCAGAATGGGAATTTGCAAGGAGACCCCTGAAGAACTGAAGTCATCTTTAATTTTCCTGTCCCCATGTAAACTTACTCTGGCGAGTCAAACAGGCCATGAGGCAACAGATCATTGGGGTAAAGAGTTCACATAATGTCTCGCTCAGGTTCAGCAGTCTGATCTTTTGGGACCACATTTCCACTGTTCAGAATGCCAACACTTTCATTTTGTATGCAGGAAAATGGGCTGGTGCTGATGAGGAATTTTGCCACAAGTGGCACAAGAATTAAGGAGCCACACTCAGAAATAAATTCATAACATTTTAGTTTAGTAATTTTCCGATCCTTCTAACAGTGCCAGATAAAGCCTGAGTGAAACACAGGAAAGAGTGGGCTGTTTTGAAAACAGAACTTTTCTTCAACTCCTTTAATTTTGTCTAGAAATGTTATTTTCAGTAACCGTATCTTTTTTGCCCTATAGATATGGATGAGAAAACAAAGCTTAGTGCTCTCATCTTCTGTACTGAATTTCTTCCTGGAGCTTGAAAACTGCCATAGGAACCGCTGAAAATAGTCAGCATGGTCTGAGAGGAACTGTCAAATTAAATGACACCCCCAATGCCTCCTGCCTTAGAAATGACACTCTTCAGCCTGCTCCAAACTGCTGTTTATTACCACATATGGTGGTGGTGAAGGGTTGCCTTGAAAATTAGTGCCACGGGAGTTCCCCCTTCAGTGGTAGGTTATTCGTACTGGATTGTTATCATCCTCCCCCATGGGGACAGTGAGCAGGAGCACTGTCCTGCCGTGGTGGGTGGATTTCAGGCAGGTAATGGTGGGATCCAGGAGCCAAATGGGGCTGGCAGCTCTGCGTGGGATGTCTTATCTCACCTGGAGTGATAACACACTGAGTCTAATCCTATGTTGGGATTGACAGCACAGTTGAAGATTTTCAAGGGCTGGAGCCCAGATATGAGAGCATATGGACTGGGTGCCTGTGCTCCAGCTGTGTGGAGATGCCACTCAGGGGAAACTTCTGGAGAGTTTTTGAAGGGTCACAAGAAGTTTGAGTCTCTGTGTATGCCTTCTTACATGTGTCTTGATAATCACACACTCTCATACTTAGCCTGGATGCTAATGGCTGCACAGCTTCTCTCACAGATTTTAGGAAGAGCTGCAGGTGCCACCTGCCGTTCTTGCAGCCCATGTAGTTTTGCTGAAAAATAGCTCAGGAACCAGTGGGACTCAAATCCTCTAAAGACTTCTGTGTGTGTTCAAGCTCACATCAACTGTCAGGTGATCTGCACACCAAGGTCTCAGAGATTGGTGCTCTGTAGGTGTTATCAGATCATTTTTGATATTTAAAGAAGTACTGACATTTCGAGTAATCATTGCATTGTAAGGCATCTTGCACGGTAATATTTCACTGGGAGATTAGTTCCTCCATCAAAGCAAGCTCTGCACTTCCTCAGTTTTTTATTTTGTACCCTGCATTCCTTTGAAGGACACTTTCATCTCCAGCCTTGCTGTTCCTCCGTTATCTGCTTTTACTCAGAACTGGGTTGAAGATTGCTGTGGGATCCAAGTGTAAAAACCTGCAGCAATTCACAGAAACCAGGAGTAAAATTTTTAAAGAGGAGAATTATTGAGGGAGCTGGATTAATGATCTGTCATCACAATTTAGCCACATTCACCACTGACCTTTCACAGGGAGGATGCTCTTGATAAATGCAGTTCATTACTGAGTCCTGACATAAAAAAAGAATGGCATTCTGTGTTTCTTGGCAGGCTGATCAATATTTTATCTGCCAAAGCATGCAGAAGTGCTAAGCAGGATGAATTACGTCGCTGCTGCAAAGTATAGCAAGAAGCAGTGTTACTTGGAGTGAGCAGAGCATGTAAATGTGACAGTTATTAGCTACATTTTAGCAATGAGACCTTCATATGCTGGATTTTTCTTTTACTCTTCTTCTGTCATATTGTTTTTCTTTCCTTGATAAGAAGGGCTTGTTTCTTTGGAGATCTTCCCCAGCGTGAACGGGGCGATAATGGACTGGAATTGGAGAATCAGTTTAGGGCATGACAGAATAGCAATTTTAGCTCATCCAGAATTTGCGTGGGTGTCTCTCTGTGTGTAGGTTCCCTAGCTGTGTGGTGGGGATGGTGCCTGAGTACACACAAGGGGTCAGCTGGCAGAACCACACAGGCACCTGGAACACATGTGGTGGCATTTCTGATGTTCAGAAACAGGGAAGGGAAGGAACCCTTCAAAACCCATCTCTGATGAGCAGTGGTGGTCAGCTAAAATCATAGAGTCAGAAAATCCTGAGTTAGAAGGAACCCACAAGGATCATCAAGTCCAGCTCCTGGCCCTGCACAGGATAACCCCAGAAATCCCACCATGTGCCTGCGAGCATTGTCCAAATGCTCCTTGAGCTCTGTCAGGCTTGGTGCTGTGACCACTGCCCTGGGGAGCCTGTTCCAGTGCCCAACCACCCTCTGGGGGAAGAACCTTTTCCTAACATCCAACCTAAACCTCCCAATACAGGCTGTAATTGGGAGCAGAACCCAAGTCCCCAGGAAGCCCTAACAAGGAAACCAAGCTGAGACACATCCATTAGCAAGACCTACCGAGGAGAGCAGGCTGAAATGAGATTAACTGCTAATGATGAGCTTGTGTTGCAAAGGAAACTGCTGGGGGTAGTCAGCAGAGCGAGAGGAGTGAGGATAAGTGAGAGGGCGCACAGACAGCTTTTCTGTCATTCTTTTTGCTTAACAGTCATGTTTGTAATACCTGAAAGAACAGAACAAGAGGTGGCAGAAGTCTAAAGAGACAGTATTTAGTAGATAAAGTTGGTAGATCTTTGGCACAGTGTAAGAAGATTACAGATGTCAGGGCAGTGGGAGAGGGCAGGAGGGAAGGAGAGGAAATACAGAGCTTTGCTCTCCAAGACCTATAAACCAGCTCAGTGTCAGCAGTCTCTAAGGAATATAGGTTAAAAGATGAAATAATAATGCCTGGTAAATGAGGGGAAGAATCTTTGCTACAGAAGAAGCTCGCTGTCTTTTGCATTGGCTTTCCAGATGTTTTGAGTTGCCTGAATGTGTCTCGTCCCTAACTTGGCTGAGCAGGCAGTGTCTTTTCTAGGATGCTCCCAGCATCCATGTCTGGTCACTGCAGTGCCTTAATTTGTTTGAAATAAACAGCATTAGGCCTGGGTTGTGCAGCAGCACATCAGCTCAGACGTACCAAGCGTAGATAATTTCTGAGCCAACACTTTGGCCAGACTTAGTATAAAGTTACAGTTTCAGGTCAGAGTACTTCAACTGACCTGGAGTAGTTTTCCCTCTGTTCTTCTATTACAGTAAGCATAAGTATATAAATTATACATACATACTTGCATGCCTATATATATTACAGTTGTAGTGCATTTTTCTATTGATCTTTTAGTTTAGTGAAAGTAGCAAATTATCGATCTCACACCCTGGGACAGAACTTTATTGCTTTTACTTGTGTGCTGCTAAACAGCTCAGCACTGCTGGGCTCTGACCAACTGCTTCTGCATCTCTGAAGCCCTCAGATGTCTGGGATGTCAGGGAAAATGTGCAGAGGTGTGAGACCCATGCAGCCTGTCGCATCCACACTGTGGAGAGAGGCTTGGGATCCACTTCCAAGAGAGCTGGAGAGTATGGTTTTCTCCAGAAGGAAGTGAAGGTAGTGAAATTTTGGGCCAGATTTGACAGGGGCCAGAAGCACCTTTTGACTTTCTGCCTTCAGCATATGTTAGCAACATGTGAAACTGGACTTATTTTTTAAACAAGAGACATAATTGTCTTACTGCTGGTTTTCTTTGATGTGTTCACCATGGACTGACCTCACCCTCCTGTGCGGGTTGGGGGTCTGCTGAATCAATGACCCTGAACATAGCAACAGTGTGATGGGGAAAAATGTATTGTTTATAGCAGGATTTGGGAATTGCTGCCAGCGGCTGTCACCAGCTCTGTCCTTCTGTGCTTTCCTTTATCTCGCTCGTAGTGCCTATCACACTTGCCTGGAAGCTGCAGCATGGTTGTGACCCCCCAAATGGGCACATTTACCTTGGGCTGGCTTGCAACCCAGATCAGTGTGTACTTTTTCAAAAAAAGCAGTTTTGTGGTGGCTTTGTTTTCTGAGCATGGAAGACTCCAGGAGAGTTGTAATTCAGTGAAAGGAGATCACCATCTCCTGGCTCATACCATGCTTGAGGAAGCTGGGGGGTTCATCCTGAGAAAAGGAGGCGCAGGGGGACCTTCTCACTCTCTGTAACTACTTGAGAGGAGGTTGTAGCCAAGAGAGGGTCGATCTCTTCTCCCAGGTAGTAAATGACAGGATGAGATGAAATGGCTTCAAGTTGTACCAAGGGAGACTTTGGTTGAGTATTAGGAAAAAATTCTTCACTGAAAGGATTGACTCCAGTCTGCCCAGGATAGTGGTGGAGTCATCATCCCTGCAAGTGTGGAAAAAATGCCACGTAAATGTGACACTTGGGGACATAGGTTAGTGCTGGGCTTGAGGGAGGAAGGCTGGGAAAGCCCTGCCTAGGTAACAGCAAATATCTGCAAAAAGAAGTCCCAGCTGCTGAAAACAAAACTTCTGGAGGGTGTAAAGGAAGAACTACTTTGGCATGTCCTTGTGGGGAGCACAATGTAAGTGGGTCAGCCCACCCAGGTGTCACCATGTGCATTGCCTGTAGCTGTGCTGGTGCTCACTAATGGAAACCACAAAGCAGAAACAGGAGTGGAAGCAAATTAAATAACTTTCCCTATCCTTATTAGCCCTAGATACATTCTGGGATTAACTTTTGACTGAAAATAAAACTTCAGCTCAGAGAAAAAATACTTTTGCAGTAGCTAAAACAGTATGATATACAGTAATCGGTTTTTCTCTTGAATAAGCTGGTGATTGAATGAGAAGATTTTTTTCATACTGCCTTCACAAACCATCAGATGACATGGTTGGGAATAAAGAAGTCAAGAATAATAAACGCAACTAATAGTAGCTGAATAGCCTTGTTTTTTTCTGTAAAACAAGACTGATCCCATGTGGGACCTAGTGCTTTTTGGAGGTTGTTTAGAGGGAAGGAAAAAATTACCAGCTGCTTAATATTCCTTAACAGCAAGAAACTCTCCAAACTAGATGGGACTGAGTTCAGGGTAGGAAATAAGCCTTGCCTTGCAATTCTTGTTCTTGTAGCAGGAGGGCATTGACCTGACTGGTGAGCACATGTTCAGCCTCTGTGTCCACTCTCACCTTCTCAAGTCATGGTGCTTTTGAAGTTGTGAGCACAAAATATGAAGGGTGAAAAAAAAACTTGAAGTAGATGGGTTTGCTATCAGAGAAATGCCTCCCACCTGGAATTTTAATTGGATTTCTGTTGGAGTGGGACCAAGAGGTCCAAAGTGTTGCAGCTCAGCAAGAAAAGGACAGGAACATTATTTGTCACTGTGCCAGAGTCTTCTGTTATTTTTCAGAGGAATAATGTTTAGAGTATTTGGGGAGCGGATCGACAAGGGTATTTGTCCCTTAAACTGAGGTGGGACCATGTTTTCTTAGATTTAATCTAACAGGATCAGTGACGGGATTTAAAAGAAAAAGTTTGTTTTAAAACCAGTATTGCAGAGCGTAAGGCTATTTACATTATAGGGAAATTACATTCTAGACATATGGACATCTGAGGGGGACAGCTGAACGTGTTGATGCTGTTGGTGGGATGTGGTTGATACCCACAGAGTGTGGGACAACTGAAGCCTGAAGGTGCTCCAGGGTCTGCTCCAAGGCTCCTGCAAGGCACCAGCCGCTGTGCTCTGCACTAAAGCAAACAGATTTGAACAAAAAGACAGTTGCCATTTCTCATTCTGGTGAGCTCTGCCAGACAACAGATGAGCAGAAGCAGGTCATAATACCTTATACCGCTTTGGGCATGTGGATGCATTTCCTTGAGCATGAGAATAGCTGTAGTAGAGCTGGATGTTGCGGGCACAGCATGAGCTTTCAGGGTCAGGAGGGTTCAATCTGATTTCTTCAGCCAAGCCAGAGTCACTTCAGGGAGAGTGGCTTGAGGGCTTTTCCCTGATAATAACCTTTTTCCCTGGTCAGGGGCAGGATATTTCAGCCTGCAGCGGGGTGATGAGAGCAGGCACCAGTGACACCACGGCTGCAGGGGCTTCCCACAGCCCTGCGCTCCTCACTGTCCTTCCTCTGGCCTTCTACCACCCCAGGCTGCCTCTAAGGATTCCTTGAGATCAGCGCCGTGTTTGTCATAGGGTGACACTCTGAAGTACCATTTACATTAGTGGAGCTTTCTAAACATCAGCTTCCCCAGGTTTATTTTTTACTTTATGAGATAAATTTATTCATATAGAAAAGCATAGAGCCAATGTAATATTTGTGGGAGTTACAAAGTTGAGTGTGGAAGTCTGTAACTGAAGCCGTATAAAATCTGGAAGGTAACATGCTGGAGGGTATCCCTGACAGCAGGATTTAGAAAACCTGCCAGCTATTACAAAAGGTAACTACTACAGGAGCTCCTCAAGTGCAGAGCTGAGTGGGTCTGAATATGCAGACATATGTGCCTAATTGTTCCCTTTATGACCTCAGTCCTTTGAAAAGATCAAGGTAAATACACATGGTCCAGTAATGCTGTCTTATCTCTCAGGTGACACCTGCACGATGGCAGACTACAGCCGGCTCAAGAGCATCCTGCTGGACCTGCAGGCTCGCCAGCAGAGCCCACCGAGCAGCCTGGCCAAAGACAGAGTAGCCCAGAAGCGCTTCCTAATTGAAGAGCTGTTTAAGCGCTTGGATCTGAACAGTGATGGGCGTCTCAGCAGCTCTGAACTGGCTCAGGTGGGTTTATTGTTCAGTGAAAATGGAATTATGAAGTGGATTTTCATTCAAAGTGTGAATTGAATGTAACGCAGCAGCACTCACATGGGAATGGTCATTTGTACCTGTCCAGTCAGCAGCAGGTAAAGGAGGAAAATCTAACACAGTCAATGAGTCTCTTTCTGCATCTCCCAGGAATCAGTGTTGTCTCAAACATTTGAAGCTCATCTCGAAACAAAAAACAGGTCAGTTTTCCAGCCCCATCCATACTCCTCAAAATAGATACTAATCCTTGCTCTGCTAACTGACATCTTCTGAAGTATTTGCAGTTAGCCGGCTTGGGGAGAATTAATTTAGATTTTTTTAGGTGCATGTAAGTTAGACAGAAATCTCTCAATTCTTCTCCCTGCCTTCTGGACTGGGCATTAGCGTAGAGTAATGTGACAGCAAAGCTGGAATGTTTTTCAGCAGATTTATTGTCCTACAATCCTTGGGCAGATGCTGAAATGTTGATTAGCAGAACTTGATAGGAAAGGTAAGAGCTTGAAAAAACTTAATTCTAATTGCAGGCATGCTGTGCTGTTGGAATTCATCTCATTGGTAAAGTGAACCAAATAGCCATCCTAGGCACTCGATCTGGATACTCTGTGTCCTCAGCTTGCTCTTTGCACATGCAGACTTGGGAAAACAGTCCTGTAAAATGTCTTTTCCATTTCATTATGTCATCCATGGGAAGAATTAGAAGCAAATGCCTTTTAAGAGCCTTTTGGAAGCCAGTCCTGTCTGGGACCTATTCCAGTTTCCAAAGCTGTTCCTTCATAGAATTATGGAATGGTTTGGGTGGGAAGGGACCTTAAAGTTTATCTCATTCCAACCCATGCCATGGGCAGGGACACCTGCTGCTAGACCAGGTTGTTCAGAGTAAGTTCACCCTGGAGTGTCTCATCTGCAGTCTTACTTCCCAGGGAACAGAGTGTGTTGCAGGCACGATCCTGCTCCTCCCTGAGATCGCTCTTCTCCAGTACAGTTTGTGTTGCATTGTAGTCCTCAGGCTGTTGACAAGATGCTTGATCCTTTCCACACAATGCAAAGTGTCAACGTAAATTCCCTTAGATCTCGGGGCTGTGAATATATCCAATATTTCCGCTGAAGGCAATGATTTTTTCATAAAGACATGGTAGCCATAAGAAAACACTTTTATCTGAATTCAAAGCCAGCTTTTACATAGTGGCATCTAAGTGTCTGTTCTACTCTCCATTTTTTTTTGTCCTTTTTACGTGAAACTTATTTTATTGGGATTTTAAAACTCTCATGGAAGTAAAGGTTTGGCAGCCTGCAAGCCATTGTCATTGCAAAGGAGCACAAACTCAGTGTTGTAAGGTCCGCCTCAAAGTTCCTCTGGGCTTTGTTTGCAGATATGCCTGGAGCCCAGGTCTTCTCACAAGTGCAAGCACAGACATTGGCTACTCTTATTTTAATTCTTCTCACTGTTATCATAATCAGTAAATGTGCCTGAACATCTGGAGCCCACTACAGTTTGATGGACCAGAATAAGTTCAGCCTCAGCCAGGAGCCCTCTCACCCAACCATCTCCATGCAATCTGGCCACCAGCATGGCTGAGTAGAAAGTGGGATCACCTCTCAAAAGACAAAATAATGCCTATTAGTGCACAATTTAGATAAGCCATGAGTGCTTTTAATCCTGAGCTGAGTCGCTCTGGTCTTGGGTCCCTTGGTGGCAGCATGGCTGAGTCCCAGCCAGGCTGGAGACACATCTGTGGGGGAGCTCTGGGCTCTCACAGCTGCAGGATCCACAGTTTATGTGTAGCATGCCAATTCTTTATTTTTCTCTTTAACAAGATGATTTTTATGTGCTTTTACAAGACCAGTTTATCCACCCAGGTTTCAAGGGACTTTTTTTTAGGTAATGAGCAATTTTTAATTACCCAGGTTATAGTATTAACAGAACTTTTCTTACCTCCTTCTTAGGTAGATTTGTGATTGATTTGCATTAGCTCTCTATTTTGAAGCTCTCTGCAACTTTAAATTTCCCCCAAAGATGGGAATTTCATTGCCCATGGGCAGAGGAAGCTGAGCTGAATGTGATGCAGTGAGATCTTGTTCCCTCTGACTGCTAGATGAGCTGGTGCTGTGCCTTTGCTTTGTTTTATTTAAAAGAAAAATAGTCTCTTGAGCACTATAACCTTGTCTGCAAGCAAAACCTCAATGCAGGTAACTTGGCACTGCTGCAGTAAAAAGGAATTTTTAAGACCTGGAGGTGTATCTTTAGAAGGCTCATTGCAGAGGGATTCACCCCAAAGGAGAATCTCTCAAGGGGTGACAATCCTTCATTGATGCAGCACCCATTTGTTCATTCTCCACAACAGAATTGCTTTGAGCAAAAAAATGGCAACAGATGGCCCATCCCCTTCTATTTAGAGCTGATTTGCCTTCTGTCTGCTGATAGACGCTATCCAGTATTTTCCCTCTGGACCCAACAGTGAAATTCCCGTGTAGTTTTGCAACCATGGGTATATAAGGCTGTTAACAATGGCAGTAATTGGAATGTTATTTCCATTTAAATCTTTAATGTATTTTAAAGTCAGATTCATAAATCTACTAAGTGTGTCACAGCTGAAGTGTTTTCCACTGGTTTTTTTTCTGACGTTAAATCAAAAGGACTAGTAAAAACTTGTCAGTCTTACGAAAAGTTAATCAATTTTCAATGCAAAGGGTAGACAGGGAAATTTCCATCTTTAGAGGATCGATCTTGGAAGTTATGGTTGATCTCACTTTTATTGAATATTTTTTACTTGCTAGGTGAAGGGTCATTTTTTTTAGCATTATTACTTTAAATTGCTTCAACATAATGGGTCAAGACTAGAATAGTAAATAAAAGAGTCCCTGGCCTACGGGAAAAAGCTTTCCTGTCTGGAAGATGCAACAGTTCAGCAGTTTTCTTCATGTTCTACAATAAATTCAGAGAACCCAAATGAAATGTTGAGAAAACAAGAGAAACAAACTGTCAGGGGTTGGAAAAGCACATTAGTGTTGAGTACACCATCCATTGTTGCCTGTTCTAGTCCTAAAAGTAGGGAATGCAATTTTGTCCTTACTTACAGCGGAGAAGGGAGAAGCAGACTTCTCTTTTTCCCTGTTGAATATTTATTTTTCAGAGCATTTTCAGAGTGAAAATGCATTTCTGTGCTGCTGGTAAAGGAAGGGGATCTTCAGTCCATGGTCCATGAAGTGCTGCAGGAATATGAATATGCAGATATGTGATGAGAGATATGATAATCTATCTATCTATCGATCTATCTATCTATCTATCTATCTGTCTCCCCAAAGGTCATTTCATGGAAAATCTGCCAGGGGAGCCAGGCCATCAGTGTGTAGCATTACATTACGTGTAAGGTTACCTGTTCTCTTTGCTGCAGCTAATGAGGAAGGAGGACCTGGAAGATGATTTACTGGGTTGTACACTTGAAGACCTTCTCCAGTTTGATGATTACAACAACGACGGCCACCTGGTGCTGCAGGAGCTCTACACAGCCTTCCGTGAGTCCCTGCTTTGGTCTGTCCTGGGTGTTTGAAGCATGTGAATATCTGTGAGGGCACTGTTGTCTTCCCAGATGTGGCCAGTGAAGATGATTCCTTTTTTGTCTTTAATGCCATGAATATGCTTTGGAAGGCTTGTTTCCAAAGGTGTCTGTGCTCCACAGGGTAAGCATGAAGTAGGAGGTTGGTACAGATGTGTCAAGTTTATTGTTTTCTTCTGTGTTTTATTATGCTTCTTGTTGATGGCAGGAGAGAGATGGTGGCCTGGCCAGGTCTGTAGACCTGAGTATGTGGTTTAAGTAACCCTAAAGAAACAGGATGGAACCTTGTCCAAAGGTCCTGTGGTAATATGAGTTAGTTTGCTGTGAGGAAGTTGTTTTACTGAATATTTTGCATGGGAATTATGTTTTCTACGTTTTGTTTCTATGTTAATGAGTGTATTACAGTGTGCAATCGTGATACAAATCTCAGCATCCTGTGCAAGGATCTGGGGATCACAGAGCTATTTAAACAATGGGATATAAAAAATACTTGTGTTATCCTATTTACCTTCATAAATTTATGTTCTCGCTTTAAGTTAAGCATTTGTTGAAGTCCTTCCCTGGAGAAGGCCCACACTGTCTGCTTCATCTGGGTGATAGAAAATTGTATTGTTGCTCATTCCTTTGGCATATTAAAGAAAAAGGGAAATGGGCAGGGTTATTCAGTTATTCAGTAATCAGGATAGTGAGCTACAGAGAACTTGAGTGTGGTTAAGACATTGTGGCTAAAACCGAAGGAGGATTCAACCATTGGCTCTGTTGAGTGCAGGGAAAGGACCAGTAAGAAGCTGGATTACCTCTTAAGCAGGATTCTTTTCTGAAGAGGATAATGTCCGTTTTCTTGATTTACAGCTTTTCATTAAAAACCCCCAATTTAGATAATAATAACAGAATGGGTTGGAAGGGACCTTAACGATCATCAAGTTCCATCCCCCTGCCATGGACAAGGACACCTTCCACTATCTCAGGTTGCTCCAAGCCCCGTCCAACCTGGCCTTGGACACTTCTAGGGATGGAGCAGCCACAGCTTCTCTGGGTGACCTGTGCCAGGGCCTCACCACCTTCACAGGGAGGAATTTCTTCATAAAATATGCAATCTAACCCTGTGCTCTGTCAATTTGAAGCCATTCCCCCTTGTCCTATCATACCATGACCTTGTCAAAAGTCCCTCTTCAGCTCTTCTGTAGGCCACCTTTAAATATTGGAAGGCTGTTTAAAGTGTTTTAAGATTAGCCCCAGTTGTCACCTTGGACCTGTTTGAACCATACATGCATTCAACACAGCAGATATACAGTAAAACATAACATCTCATACATTAAGAAGGCGTAAAGTGTATTAACCCAGCTATAAAGGCTTGACATGGAGTTATTTGGGAGCATATTTGGATCAATGGGTCCTCAAAGTAACAGCAACTTGAGCCTAAATTCCAAGAATTATTTCTATGGGTTTTGGTTCAGTGAATTTTAAGTAGGCAGTGAAAATAAGACAAGTACAAAATATTAACCAATTAATAGCAATAGTATTGATAAACTGCAAAACTATCGTAACAAAACACAAGGTGTAACAATGACTGTCAAAGGGATTTTGTATCTGAACAGAATTGCTCACCATCTGATGCTGAACTGACTGGCAGACTGACTTCTCCATTTTCAGTTTTCTCAGAATCTCCACTTTTATCAAGAGCAGATAATGGCTCACCAGCTTTTAATTTAAAACCAAAGTTCATTGCTTGCAACTTTTGAAATTTTGGGGAACCTGCAAGCAACTTTCGTGCCTGGTTGAAGTATATTTTTTCCCTTTACTTTATTAAATGATGTAGGAAAAAATCTCAAAAATACTTTAAACACTTAAGGGCACACTTTGGTTTATGAAAATTTTGCTTATGAGATTTCTCCTTTGTTATGAGTCAGAATTTGGCTTGCAGCTGTAGTTTAAAGGTATGGCATCCTGCACATTTCTCCTGTTTTTTACCAATTAGAGCTCCTTTTGTTGCTTGAAGTTCACCCAAGCCATGAATTGTGGCTGCCACAGGCTGGCAGCAAGGTATGGGTACGGCTGCTCAGCAATCTGAATTACCAGAATTCTGCGACATCAGAAAGTCTCAATCTAATTTATCCTCTCAAAAACTCTGTCACATGTGTTTTGGTGCTCTGTGCCCTGGTGCAGCATTGCAGTGTTGAAAAGGTTTGAAAAGGACCATGATAATGTGAAGAGCTTCCCAATTTGACATTCTTGTGCTGCGTTAGAAGTTGCATTTCATTTTAGAGTGTCTTGTGGCCTTGTTGTAACTCAAAGAGCCACAAAATGGTCTCTTTCTCTCACTCCATGTGTGTCTCTTGCTTTCCCTTGACCCATCCTCTCTCTCTAAGACCCTCGGGGACCCAAAGGGTATTTTTCTTCCACATCACGTTGATCATCTGTAAATGAATGAAAAGTGCATGGATGAGAGAAATCCAGTGTCTTACATTTTCTGAAATGTGGTTTTACCAGTACGAGCACTACATCTAATAGGTGCTATTTTTAATCATACCTTCTAAACATGCTGATAATTTTCGTACACATTTTAATGCACAGTTTTGGATTATGGACAGAAATAATGGCCTTCCTTCTAAACCTATCATTTTTCTTCTGATTTTCTGAAAGTTCTTTTGTTTCTTAATCTCAAGAATAGAACTGTTAAGAGTTTTCTTGCATTTATGAGAATGATTAGAAATATCTGTTAACATAGGATTAAATTGTTAACTCTTCAAATTGCCTTAATCATACACAAGTAGTGCATGAGACAGATTAAACACTCTCCTGGCAGCTCTGGTAAGAACCACTTGTAGGTGTCTTCTAATTCCTTATTAATAAATTTTGATTAGATAAGGAATCTCAGGACCATAATTAAAAAAATATTTTTTGATGTGATGATCTTAGGATTTTTCACATGCCAAGAATAGAGTACTAGAAAAATTATTTGTCTGTTGTCTTTTCTTTAAGTTGTCACAAAGATTCAATACATGGCTAATAAATTAAAGGCTTAGTTGTCATAAGAGCTAAAGCAGTGCATGCATCTAATTAATCAGCACGGAGGCAGTCTGGTAAGTTGGCAAGCACATCACCCAGCTGAGTCATACTTTTAAGAATGCTCAGATGGGTGGTTTTTGGCTATAACTTCTGGCACTGTATCTGACTGGAGGTCATTAGAATTAGGCATGTCACTTCTGGCATTCCTGTTGTCTTCCCTAATGGGCAACTGGCAGGTTGGCAGATATGAAAGCCCAACTTAAGAAAAAAAATCTGTGTAATCTTCTAGGTCTGTATCATCATCATCATCATCATCACCACCAATATGGACAGGTCAATTTGTAATACAGATATGTGAGGGAGAGGGAAAAGATGCATTCCAACAAAATGCCTTTATCCTGTCAACATTGTTTAGCTAATAAGGAGTTATTAAACCAACAATAAAATCCCCTTTAATTCTAGCTCATGGCCCATTAAAGTACCCTCCTGATGTCATATCTGGACCAAAACAACCTACAAAGGAAGTTTGAAAGAAAAATACTGGATCGTTGTTTTTCAGTCCAGTCCTTACGTGCCATGGTCTACTGCATATAAGTTACATGTAGACAGAAAATTGCTGTTTCTCTAAGATGAGAGGCATGTCTTCTATGGATACATTGCTATCTAAACACAAGTAGGGACATTTTTCATGCAGGAATGAATGAAGCAGCAGCTGCAGGATTAATGTGCTCTTCTCTTAACTCCAGTTAAGGAGTATAAGACGACGTTTTTCTTTCCTCCCTTATTCTGTTGTAGGTCAGATCTTCCTTTTTTTAACATGTCCTTAATATTACCCATAAAAGGACAAGGAAGAAATATGAAAATGAGACATATGCACTTTCAGCAGAATGTCAGGGAAATGCTGGATAACAGCCAGGGAGGGTGTATGGTGCCAGCTCCAGGCACTGGGGCTCTCCCAGCACCGCCATCAGGGTCTGGGAGACCAGAGTGAATTTGAATGAACTGGGTGAAAAAATGAGTTGAGAGCCTGGGCTGGGCATGGGTGCCAATGCAGAGAAGCAGTGTTGGACTGGCTCTGGATTTACTGCAGTGATCCTAAAATCTCCAGGTGTTGTATTCCCCACAGACATGTGGTGTGCAGAAGGGAGCAGTCCATTCCTGACTCCTCCACCATCCTCCAGAGGCTCATTAGAAGTGTGGAGCATAAGATAGATTTATTTTTGAGTTGTGTGTGTTTCTGATTCACTAGAAAACTCCTTTAGGGCAGAGCTTTTAATTGTCCCAGACTTGTGGGGATTGGTGCTGACTGGGAAAAAGCAAAGCTCTATGTTGAGAAACAGGGAATGAAACATAAAAAGGGGCTTGCAGGGTCAAGTGGGAGAGGAAGATGTTGGATGAGGAAGAAGCTTTCAGCAGTGTGTCTGTTCTTGGTAGATATATCAGCATATCCAACTCTATGATCTCATAATAAACAAGGTGATAATGATAAATAAATACTGTTTGAAGAAAACAAATACCTGTTTTTGCTATCTCTGTGTATGTGTGTGTGTATATGCACTCCACATACATGTGGCAAGCCAGCTGTTCCAGCAGCAATTGCACCTGTAAAATCCACGTTCAGATGAAGTGTTTATTCACAAATTCATGGAGCTGTTCTTGATGGCACAGCACCTAGGGTCAGGTGTGTGTTGCTGTTTCCTTCCAACTGGATTGGTCAAGCCCAGATAATTATATTGGACAAGTATATTGTGAGATAAAATGTTTTGCTTGCAGTGTTTTCTTAAGCAGTGTTGTAGCAACAGTAATCTACAGAATCAAATCATAGTCTTGAAATATTGACAGTTTGTGCCCCATGCTCTGCCTCTCCCGCTGTAATCTCCCTGGTATGTGATTTTTCTTTCATGTTACTGCAGATATTGGTACAAACTTGGAAATAATTCATTAGCTTACCAGCATTGATTGCTTCTCCTGTGAGCGATGTGATATCCAAACTTCAAACATGGCTGAGCAAGCAGGGAAGCAACCACCTCTGCTTTTGGTTTGATGCGGTGTTGGAGGAGCTACTCAGGAAAGAAATGAGGTTTCCTTTAATTGGCCAAAGCAGCTCATTCTTGATTGCCTTGAGGAATGGTGTGCAGATGTGTTACTGAGGATAAAGGCAACTTCTTGGGCATTTAGTAGTAGTAGTAGTAGTAGTAGTAATAATAATATTGTTGTTATTATTGTTACTGTTATCATTATTAGTATATTAATACTAATTTAATAATGCAGTCTTGTAGCAGAAGCAAAATGAAAAGATAAAAAAATCAAGAGAAAAAGCAGAAATTGAAAACTATTCAGCTTGATTCCTGCAGGAAGTGCCAAGTGACTGAACAGGGATGACAGAAAAACCCAACAAGCACCCAAGTCCCTGCAACAGCAATTTGTCACCAGCATTCCCACAGCTGAGCCATGGCCCCATGCTGGGTTTTTAGGCATTTTGAGGATGGAGCTGGTGTGTGTTGGCAGTAGACACAGCAGCTCAGCACCGGGGAGAGTGCCCAAAGGCTCGTGAGTGGGCAGGGCTGAGCTCCGGGAACACACTTGAGGATGGAGGTGCCTTTGTCCAGCTCCTGGGATCTCCCTGCTCAATATGTTTTGAATTTAGATCATTTTCAGAAGCACCTAACTCCTTGCCTCGCTCATAAATGCAGTGTAAGATGCCTGGCTTGAGCACTAGGAATGATCCTGCTACACCTGGAAATGCAGTTTTTGTCTGGCAGGATGCCTCAGCTGGGTATATCGCAGTGACTTCATTTGTACTGCATTTTAGTGGGCAGCTATTTCTTGAATGTGGAAAATTTTCTTGCTTGGATTTTCTTTTTTTTTCTCCTTTAATTCCTCCCTTGCTATCAAAGAAACACATTCTGCAAAGAAAAAAGTTTATTTCTGTCTCTCTTTTAAAGCTCTTCTCATTGTGAAAACCTTTTGCACTTCAAGTCTAAAATATATCTCAGGGCTCCAGCAAACTGCCAGCAAAGTTTGCTCCAGCAAACTGCATTGTTTGCAGTTCCACAGAACAGCTGTCAGAATCAGGTTTGTTGTGTAGTCTCAATTGTTTTGCTGCATTTTGAACAAAGTGAAAGATATCTTCTCAGAAGAAGAAAAAAATCAGAATTAATTTGTAGCAAGAAAGACAAGTTTAATCTAAGCAAAAAGGCTTCAAAAGCTAAAATGTGATTCCAGAGAAAAAGTTAAAAGTGCTCAGATCAAGAATAATTATGTTGTTGGTGGATGCATGCTTGCCAGTGGAGAGGGGGACATGGTTTTGCCTTGGGCTAAAAAGAGAAATGGTTCCATGCTCAGACCAGACATTAATTCTTGTAACCAGGGCTGCTGCTCAGCTTTCTACTCTATCCACTTTATATATTTTGGCATTATGACTTCAATTAAGAGAGCCTCCTCAAATAAAATTTTAGCAGAATTAATGGTAAACATAGACGTGGTTAGAATGATTGTGGTTTCATGTCAAGAATAGAGGCCAGGTTTTTTCTTGGAAAGCCAGGGAGGGTGCCTGACACTGATTTGGCTGTTTCCATGTCAGAACTCACTCACTCAAGTGCCAATTTCCAAACTCTAGTATTTTTTCAAATAGAGAAGCACTGCCACGGGGACATCTTCCACTAGAACAGGTTGTTCCAAGCCCCGGCCAACCTTGAGCATTTCCAGGGATAGGGCATCCACATCTTCTCTGGGCAACTTGTGCCAGGGCCTCACCACCCTCACAGGGAAGAATTTGGTCCTAATATCTAATCTAAACCCAGGATCTTACAGTTTAAAGCCATTCCCCCTTGTTCATATCTCTCATTTCCAAAGATATCATCTGTAAAATGTCAACAGTCTTAATATGCAATGACTGAATAAGAGAAAGTGATTTAATTACAAGTTGTTATTGGAAATCTGTTGTCTACAAATTGCAAAAAAAACTCACTAGAAGACAATGTACTGTTGATCTTAAAATGTATTTCAGGGTGCATTGATTTGTTAGTCTTGATTTTAAATGCAAGAAATTGCCATGTGGAGTAGTGCTTCAGTGGTCATGTAGTACAAACCATATCAAATGTCTACACACACCCTTGCAGGACTAGAATATTTAAATAAGTATTTATGAGTGACTCAGTGGTGCATAAACCAGGCAAATACCATTTCTAGAAAAATTATTTCATCTGCGCCGGCAATGTTCACTGAAGTAATTTCACATGAAGAAATAATAGTATTTTGGGTTACTTGCAAACACAAAATTATGTCAGTGAAGAGAAAATACAAATATTGGTGAAATCATAGAATGGCTGACAGTCCTAGACACATGTTGTGTCACCATCAACCATTAAACAAACATCTAGATGTGGCACTTGGGGATATGGTTCAGTGGTGACCTTGGCAGTGCTGGGGTAACAGTTGGACTTAATGATTTTAGGGGGCTTTTCCAACCTAAATGATGCCATGATTCTCTATACACCTTCAAGTCATATAGTTAGGGATCTAAAAAGTATTATTTTCATTTTCTATGAGCTGGGAATGAAGAATTGCAGGAGTTCTTACGGCTTCCTTATGGTCTTGCAAAACCAGAGACCATTTCTGAAGGAAAATTGGACCCAAACTTTGTGGGGTTTTTTGTTTGGTTTTTTTTTTACTTTTTAGTCATATTCTGTCTTTCTGAGGATTTTTTGACGCCAATGCAATATTGTCATGAAGCAAAAATGCCTTTTTGTTTAAAATGGGCAAAATTACAGTTACAATGCCTAAGACTTTACATGAAGTCAGAGACATGATACAGTAGCATCCTGAGCAAGCTTTCCTAGATGTTGTCTTATTACATACAGTCCAGAATATTTTAGCTGCAGTTCTCCTCTTCTTTCTTGTTTTCCCTCCCTGTATTTCCAAGTGGGTAATTGCTAGAGTTTTATTTTCCTTTCAAAATCTGCCTTCATCTGAGGAGAGCTGCTGTGGATGGTATCTCTGCCTTTACAGGCACCTCATGGATGCTTTGAATTGCTTCTCCATTTACGTGTTCTTCATCTTCTCTTCCACTGGTTGAGCAGATTCATAGCTTTTAAGTCCAAAAACATTCCATGGTATATAAAAAAAAAAATTACCTAACACAACCTCAGTCCCACCAGAGCTGGTGCAGAGGGTAAAACTTCCTTTATTACCCTTCCCCTCCCATATTACCTTTCCTCATCATCCAGGCAGGGATCATGCTGCTGTGTGTTTTGTCATTTACTGACCCTTTTCCCAGGATTAGTGACCTCATCTGGTTTCCTTTTCATAGTTCTGCCCAGCTTTCCTTGTTCCTGGCCATGTGGTCACTGTTTGATATATAATTGTATACATGGTTATATTGAAATGCTGCACAGATGCAGGTTACTGGCCAACCCCAAAAGCTCAGCACAACAGTCCTGCCTCCCACTCCATCACTCTCAGGTGTCCAAAGCGTCAGCTGGAATTTCTGTGTTCATTCCAGATCTCAGTGGAGATGTTGAACAGATTTGGGCTTTGGATGGCTCTTGAAACAGCCCCATTTGAATGGATCCCTCTGAGAAATGCTTTTAGAGACCTGTTCATCAGCGAGTTCTTAGTTCATTTAGGACAGACTTTATTGACACTGTACAGCACTACAGAGCTGCCGTGCTAATTTTGTAACCAAAATTCCAGAGCAGCCATCAGAAAATTATCGAGTACAGTACATATCCCCAGTGCAGTGATACAATTTATGGAGAGCCACAGCTAAGATGGTTTTATTTCATGTTCTTCACAGGAGAAAATCTCCTTGGCAAATCCAGGATGCCCAGATAGAAACTTTAGAAGAAAATAGCAGTAGAAAATTGAATAAGCTGAACTCAAAGGTTGGTTCTGCTTTAATACTTCCAAAAAGAATAAAAAAGAGTGCTAGCCTTTAGAAAAAAGTAAAAAGCTTCAGAGATGCTTCAGTGGTATCAGGATTTGAGGTGAAACTCAGCTGTTGCTAATACCTGTCTTTAGCACCACCATAAAAAACTCATTCTCAAGATTCTTGATGATCAAACTTCAGAAAGAATATCAAGAGCCATTGAGAGACATAAATAAGGGGGAGCTCAGCCCTGCTTTGCCTCTCAAGCACTGTTTCTGCTGTCAGCTTTTCCATCTGCAATATATAAAATTCAGCTGCGGACTTCTTGTTTCTCTTTTTGCAAACAAGTACAGGCACTACTGAACTCATGCCACCCTTAGATTCCTGTAGCTTTCACCACAGTCCAGACACTGATATTCCAGCAGTTATTAGAAACTTGATGCTTAGAGAAGTAATTTGTGACCATGATTTAACAGAAGAAAAAAAAGGAAATATGCTAAGTATATATCTCTTTATAATTTGTCATTCTGTTCATCAAACAGATCTGAATAATGTGCTAGTAAAGATCACAGGTCCTATCCTGGACACTGAAGCATTTGGAACAGTGTCTTGCTCTGTGGCCTGTTGAAACCCAGCATTGATTAGTAGCACCGTATATCGCAGCCCCAAAAACTGCTGGGAGGGGGCAGGAATGTAAGGGTGATGGAACAGGGAGTGAGAATGACAATGATTACACAGCAAAACACCAAAAAGGAGTGGGGTGAAAAGAGAATGAAAATATCCTCACCCTGGGATTTCATAGGGTATATATACCTTTTAAATATGGAATTAAATGAGATAATTGAGAGCTTGAAAGACCAGGGCAACATTTCAAATACCGTTTCAGACTGTATTTTGACACGAACTGTGCTTCACAGGGTTCTCTCGTATCCTGATTTCCTGTAGTGGCAGGGCAGGGCTCTGGTCTGATGGAACGGCTTTCAGGTTCAGACTGATTTTGAAGTTTTTCCAGAAAGATACTGCCCAGACAGATTCTTCCTGTGGTTTTGTTCTCCTGTCTGGCTCTGTGACCTGGTTCTCCATGTCATTCATGCTTCATTGTAATCATAGAGAAAATTCAGCTTTCTCCAGTGTTTAAGGCTACCACAAGTGGAGTCATCCATCACACCCTTTTGCTGAAACTCCATGTGCAGCCAGGGGTGCTGTCCATCTGTCCATATGTAGGAGCAAAAAAAACCCAAGTTAGTTTGACCCTGATCTGTGAAAACCCAAGAGCTGTCACCAATCCTGACACTGTATGGCCGAGGTCAGGCACTGTCACTGCACTGTTGGTTTTTCACAGAATCATAAAATCATTAAGGTTGGAAAAGACCTCCAAGATCATCAAGTCCAACCTTTACAGCAATACATGTATATATTTAATACACATATATGCATATTTTAATATAACATCTCACAGCTGTTATTTGATAGCTCTTACAGTTAGACTCATAAAAATTTTGCTGCACAAATGTCTCCCTTTTACATTCTGCTCACTCCCAAAAGGCTGTTGATCTAAGGAACACATTGCTGGGGTGGGGAAAAGACATCATTTCTGCCAGGAAAATTCAGGAGCTGTGCAGGGAGCCCTTAGCAAGCTGATGAGAGGAAATGCATCTTGCTATTGCTGGTCCTTGCTGAATGTTGTTGTTGGTATTTAACCTGTCCATTAGCACATCCTGTAACAAAATTGGGAGCTGGAGGAAAAGCATTTGTTAATGTTTGTGGGGTGAAACAGAATGACATGCTGTGTCACCTGCTACTCAGCATCTTCCCAAGAACCTGGTGGTTTACACCAGGGAAAAAGTTCCTCTAGAGGATGACTATTGTGGATATAAGTCCACACGTCAAGTTACAATTTCCTGCAGTTTACAACAGTGGACTGAAAAAATAACCATTGTCCAGGATCTAATTTGCAGGACAGGAATCTCATATCTTTTATTATTCTTAGAATGCTGATGTGTTTTTCTTCAATCTGCTAGTTCTGCAGCAAGACGCTTTGGTTTCCTGTTGAGGACACCTTGGCTGGGGTGGGAGGCATGGACCTCCCATCCTCCTGCAGCAGGGAAACTCAGATTCATCAACAGCCTAAACCAGCTGGAACCAAAACTCCTTTTTCTTCCCTAAATACCCAGACAAGAACTTGTCAGTCCTGACATCTGTAGCTGATACGCAGGCATTACTAGATAGGGTTTACATTCCTGTAGGACCTGGAGGCAAAGTTCCTTCAGAATGAGTGACAGCATCTGGTTGCATTTGGTCATTATGGATAGTGGAGGCGATTGCCTTCAGTCTCTTCTCTTCAGGGGGCTGCAGTTTATTGTAGCAACAAAGAAAGTTCTGTGCCAAATTCTCCCACAGTAAACGGCATAAAAGTCTGCCCTGTCTATCCTTAATTCCTGTAACACTGGTAGCCACCAGACTGATCTCCAGCATTTGGAACAGTCCATATGGTAATTTACAGGCTTAAGAAGGTATAAAATGGACATATGTTTTGGCTGTTGTAGCACATCTCCACTTATTCTAATACTAATTATTATTGGGTTTTTTCACCATTAATATATATTCAGTGCAGTATTAAGCACAAAGAACACAAGTGTGTCTGCTAGGTAGACTGGTTTGGAGTCTGCTCAGAGGTGTAATGTGTCTTCTGACAGGTCTAGAGAGCTGTGTGGCTTTTAATGCAATTTGCTAAGCAGTCATCTGCTAAAATATGAGATGTATATGAGGCTAAATTTGTTACAGAATTGCTATTATCCTCCTTATTTTGTTTTAAGATGTATTTTTATGAACCCATTCACTCCAAGATGCACTCATGGAAAGACTCCAATATGTTAATCGGTATTTATTGAATACCTCAGTGTAATGGGATGAACAGCCACTGTGGATTGTAACTAATACATTGACATGCAGTGACTGTAGCTGAATGGAAGATGAAAACAGCTTAGAATGGACAGACTGTACATTCATCTCGCATTGCTACATGGACACCCACTGAGTCAAAGAGCTCTCAAAAGAATGGAAATGCATTTTCTTTGCCAAGCAGGAGTTTTTTGGCAATAGCAGAACATACTGACATGGCAGAAATACGGATGTGGGCACTGGAGGGGCTGCTAATGCATGAACTCCTTCTGGAGAGCAGCACATCCCTCTGGCATTATCCATGAAGGAGAGGGATACTTAGGACATAAAAGAACAAACTTGGCTGCTGCCATCCAGGTGAGCACAGCTGGTGTCTCCTCCTTGTCCCCCCTTCCACCTTTCCCTTATCCTACACCCTCTCTGACTTGAATTCAGTGAAAACAAGTGCATTGAGAGAGGGATTTGGCTCAGAAAATATGTTTTTTTCCCTTCTCAAACGTGGTGAGAGTAACCCACTACTGTGATGCATTAGCACAGGTGGCCTCTGAACGCAATGCATTAAAGACATTATATGAGCTGCAAATAATGTGGTTTGTATTCGAGTACCTAAACAGGGCTTCAGCAAACACATAAACTAATGGTAAAAAGCTACTTTTCAGATTTCACTTTTCAAGCCCTGCAGTGAGGCACTAATACAATTATGTTGAAAGTCTGTTGAGCAGATAGAAGTAATGAACTGTTGGATTCCTGCTCCGTGAGAGCTCTTTAACAGTGGACGTTGAGGAATGAAAGATTACCCCTGCACCAGGCATCATGTGTCCGAGAGCTTTACAAGTAACAAAAAAGAGAGTGGCAGGTTAGCTTCGTTCTTCTGGCTCTTGGGAGGGGATCAGGAGCTCTGAGCCATCATTGATCAGCGCTCCTTTTGTTAAACATTAGGCAAGAGAAGACTTGGCAAGTGTAATTTCATTTAAGGAGAAAGCATGAGGGAAGGGAAACGGAAGGCTGAGGGACTTGGTACTGCACTGTACTGAGCCATCACCTTCATCCTCCTGTGCAGTCACTCTCTGAGGGGCAGATCTTCCATCAGGCTCTGCAAGCGCCCCATGAAACAAAAAGTGCTTTAGTGTTAGTGATCCACTAATTTCTTACAATGAAAGAAACTTCGAAGAAATCAACAGGGCCAGTGGCAAAGCAATTTCATTACATGTCTCATGTTAGCCCACTGGATAATTTACTCTGAGGAATAGATACAAGTTGCTCATAGAAGAGGTTGAAATATCTTACGAGGCAGTTATACGACTTGTGGGGATGTTTGGCTTCCTACGGTTATTATTGCTTCTGTTATTAGTTTTTGTGGACGATGCCCCATAGGAACTGGATTGTGAGGCCCAGCTAATTTAAAATTCCAGCATCAAAAGCTGTCAGATAAAGTGCATTTTAAGTTGCTGAAATAACAGATGTGTTTCAGTGCAATGGAGGTAACTGGTGCTGGGCTCTGCAAGCAGCCCAGTAAATGCTGCAGTTGTTGTAACACCTGTATGGAGACGGTGGAAGTGCTGTCTGAGCCTCAGTGTTTCGCTTTTCATTTTCTTGTGAAGAATTATCTAATAATCAGTCAGAGTAACCAAGATGATTTTGCTGTGCTGAAGTTTTATCTAATTAGTCTCCTGGTGGTTCTGCTGTCAGAGCCTGAGTGAGCCCCAGGTCACACAGGGGCTGCATGATTGCCCCCAGCTGACGTGTCCAGTCTCCAGCAAACCAAGCAGTGTCTGACTTTGAAGTGTGTTACTCTTGTAAATCTGTTATGTATCGGGTTTGTGTTTGAAATACAGGTTCTGCACACTCTGAGAGTCTTTGCCTATTCCAGTTGTAAGGTGGGATAGCAGGTTGCCCAGAGTAGTTGTGGATGTCCAATCCCTGGAAGCGTTCAAGGCCAGGTTGGATGGGGCAACCCGGTCTGGTGGAAGTTGTCCCTGCCTGTAACTTTAATAATTTTTAAAAAGCTCATTTACTTGGAAGTGGAATTGTTCCTGGGTCACAGTTCACCTATCTATAAATATTTGCAGTCTCTTTTGACCCATTTCTTCTACCCACTCTGTAAAATTAACAAGACATCAATCACCAGGACAGCCTGCCTTTAAAATAAGTAAATAAACCAGTAACAGCCCTGCAAGGAAAACAGCCCAAGGAGGAACAGAAGCTGCTAATTTATATTTTTTGACTCTCTCCCTACCTTCAGCAGGCTAATACAGTGCAGGATCACAGATCCCATGCGGCATTCCATCCCATCCTGCAGCCTTCTTGTTTTCTGTGCCCGCTTGCTGCCACCCAGGGCCACAGAAGGTGACTGCCCACAGCCACGAGCATCTCCACCCCCATCTTCACATGCTTGGCTTCCTCTACTCAATTAGTCTATTTTTTTCCACACCTGCTTCTTTTTACTCTGGTGGAAATAAAGGGAAAAGTTTTCAAATTAAGGCACAATAGGAACATGAACAATTCCTATTTTGGCAAATTATGGTATTTGTAAGCCTTGTCTTTGCATAACTCATGAAAAGGTTGACTATGGGTGTCCAAGATTTGTTTCCTTTGTTGCTCGGAAATTATTCTGGGTCAATAGCAGATGGGTCTCACCTGTCAGGGGCTATAGCATCTCTCTTCAATTCACAGATGCTGAAAAGCTGGAAAAGTCAAGGGTAACATTTGTCTCTTATCTCATAGACCTCTTTCTAACCATAGTAAGAAATAAACCATTTTTTTCACCATTTTAAATCTGTCTAAACGTATCTATTGCAGGACTTGCCTTGTCCTCCCCCTTTGGTCATGGGCTGTCTCTGATATTCTTGTGCTCTCCGGTGCAGAAAGAAATACATTGGCATTACACATGAAAAGGTTACACATTTGTTCATTCCTATGCTACAAACTTCTTAGACACATCCACATCAGCCTTAGATGTGGAAATAGTGGTGAGATTTTGTCCAAGTGAATTAGATGTTGCAAGCTCTGCTGGTTTCTAAGGAGGGATTCCAATGGGAGATATCCCTGCTCCAGTGGATGGACAGCATCTCCCTGCTGTGGCAACGCTTCAGGAGTTTCTTTTCTCTGAATTAGTTGGGCAGCATGTCAAGAACTATATCCAGATTTTACATTATGTAATTTTCTTATAACTGCGCATCCCATTGGTAGCCTGTCCCATGCTGGTGGAGGTTGGTGTCAGCCACATGGAAATGCCTCTGCCAAAAAACAGGGTCTTTCTGGTCAAAGTGTTGGTTTGTGTGGTCTGTGGGAGTGGTGCTTCCTGGCAGGAATATGTGTCCTCTACAAGGTGAAGGAGAGAATAATCCATATATTAGATAATGTCTTCAGGATTTTGTATGCATGAACTCTGGTACAATGTCAACATCACAATCTCATCAGATCGCAGGGTTTTAGTTAAAGCAAAATGACAAGAAATTTCCTTGGACTTTACCCATCATGTGAAGAACTCGGCTAGAGTCTGAGTTTGTAGAGCTGAGTTTGTAAATTCATTGAAATGAATTTGAAGAACTCCTGGAAATAGCAAGACCTACATGGGTAACTTCCTTGCAATTTCTATTATGAAGATTTAATTTCTAAAATTGCAAACTATGACTGGGAATTATTTATTACCCTACCTGAGAACTTTCTTGGTCTTTCTATCTTTGTGAATTACTTTTTCAAAATTTTTTTATTCAGTGCATCAAAGGGATCAACTACTTCTCTGTCATAGCTACTTACACATTTCCACTGAGCCTAATGCTTTCCTAGAATTGAGAGTAATCAGTCTCTGTTAAATGGGATTCAGGCTTCCCTTTGTGCCACAGGACAGCAGGGCTGGACAAGGGGAAGGGTTTGGATGCCCAGTCAGTCTGACTGAACCGCTCAGTTTTCAGAGAAGTGTTTGTTGTGTGGGTTTTTAATAGTATTCAACTTTCTGCTTTTCTGCCCTCCAGAGATGAACTTAGAAGCCATAAAGATGCCTTTCCTGCAGCCAGCACCAAACAGGCAGCTGTTGGGATCTGTCAGTAGAGTTGAAGCAGGGCCAGTGCCTGAAGATGGCCCTGGCCCAGGAAGCACCCACTGTGACCAGGGATGCTCAGTGCCAGCGGTGGCCCTGGCAGACACAGATCCCCTCACAAGGACATTGCCACTCACTGCTGAAGAGGGTTTTCACACTGAGTATCGCAGTTTTTTCCCCTCTTGGCTAAAGCCCAACTGCCTTGTAGTTCAAATGAAACTTTTGAAGAATACTTGATTTTCACTGTGCCTCAGAGTGATTTCCCCCCAGAACCTGACCTTGCCATCTCCACCCAAAGCTGCTATGAGAGCTGGGTATCCAGGGGAATCTCTGCCACCAGCCACTATTTATCTCTCTCTAAAGTGAGGCAGCCACGCTCATGTCTCACACACAGGGATTGGAGTGACTTTAAAGCCAAGATGACTGTAATGCTGAGGAGTGATTTACAAAGCGGATAAAGGATCATGATCTGGATTTTTAAAAGCAGTGCGTTTGCTGTAGGTGGTTCTTCTCAAAGCCCCCTTTCGCCAGATAGAGAAAGAAACCCTAGGACAGAGGTGCCAGATTTTCCAATTATTTAAATGCCATCATTTCATTGCAATAAGTAACCTAATTGTGATCATACAAATTAGAGGACCCTGGACCATGAAAGAAATTTTTTACAAGGGAAGATATTATTTCATTTTTATAGAAAAGAATAAACTGTTCACCGTGTGTTGGGAACAAGGCAGCTCTGCTGATAGGGGAGGATACAGACTAAGTTTATAACCATCTTCCTGAGCATGCAGAAAAAGGAGTGTTGGGTCCTGGATGGACTCCGAGAGTTAGGGCATGTCTCTCTGATTGGGAACGTTGAGGAAGACATGGGGACTGCTGCCTCCAGACAGCACCTGCAGGAAAGGACAGGAGCAACCTCACGAGACAGGGCTGGTGCGAGGAAAGGATGGTTGGTCGTGTGGAAGCAAGCAAAGAGGCAGGTCCTGGTTTTCATAACTAAGCAAGACTCCGTTGGACCAGAGCTGTAGCGCAAGGTGAGCTGGTGGCACACCTGCACTGGGTACCAGTGGCAGCTGGCTGCAGCCACTCAGGAGTTGCCTGGTTCCCCCAACTGTTGCAGGGTAATATTTGTGGTATCTGGGAACAGCTGTATTACCCTCTTCTGCAGCTAAATCTGCTGTAACAGTGGCAGGAGCAGATGAAGAAAGGATCTGTGGAAAAAGCTTCCGAGGCAGAATTGAGTAACTCTGCCCTGCAGAATATGGAACTGTCCAGCCTGACTGTCTCCCAGAAAAATAGCATCTCTTGCAGAACATGGTAAGAAAGAGAATGCAGTAGCATCTGTGCTCCAAGGCTCTGTGTCCTTAAATCAGTGAACCTGAATTTATAGAAGTTAACCACCTGTCATTTCCCTTGTAGGGGATTCTTTTTAAAAGCAGCAACGTTCCTTTACATCACCTGCCATGTCGAGGCAGTACAAACAATGGGTCTTTTTCCATCGTGTTACCTGGCTGGAAACAGCAAATAAGGATACATGGAAAGATTTTATTTTTTTCTGAGCGATCTCTCCTACAGGAGGTGGGAAGGAGCCCGCATCTCCAACTTCATGGGCTGTCTGGAAAGGTTCAGTCCGGGATCTGATGGCAGTATTTCAGTATCGATCTTTTTCATGCATTTGGCAGGTAGCTATTTGCTTCATCTCTCCTTCCCACTTCCCCTAAAATTGTTGGGTCTATGTACTAGTTTCAGTCACATTTCATGAGAGGCAAAAGTTTTAAATGTGCCAAATATCATTAAAAGCAACTGAAAAGGAAACAAAAATTGCATTTTTGTCCCGGCTGAGGGGAACACTGAAGAATAAGCTCACTGCCTGGGGGCACATGGGAGAACACACCGATGAGAAGGTCCTGCCAAACCTCCCACAGGCAGAGACCATCCTTGGGAGCTCACATCATCTTAGATGCCGAAGTCAACCTACCTTGGGCTGCTGCTGGATAAAACAAAACTGCTTCAGTTCCAGTGCTGAGAGATGCTCTTTCATAAGCGTAATCAGATGCTCAGATGTTTGTCGTTAAGTTTGTAATAACAGTAAGAGCAGAATGACTTCGCTATAACCCATGTTTTACTTTCCCTGGTAGGACAAGATGTTTTTTCACAGAATATTTATTAATCATCTGTTCTTATTTCTTGAAAGATTTTTGAAAACAGGGGTCCGAGCAATTCACCCAGTCCAGGTTAAACAAGTCTCACCACAGCTGTGTTTCAAACTGTTCAGCTCTGCTTTGCTCATTGTTGAGTGCTCAGATTCCAAGAGGTTACATATGGCCAGGGAGGAAGATTCATCTTCCTTTAAGCTGTCTCTTCACTTACAGAAGCCAATAGGCTGAACAACACCCTTGCTGGCTGAAAACATAAAGTCCCATTTAATTCTTTTGGTCTCCCTACTTCCAGACATTGTAATATAAAATAATTAATCCTGATGCAGCCTATGTGGCAGCCTGCAGCCTTGTTGATATTGCTCTGTTGCTCCAAGCAGAGGGAACTTGCATTGTTGCTTAACAAATTGACTGCTTAGAATTGTTTAGAGAAATAATTTCTCTTTTAGTGTATTCTTTTCTTGGAAGCATGAAAAGCTTTCAGTAGTCAGCTCTTTATTACATGTGTGGGCAAGCAGAAATACGTTGAGAGGACATAGAGTTTATCTTTACTGCATTTGCATAAAATACAATTCAAACTATTTTCTTTTTCCATATTTTTCTCTCCTCAAAGTGAAAAATAAAACAAACACAGTTATGGTAAATTGGTGCATGTTGTAACATGGCTAAGTCTTTCACACCACAGAATCCTCAGGGCAAGAATTGTGCCCTCGTTGTTCACATGGTGTAGAGAAAACTGGGAGTTGGGAAAACCAGTTCACTTTGGGTATTGTGTTAAGCTAACCTATACACTGCAATCAGATGCTATCCTGTGTTCTTGGAAGTTGATTGAAATTTTTGAGTTATCTAAATTTGTTCAGTGCTAAGTGCTGTGTGACAATACATTCACAATGTCTATCATCTCGTGCAGAAAATAAAGAATGAGAGTTGGCAGTCTGGTTCCATGAGCCTTTTGGATAGATTCAGCCTGGCTGGACTAATTGAAATGAATACAAAACAGTTCTTATTTCATTACTTATTTTTGGTTAATATGATACTTAAATATGGGTGTGGGATATTATGGTAACTTGAAGTTAAGCTAAAACCAGTTATTTTGAGTTATTTCAGGTAGAACAACTTTCTGTGGTTTTCTCAGGATCCATTTTATACATGCTTGCATAAAGATTGGGTCTGTGCCTCTGTTTTGGTAACGAATGCACACAGTGGGGATGTGGACTGTCTGAAGCACTGTCTAACAAGGAAATTCAATAATGTTTTCCCTATTCTTTCTTAATTACGTTACTTCTACAATTCCAACAACAGTAGATTGTTTCCTCTGTCTTTTGTTCCCTTTGCCCATTATCTCATCAAAAAATATAGCAGTTTTCCCGTCAAGGTTTTGTGGCTTTAATTGATCACATCAGGTATATATTTAACAAGTAAATACTTACCGATTGTGCTTGGACATCCAAGCTAAGGGGATGGTGAGAACCTGCAGGGTGTGACGTGTCCTGAGGCTGAGGTGGGATATTTTTTGCCACATCCTTCATCACGTGTTTCAGATGCACCATTCTGCTCTGGTGGCAGGTAACAGGTGACCTATGAGCCTGTGCAGCTTTTTTTGTAGATTTTTATATTTCTAATAAATTTTTGCAGTTCTTCAGTCAGAGGGCTGTATCGTTTAAGGATTGCTTGTGTCTGCCTTGAAACCAGAGCGAATAAGCACATACACCTGATTTAAATAGGCCTATGGTGACAATGTAATTAGCCATTCAGGCCATTGTTGCCATTTTTTATTTACTTATTTAGTGTCTGTCATCTCTTTAGAAAGCCTCGGTTCTTTACTGCTTCATTAAATGCTGCAGTCTCCTTCCAGCTCCCTCCCATCTCTATTTAGACAGATTGGACAGATCCCGTTAGCTTTCTTTCTCCTGGTGCGGGTGGAGACCAAAAAGTCATTTAAACATATTTGGCAGGCCATATATCTTAATGCTACCAGTAATTATTCAATAGAAAAAAAATCTTTTTGACTGCAGGCTAAATGAAATTAAATTAGGCCTTTGGGTTCCCTGGAGGCCAGAGTCCTCTTGTCTTACTTGAGGTAAATGAGATGGGCATTTGAGCTGTGTAATCAAGATGGAGAAATAATGTTCTGGGTTCTTCACTGGAGAGATGTGGTCTGAATGCCCTTTCAGGTGGGCAGATATGCAGAAAGCCATGCAGAAAGCCTTGCAGAAAGAGGTACCTCGGTGACCCAGAGTGCTGATGGCTGTGTGCAAACCCTCCGGGAGATGCCGGCCACACCCAGCAAACTGTAAAATCTGCTTTTCCAGCAATGAAAGTAAAGGAAAGAAACCGAGAACAAATAGGGATGACAGGCAAGAGTGTTTCCATACTAGGAAAAAATCAAACGTGTTGTTCATCACCGCTGTTGCAGGGGGAGCACCTGCGGTATAAACAGGGCACAGACGTTTTTATTACTGTGCCATCAAACCCTGCCCAGGGAGATTTAAGGCATTATTGCTGGAGGTAGCAGTCAGTGTAGTCAAAGAAGCATCTAAACTCAGTGAAGAAATTATCTAAGCTTCTTCCTGTAATAAAGTTTATTTTCCCAGCATTAAATAAAAGGCGAGGATGTGTGTCTGGCGTGGGAGCCATGCCACTCCCAGCACACTCCGTGCTACTACCTGCTGTCACCAAGCTTTTGTTTCAGCTGTGAACTTCAAATAGCAGCAACTTCTTCTCGGTTGCATTTATTTACCTGAGCCACACAAATCCTGGGGTCTTATTACCCAGCTTGTGGTTTATGCGTAGTTCAGTCTGGATGCCTGTGCCCAGTGGGGCACAGAAGGGAACCGCCTGCCCAAAGCACTGGAGACCTCTTGGCCAGATATATTAGAGAGTGTTAACATTTTGTGCATTGAAATTTTAGCTTGGAGCCTGTTTTGTGTGTATTATAGGCAGCCCAGCAGCAGAGTGAACGTCGGGGGCTTGGGTTCTTCAGGCACGTGCTGCCCTGAATCAGGGCTGGTATTCGTTTGCCCATCCCCATAGGCTCAAGCCCAAAGAGCATAATTTGATGCACTGATACTGCTTTGAGGTGGTTAAATGCCAAGGGACATGGAACATCACTGGACTGGCAATGCAGTTGGAGGCAGTGGAGTTTTTCTAGTGTGCAGCCAGTGTCTGTCTGGAATGGACACAGGGCTGTCACGCTGACCATGACCGATAGATGGGAAGCACCCGTGGCCACCACACAGCTATCATAGGCAGTGGTGCTAGGTAGTCTCTTCCATGCTTCTTTTTGCTGCTGTGAACCAATTTCCAGTTTTATGTTGTCGACATGTGTTCTCCTCCTTCCATTAAACTCTCACCCCATCACCCTGTTCTCTTGGCTTCAGCAACTATTTGGTTGCTGTTTAAGGATTTGATCCACTTGTTAAAAGCTCTGTAACAGAAAATCACAACTCTTTCCAGGCATCAGATCTGATGTCAGATTCTGCAAGACTTCTTTTACAAGTGTTTGTGTGGTTGTAAAAAAACCTAACAAAAACAACATGAAGAAAACCACACAAGCAAAACCCTGAAATTAAAATGACAGCAGAAGAGAACAAGGGTGCTAGAGAAGAGATCTCAGCTCTGTTGTCATTTTAGAAACTTCATTATCCAGTTATGGGGTTTGATATTGCTATTGATTTCATATAGAAGATTCTCAAGTGGAACAGGTATGCGAATCATATAAAACCCAAAGATCATTGCAAAAATATAATAAGATGGTGGTTACAGCTTACATTTTTGGTGAAAACTGCCACTAATAGAATTCTGGAATGAAATTGCTCCTTAAATGAATTATTATTCCAGAATTTTTTGATTAATATAAATCCCCTATTATGTCATACTCCAATTAAATTAGACAGGATATTATTTTATGTGAGATTGTAATTAACTAAACTGGAATTTGGCCAAGTAGTCATAATTTATACCTGGACTGTGAAAAGATATATGAGGATTTTAATTTATAGTTGGTTGAGAACTACCTAAGTTTCACATTAATCCAGATGATGATATTTTGCCTTTCATTCACTGTTAATACTGTAGGACTGATTTAGGACTTCTTTGTGACTCCTACCTTCAAACTTTACTTTCTTTCAAATATTTCTGTGTTTGTGAAATGTCACCTACACATTTGTTTAAGGGGGTAACATTTCAGCCAAGTTAATTTTTTAGGGTGATAAAAATGAAAAGGTAATGGCCCTGGCACAGGTTGCCCAGAGAAGCTGTGGCTGCCCCATCCCTGGACTTGTTCATTGACAGGTGGGACAGGGCTTGGAGCAAGCTGGTCTAGTGGAAGGTGTCCCTGCCCGTGGCAGGGGGTGGGAATGAGATCATCTTTAGGGTCTCTTCCAATCCAAGGATTCTGTCACTCTGTGTCTTGCACATTTGGGATCATGGTGTGCACCTATCTGAGTGTGCAATGGAGCCGTGCAGGGAACCAGCCCAGCAGAGAGAGTGCTTTGAGTCAGGAAGAAAAAAAAGATACCTGGAATCAATACTTTTTGATTTAGGCTTCTATTTTATAGGATTAAAAATGTTTCATGAGTGACCCAGAGGAAAAATGTAGACTGGAGGCGAAGTAGAAATTATTACTGTATCTAATAACTTCCAGATGTCTGGCAATATTTTGAGTAAAAGGGTGAAGTGCTAGTTTCCAAGCATTATATATTATCAGTTTCAAAGTAGAGTTTTGATTTTGGCTTGTGGCTTGATTGTGTTTTTTTTTTTTTCAATTGATGCAAACACAGTCTTTGCTAGAGAACTTCCAAAATATCTGCTGTTTTTCTTAGAGATTAATTGCTTATAATCAATATCTTTAGTTGCTGGGAAATGGGAGGAACACAATGTATTTTGCAACATAGTTTTAAATCATTCCAGTCACAGGTTTAACACTTACAAAAACCAAATCTTTTCTCTAGGAGTATAAATTGCTACACAAGGTATTTGGACCATTCTGTTCTTACATCCTGGCAAGCTGTTTATGGAGCTTTACAGGACTTAATGGATTTGTCATGGACTTAACAACATCCTAATGTAGTACAAAGTTGCCCATCCTCATGGTATTTTATTTCTTTGCTGGCTCTGCAAGGATTTGCTTGGCAGTTTGGGTGCTTGGGGGCTGTGAGGAGGAAAGACCTCTCCATTGTGGCAGTGGAGGTAAAAAATTTCTTGAAAACTCTTAACGTTTGCGTGAGTTTCCTGTTTGTATAAAAGTAGCCCTTTGTGTAGGCCTGGAATAGGATTACCTGTGTGGAAAGGCCTGTGGGTTCATTGTAAGACAGTAGTAAACATGACAGGTCAAAGCCAGAGATCTGTTGTGCACAGCAACTCTTTACTGTCAACAGCGAAGTCATGTAATCACAGAACTGCTTGGGTTGGAAAGGACCTTTAAAGTTCATCTCATTCCAAACCCCCCTGTCATGGGCAGGGACACCTTCTGCTATCCCAAGTTGCTCCAAGCCCCGTCCTACCTGGCCTTGTTGTTTTATAGCCTCACAGAAAAATGAAAAATTAACCAAGACAATACTCAAAAAGTAACGACAAAAAACCCCTCCAAAATGCTAAACTCGTCAGCTTATATTTGTTTAGATCCCAGTGAATAAAAATGTATTGGTTCTTTCTCTGTCTTTAATAAAAGCAAATCCCTTTTCACACCTGGCAGCTGTCAGCAGTGGGAACTTCACCCTTCAGATTATCGTTTATTGAATCTTGAAGAAATTGAATTGTTCATTGTGTGTGTCAGCTGTAGTTTACTAGAACACTTATGTCCTTCCAGGAATGGGCTGATTGCTGTAAACAGAGAATCGATTTAGTCTTAAATTTTAGAAATTCAGATGCAGCCCTGGAGCACATGTCTTCATCCTATCCTTTTAACATTATTCTGGAATATTTATTACTATGAGTATATTAGCTGCATTAATTGCCCATCACCCATAAACCAGATCCAATTTAAAAGATTAAAGTTTATTTTTTAATTTGAAAAAAGAGGGTTTTTTTACAAATATGGCTTGCATTAACCTTTACCTTTTTCTCTCCTAATATCCATACCTCTTTATGCAAATGTACAGTTCATGTCTTCTTGCTTCTGTGTGCAACCCAAACATCCAAACTTCTTCTCAGTCTAAAAGGTCAAAGATCTTTTCGGAAGAGACAGATATAATTTTCCCCCTCTTATTTCTGTCGGACTCAGCTGGGGGTTCCTTGAGTTCCACATTTGGGTGTTGCCATGTAGTGGGGTTTATTTCTGATACACAACAGCAGAATTCATGTGTACTTGGCATCGCTGGCTCTGACTCCTCCTGTCACACCCTTTCTGGAGACTGTCCCATCCATCCTGTGAGCTGGTGTGTATTTACTCATGGGCATATCACTTGATCACTTGACAGATGCTACAAGTGTGTACCACTTAGAGGATCCCAGTGTTCCCAGTTCATCACTGCACAGGTGCTCACTCTCCTTCCAGGTGGTCTGACCTGCAGAAAACGCCACAGTACATAACTACAAATATCTTAAAATTCATTACCTGATGTAATTAGTGGGATTGTTAGTTCCTTCTGTGGATGGCACAAATATGAACTATTTCCGACAAAGTAGTGACATTCACTGCACTACACACAGCACTGGGCTGTTTGTAATGTCTTGATTCAATGCAAGATAGTATTTAGTAAGCAGCATGTGGAGTTCTTTTGCAAAGACTTTACATGAAAGAAAATGACTGTGAAGCTGCAGGAAAGGAAGCTTATAAGAATGCTTATAAGCATTCTTATATCAGAACTGAAAACTAGATAAAGATTCAAATCCTGTCTCACTCAACATGACACCATCCGGTTTTACTCTTTAACAATGGTGGGAAATAAATGTTGTGGCAGTAGCTTGCATAGTGTGAGAAATCTTGTAAGATTAAGAGAAGGTGGTTAGTAGAAGTCCCAGCAGCAACATATATTCTTCCCAAGTTGCAAAGGGATTTATGAGGATGAGGGGAAGGAGCAGACCTGGATGCTCTATGCATCAATTAAAGGGCTCAGCATGTGTTGCTGGGAGCTGCAAAAGGACCAGGTGGTGCCTCACAGGACATTGGCAGAGACTTCTTTCTTGGAAAATGAGGATAGTTATACATTTCTTTTGGAGAAGTTCGGTGGTTTTCAGTAGGAAATTGAACAGGGGATTGACAGTTTAGGAAAGACGTTTTCTGACATCTCGGAACAGGCAGTGTGCAGGGACCCTCTGTTTTGGAGAGAAGCATCATGTGATTTTGTACATGGAGCTGTAACAGCCCGTACCTGGTAAACAATCAGACAGCAATGGAGTCAGAGTCTGTCACATGCCTTTGCTGAACTATCGCTGTTGGGTTTTTGTCTGTGCTAGACAGGAATATCTAATACAGGGCTGAGCAGGGGAGAGAGGAAACATAATCCTGAAGAGGTGAGGTTAAATGATAGTGTCTGGCATTGGACAGGGTATTCTGAGACTAGTGCTCCCCTTGGGTTTTTTTGGATAGTGTTGTTTGGTTTATTGGTGTTTGCTGAATTGAACTGCACGGTATTCCCCACTGGCACAGGACTGGACACCAAAGACTCCTAGTCTGAGATGACTGGTAAGATCTCAGCTCCTCTGAAATTTCTTTTTCCATCTCCCAACCTTGTTTTTCCTCCTGGCCTCCTTTGGACACCAAAAATAGTTACTGTGATGAGGGAAAAAAAGTGGTTTAAGCCTCTTTTGTTGAATCAGGAAGCAGATTGATTGTGTTAAGTGAGGATCAGCAATGGAAGTGATAAGTTCTGGGTTTCTGGGTTTCTGAATTAACACTTAGGATGCTCTACAGCCAGCTGAGGCACAGTAATATGTCTATATATGTGTGTATATATATACATATATGTATTTGTGTGTGTACATTTTTTATGGTACTTTAAGAATTCGTAATATTAACGCACCAGTCCTCCATATTATTCCAAGTCAGCCTGTTTAAATCTTCTACGCAAATGTGGATCTATTTGCAAGTGTCTGTATCCCATGTTCTGTTAGAAGCATTTGGTGATGCAGAGGCAAGAGCTCTGCAGACAGACCTAAGGCACTCTCTGGCAATCTGGTGGCGTCGTCATTTCATAAATGAAGTGCTGTAGAACTTGTAGAAAGAAATTGCTTTTTTCTTTGGTAAGGAAGTCTTTGCAGGTATGGATTGCAAGCTATTTTCTCCTCATCCCAGCCCTGATGGTGAGAGCCCACAGTGTAACCCACAGCTGCTTCCTCCCTACTCATTCATTCCAGGACAGTACCACTGGCATAGGACCCTGTGAGCTTTTCTTATCTCATGAGAAACACTGTCATTTAGGGTAAATATTATGCTGTTGCTAATGGGTTTAAAATTCATTTCAAGTTTTCCAATTACATATTTCATTTATTTCATTAATGTGAAATGACATTTCAGAGAGCAGAGCTGTTCATGGGCATGCACTGAGCTGGAGAAGGTTTTACTTCTCCATTTTCCATTTAAACCCACAAATATAATTATTGAAATGAAAGTTGTTCTTGTTTACTGTGAGGCTGAGATCGTGACGTGTACCTATCCCTACTGTTTTATGTAGAAGGTAAAAAAAAGATGGTCCCTAATGGCCCATCCAAGTTCTGACGTCCGGTGATGGCTGGTGACGTGTCTGGGAGTTGTTTTGGAGACAGGAATACTCTGCAATGAACAACCTTTGTGTTCTTCTCAAGATCGTGGGTTTATGTCCATTTTTTCTTGCAACCTGCCTGGCTCTGCCTGCCAAGTTGTTTCTTACTGTAGCATAATTATTAAATTAATTTCATATATAGTTTTGAAAACCAGAACATCTTGCTGGTCCTCACTCTTTGCTGCAGGGAGAGTTAGAGGACAACACCACATGATACAGATCATGTTGTCACGTGCATTTAAACATTCAAAAAGGACATAAATACCTGATGAGAGTTCAGAAGCGTGAGAGAAGATTTTAAGTGGCTTCTCAGTGGGAGATGGAGATCTGCTTGGGCATCCCCAAAGTTTCGTAAAAATCCAAATGGTGTCAAAAAATAAATGTTAATAAATAACCAAATGAGAATAAATAGCCAGATCTAGGGGGGGAAAAAAAAAAAAAGAACCATCCCGATTCACAATTCTGCATCAAGTGAAGCTGCAGAATCCTGCCCGTTTTTTAGCTGTTGTTGATTTGTGGCAAGTTCATCAAATCCTGTTTAGGGCCTTAATATATAGATCTTCTGCTCTGGTATGCTTGGAGACAGACCCAAAGTTGTAGGTGTGTGAGTGCTGTTCACTGATTAAATTTGCAAATCAAGTGTAGGTTCTGGGGGTACAAACCCAGGGACAAGCAAGGAAAATGCCCAGGATGTCTTTATCCCAGCCCAGGATGAAGACCTGTGCCATCTTCAAATATGAAATCCTGGTGTTCAGGGGTTTATTCTACAGACTGAAGAGACGAATCAGATTTCTTTGTTCAGTGATCAGAAAGAAAAAAATGCACGTGTCAGAAAAATGCATTCACATCTTTATTTTTCATTTGTGCATGAAAAGGATCAATGAGAATGAATGCTTGGTGCAAACATTACAGATGATAAATTATTTTGGATATCTCTTCTCAAAGCATAGGAGCACTCAAGTGCAGCAAACAGTCCTAGTGTCTCAGGCACTAATAAAATCTCAGCATAATTCTTAAACCCACGATTCTTCACCAATCTAAGATACATAGAAAGACAGATAAGTTATTTCATCTCAAGCTGAGAGTTTTACCTTTTTAAAATGACAAACTGATTTACAAGGTTTCTCCTCTACGGTCCCTTAAAGTAAATTACCTGTCACGAGGGTTGTGGATCCCTGTCTGCATGTTTGAATAAAACGTGTATCAGATTTATAGCGTTAATAATGGGGCTGTCATGGAAAGCTCTCAATTTGCAACAGGAGGAGTAGAGAGATGGCAGTTTGGTTATTTAGCACCCTGCTTATCTTTCTTCTGAAGTTCTGAGAAGAACTCAGTTGCCGATTATTTAAGATGTGCATCCTTGTTTCTGATGGGACCTCCCCAACAGTCCTCTTGTAGGTTTTTCCAATGCTCCCTCCCCAAATCCATGAGTGTCCATAGCTGCCCAAATCTCAATCTCTACATCTGGTGGTAGGTGTTGAGCATGTGGAGCACAATGCTCAGCAGATGAGGTGGGGGTGCACACTTTTACTTTCATCACTGAAAGACTGAATTCTACATCAACAAAAATCTCCAGATCAACCAACTGATTCATGTTGACAACGTCTGATACCATTCCTGCAGGAATAGAAATAGTAAAATTGCTATTTTAGAACCTCTCTTTAATAAAGTTCAGTATCACTGGGCTAACATCATGTATCTGCAGAAATTCATATACTCATGTACTTTTGTGAAATTAGATTGGTGCACTTGAAATAAAATCCTGAACTTTATGAACAATTCCAGCTGGGCCCTGTTGTAATAATATTTCTGTATCAGACAGGGATGAGTGTCTCCACAAAATAGAAGTAGCTGCTCTTCCATCCATTTATAGGCTGTTGTTTTATATAAATGCTTCCTGCAGAGCCCCAGTGAGATAGCCTGTATATCTTACTCATCTGAGAGGAGTTTACATTTCATTCTTATTTGTCTGTAAAGAATGCACATGAAAGCTCTATGACAAGGGAGAGATGGATGGAGTTGCTGATGGGAAATTTACTGTGTATCTGAAATGCATGCAGAGATCTTTGGATACACCCTCTTTTTTTACCAGATCAGTTTGCTCCAAGCTTGGACAAAAGCATTGATCTCTCTTGGTGAAGCAGTGGGTCCTAATGTGGGCAGAGCTGTCTGGGGAAAGGGGAACACAAGGTCTCAGAGCATGTCAGCAGCTGCCATGAGTCCATAACTAAGCTGTGTCTTGAAGCTGTCCGAAGAAAGCACAGTCTTTAGGTTGAGGGAGTCAGGTCTTTCCATCCTGTTACAATGAGCATCCTTTCTTCCATCTTTGGCAATTCTGTTTGCTCAACTTCATGTAGTTCCTGGTGGCCCATTTCTCCAGTGGGTTGAGACCCCTCTGTAAATCTCATAAAATCTCTTCTAATTCCTTCAGTTCAATAAAATCTGGCTTCTAGTAATTTAAAATTCAAAAACCTTCAAAGGCTGGGAGAGGCATGCACATCTGAAGGACATGGCAACACGTAACAAGAGTTACTACTGCCAAGATGACCTTTCCAACATTTCATTGCTACACTGAGGAGTGGAAGAGCCACTACTGCAAGACTGTTCTTGCAAAGAGTGGGAAAAGCAGCCTGGGGCAAAAACCTACCATGGGGAGTGAAGACGAGTGCTCTCCTCCAGTATCAGTGATTTTTGTACCAGTATCGGTGGTATAAACTTGAGAGAGCTTTTACCAGTAGGGCTGATGGTGTAAAAAATTGCACCCTGAACTGGATAGTGCAGACCAGTCTGAGGATGCTGCTGTGCCCTCCTGCTTTTTTTGCTGTCTAAGGAAAATTGAATTCTAAGTGAACTAAGTTCCCTAATTCTAAGTGAACATCTTTCTGTGCCGGGCAGGGACTTCACTGGAGAGTCACACGTGTATTACGTATCTTGTACAAAGTGGTAGTTAAACAAAAAAAGAGCAAGATAAAACCACGGACAACCTAGAAATCATTAAAGCATTCCAGAAAAAAAATTAATGGAATACCAACATTAATATTTTTGTTTCAACACTATTAATAGTTCCAAAGTACTACTTCTGTATCTTGCTATTTATTGAAATACCAGTGCTGTGTGTTTTGGTTTATTTGCAAACCTTGCACCATCTGGATCTGAATCAAGAAAAAGCCACTTTCAGTGGAGTAAGAAATAAGGCATGCATAGACTATTAAATTTCCACAGCCATTTATATTGCATTATTTTTAATTGCATTAGCTTTCTTGCCACATCTTTATTTTGCAAATATATTCCTAAGTAAAAGATACATAGATGTGTTTGCACTGTTATCTTCCATCCCAGTGCCTTTTGGTATGTTTTGTACATGCATAACTTAACTGGGAAATTCATTAAAACTGTAAAATCAGACCATAATTTGAATAACCGTGTGTGTTCTTTGGCGACCTGAGGTTGCTTCAGTCTTGCTGTTGGCATTGCTGGGTTCATGCTGTGCTGCAGATCTCACTTGGAGGCTGTACTGACCAGGAAACTTTTATTTTCCTAAGAAAATAAGCAAATGGGACTTCAAATGAATGCAATAGGCAGGTCACCTTCACTGCCGTTATAAAAAGACAAGTTCGGTGAGGGGCGGTGATGATGTACCACAGTTAAAAATGCAAAACTGTAGAGAAAGAGATAACCGATAAGGACCTGGCCTCGTGATGAATCAATCTGCTGATTTATTTTCTCAGTTACACCAACTTTCAGTTCACATGTTTGTTACAATGGGTTTTTATTCAAATATCATGTTTTAAGTAGCATGTAGGTAACATCTGTGCATGTTACTTTGCAGTAATTTAAAATGAAGAGATAACTATAAAATGTGAATCTTGCTTGGGTAATGTCTACATTAAATTATTATAATTTAAAATTATACTATTCTAGTCTATAATAGCCACACACATAGCTGTCAATTTAATTACATTACCTTACTGTCCATTCAAGTAGCACGTACAGTCCCTTCCAAGGAGTGTGACATTCATAGTGTGACTACAGTGAAAAAGGAAATAATTGCTAAGATTTGATGCGGTTTTCCTATTGATCCTTCGTTAGATGTTTTCAGGAGTCTGCTGCTAACTCAGGTGGAAGTCCTGGTCAGAGGAAATAAGCTGCTTAGGGCATGGGAAATCAAAATTGTATGTAACATCCACAGAGCCTAAGGCGGTTCTGAGTAACCTTTTCTCTCTGTTCCCAGCAGTCTAATACATGGCATTATAATGTAGAGAAAGACATAAATTGGTCCCTTAATCAGTGCTCAACTGTGATTCAAGGATTTTGATAGAAAAGTGGATATTTAGAACTATTAAGTTGGGAACATCAATCGGTGAGAGGCATTGTATTCCTGCAAGTGCGACCTTGCCCATATTTAAAGGCAAACCTTAACTTTAATAATTTTAGAGTTCTAGTGCTGCTAGTTAATTAAATATTATTGATCCCTGCTGTGGGTCTTGATATAGTGCTGTAAAAGTAACAATATGTTTTTTCCTGTTTTCCATATGGGAGAGGATTTTGAGATGTTTTCCTTACTGAACCATAATTTGCACTTCCCTTTCCCATCCTGCGCTACCCCTGGGTGCTATTTTCTTGCTCTTAATTTGGAGTTTTACTCCATTTTTGCTCAGTGTGCACTTTTCCCAGGCTTTCTTGGGCTGTGCAAGCCGGTGTCTGGCTTTTTTGTGTGCAAAGAACTGGAGAGAGTTTTTTCTTCTCTCACATGGGTTGAGTATATCTATAGGAAACATCCATAACCTTCCTGTGGGATGCAAAACACCAGTGCATCACACTGGCACCATCAGCATTACTCAGATGCTGTGGGATCTTGCATCCGTTTTTGTTATAAAATCATTTTATTCATGGCTGTGTAATTAGGAAAAAAAGCCTCCAAAAATCTGTAATTTACCTATCAAGTAATGTGCAATATTTGTTCCTGTATTTGGGGTTTCTCTGTATTCATGCAAACTAAATGGAAATAAAGCTGTAATATCCAGCAGGGTGTTAATGCTGCTTTACGTATATTGCTGGAATTTAAACACGATGCAAGAAACATAACCAGAAAGTTGAAGGTGTGCTCTGCTCAAGCAGCAGTCTGCTAATTAGATCTATGAGCCTTGGAGTAACCTTTTCTGGGGTTTGTTGCTTTTTACAAGAAAAAATCTTTAAAACCTTCCTTCATAATCTAAGTGCTGAATGTGCCACAGAGGGCTATGACACAGCAGTAAAAACCACACTATAATATTTGTAATATTAAATTTACTGTGTTTAGTAACATTTATCACTGTCACAGTGATTATCTGCCTCTAATTAGGAAAGAGCAGGGAAATCTCTCAGCCCTGGTCACCACAGCAGGCAGGGGATGGGGGCGAGAGGAGGTCTGGTTAACCTTGTGTCTAAACCCCACCAGCAGAAATAACATTGTTCTGTGCAATCCATGTGGTTCTCTCCTGATGCCTGCAAGATTCCAGCCTACAGAAACTCATTAACATGCATTTTTTAAATTTCTGATGCAAATTACCATGAAGTGCCCTTCATCAATTAAGAACTGCAAGTGTGTGCATCTTGTTGCTCAGGCTGTGCAACATCCTCACCCTCCAAACCTGATGTGAGATGCAGCTGGACTTCCCTGTGTGCTGTGAGATTGTCAGGTGCTCTGCACCCCCTGGTCCTGGGGAGGAGCACGAGGCATTGTCACATGAGGCAGTTGTTGTCACACAAGGCAATCACTGCATAGGTCAGTCACATTCAGGATGAAGAGGCAATGTGCATTGCTGATGACTAAGTGGAAACTTTGGGTGATTGCAACCTCATGTTCTCAAAATCGGGGACAAAGATATCCCTTACCCCCCTGTCCAACCTCCACATGTCCGTAGAGGTCCAGCCGGTATTGAGGGACACGGTGTGATGCCGTTGACTCGCTAAGTAGAATTAAAAACAGCACTTTTCTTCTTTCTGTAATTTATGTAAAATTATTCAGGCACAGAAACTGTCTCTGGTTATTTTTCATTGCAGTGAGTGAGAACACTGATCAGGACAGATTCCACCCTTCCAGGGTAGAAGGTTTTTTGTAATATTTTTATAGCTGAAATAACTCCAGCATCGATGCATTGGAGTCAGCACATTTGTGTTTTGCCAGGATAGGTATTTCATTGAGGGCTGGTATAAGCTGTAGCAGCAAAGCTCATTTTATGCCCCTATAAATGGCATGCAGACAAGGCAGATTTGCTGCTGTGGCTTATCACAGCTGGACAACTATCAGCAGCCTTTTCCTAGCAGGTACCTATCTTCAATTTTGACTTTTTCCTTCAGCCCCCTGTATAACCAGAAGACTTTTGAAAATCTTGGAATAACTTGCTGAAGGCCTTTTATCCATTACTGCTTTTAAGTGTTTATTATTTAAATACCATTTTATCATCAAAATATTCTTATTATTGCCTACACATCCTGCTGTTCCCTGGGGTCGTTATGAATGTAAGCTGATTAGGAGGGCCCGATGTCCATCCACTCTGCTTCCACCCTGCTGCTGGTCCTGAGTGCAGCACCCAACACAGTGATGCTGATACATTGACAAACTCCCAGTTTAAATGTTCCCTCAGCACAGGGCGGAAAAAACGCAAAGCAGGATATATCCAGCTCTTCCAATGACTGTCAAAGGATGAAATATAATTTATATTTTTCTGGAGTAGTACTGCAAGTTGCATTGCTGTATGAAAATGTCATCAAGGCTACAATATTCCATTAGTAATAGAATGGAGTAAATTATCTCCAGATGAAATTTTTAATTTAATTGCAATCTAATATCTCACTAGTATATTGCAATAATAAGAATAATAGGATAATTAAAATATATTTAAAGCCTGAGTCATCTGTAATAATAAGATCTGGTGCTGGGTAAAAGGCCTATAAGGTATATATGTCCCGTTGGTTCTCAAAAATGGGCATGTAATTTGGTGCTGTTTGGCTCTATGGTGTCATAAAGCTCCTCTCTGATGTGTGCTTGAAGTATTTGTTGTCAGTTTTAAATGTTTCTTCCCAACAACAGCAGAGCTGGGGGCCACCTTAAGTGCAGTCATTAGCTGTAGCATATTTTATATAAGTCTACCAGAATACACAGCTAATGATCACATGGAAAAACCTTAGTTCCTTCCCAGTTTCCTCTGGGAGAAGACTGGGTACTCAGCATCAGAGCTAAAATCCTCTGGAGTGAGTGAGAGGGTTTTGTTGGTGTTGGTGAATTAGTTGAACTTGTTTATGTGCATTGATGACTCTCCCTGGGTGGCTTACCTGAGCGCCAGGGGGTGTAGCTAGCGAGCAGGTTGACTCCAGTGTGATGGAGATTACTTTTGTTTGCCCTGCAGGTTTGATGAGTCCCTTAAACAGCCCTGTCCTATGCTTTTGTAGAGCTCATACAATTCAATCACCCATCGTGCTAATTACTGGCAGGTAAAGCATTTGCTGGGAAAGCTTCAGGTAGGAAAAATACCACACTGGCCCATTGAAAATGAACAAAAGTCCCTGCTTTGTGTTAGGTACCTTGTCAGCTTCTTGTTAGCAGAAATGCAACCGCCTTTGAAGTCAGCAATTTTATATATAAGATATATAGTATTTTATATTTATGTGAGTCCTGAAATGGACTTTCCTGCTTGACTTCGGTAGGAGTAAAGGGCACAACTTTTACTGCATCCCTCAGGAAACTCAAGGACAATATACTTGTGCTGGTAGCGCAGCATGGAGAATACTGGTCTCTTCCCACCCTCCACCTTCCTTCTTTACATTTTTCCTCCTCACTGTAACCAAATAGACCATCTTCCATTGAGTAATCCAGGAAAACGAGAAAAACTGTTCAGCATTTGACTTCTCCAGTGCTTGAGGTTCAGTCCTTAGGCCAAGAAGCACAACAACCTTCTGTTGCCACAATCTATTATAAAATTTATTGTGCCTTAATTGATCTTTAATCGTCCCAGCTTGGTTAGTGCTTATTTATTGCCGAGTAACTCGTACTCTAGAACCCATTGAAATAAAACCTATTCCAGGAAAGAAATTGCTGACTGAAGACTCCTGCTCCCAGTCGCGGGAGAAGCAGCACACTCAGAATCCCATTAGATGAATGCCTGTGAAGGAAGAGCCAGCCTTCTGTGAATGGAAAGATAAAATGCAGTCATAATTTAAGCTGTTTGATATAGTAGACAGTTAGAATGTGTTTTGCAAATTCTTTACTGTAGGAGTGAATCACTCCCAATTCAGTCATTGCACAAAGAGGCAAAAGTGTTTATTGTGCATTTCCATCTGGGAATTAAACAGGTTTAGGGGGAAGCGCCTAAACTGACATGTGCTTTAGGAGTGTGTAACTATGTATGCATCTATAGATACAGGAATTCATACATTCATATACTGGGAACATCAGAGGCTACCAGTTCGAGAACTTGAAAATCGTCATATGCCAGATTTGCAGTTAAAAAGTAAGTAAAATAAAATGGATTGTGAGCAGTGGTAATAGCTCCAACCCCCTGGTCATCGACAGACTTTGGATCCTTGTTCAGATTACTGAAGCTGCCTCTTTTGGAGCTGGAGGGGCAGCAGGAGGCCTTGGATCCAAGGGGAAAGCAGTGGGTCCTGTGGTCCAGCTGCCTCCTCGATGATCATAGAATTGCAGAATAGTTTGGGTTGGAGGGAAACTTAAAGCTCATCAAGTTCCAAACCCCTGCCACAGGCAGGGACACCTTCCAGTAGACCAGGTTGCTCCAAGCCGTGCCCAACCTGACCTTGAACACTCCAGGGATGGCGCAGCCATTGTTTCTCTGGGAAACTTACGCCAGGGCCTCACCACCCTCACAGGGAAGAATTTCTTCTAAATATCTCAATAATACCTAAATCCACCCTCCTTGAATTTAAAGCCATTCCCCCTTATCCGGGCACTCGATGCCCTTGTGCAAAGTCCCTCTCCAGCTCCCTTTAGACACTGGAAGGAGCTCTGAGGTCTTCCTGGAGCCTTCTCTTCTCCAGGTTAAAGAACCCCAACTCTCCCAGCCTGTGATGGGTTTAATGGAATGGACAGAGCATTGATCACGGGGGAGAGAGATGCAGAACTCGAGATGGGAGGAGAGGACTTCATAGGAGGTGGATAGGGACAGGGCTTTAAAATTATAACATGGTTTCAGAAGGAGCCATGAAACAGCAAATGAGGCAAGAAAAGAGGAGGGTTTGGGAAAAAAATGAAGTTTTCCACTTTTGCCCTCCTGCTCTGGGGCTCTGGATGCCCATGTGCCTTGTGCATGAAGCTGGGAGCAGAATCCACTCAATACCTCCCATAGAGATTTTATTTCCAGTTCCACCTTTGCCAATACAAATTCATTGTAGCTGAAATGGTCCATGCCAGGAATCTGCTGAAAATGAATTTGTAGTTTTTATTTGCTTTCTGGAAACTGCTCAGCAGCTTTTGGTAACAAGATTAGAAGAATGTCCAGTGTTTAGTCCCTGCTACAGAAAAAAATCTTATTACTACTACAGTGTGAAGGTTTAATACTGGGTGTTCTGCAGTACTGGATTTAAACCTGGCAGTTGGGCTGCACTTGGAGTCAGGTATCTCACTTCAGCTTAAAGCTGGATTTAGAAATGAGCTGGAGATCCACTTTCGTGCTGTCCTAATGTCCTCGGTCTGCACTGCATAAACAGCAGAGAGCCCTGCCAGCTGGAGAGCGTGACCTTTAGGATTACAATTAACTCCTTGACCCTCTGCCTTTTATTTCAGCTTTTTTGGTAAGCAAAAAGTTTCAAGGCTTTAATTTGTAAAAAGCCTGGGAGCTAAGGAACACAACAGGGAAGAAAAGGAGGAATTGTGGCTTTGTCCTCTGAGGAGGAGGCTGACCCTTGTGTCCTATCAAATTTAGTCCTTAAATATGTTTTACCTTTATTTTAAAATGCCCTTCAGCTGGCACAGGAGCTTCTCATGCCCTGAGCTAATGCATTCAACAACATGGGCTGTTCAAGGTGAGAATTGAATCTTGTTGCCCCGTGACAGAGATGGAATAATAGTGTAATGCAACAGAACATTTTTGAAATGCTAATACTTGCCACCTGCAACTTAATTTTATTTTTTTCTTATTGCCTTTTTTATGACATTTCACAGTCCCATAGTCTCAGTAGATGGATCTGCATCATAAAAGTGACACAGCGATGATTTAAGGAGGATAGTCACGCTGAGTGAAATGGATGGAGTGCTTTAAGAGTGTCAGTTTAGCACCTATTACATAGGGTCAATGTTCATTTTCAATACATCGTTAAAGCATCCTGCCAAATCACTCAGAAAATGTTCATGTTCTCCTTTTGAGCCACCATGTTAGATTACAGGGATAATGAAGTGTAACTGCACATAAATGGCAGTATTGCACAAGCATATTTTATTGTTTTCAGGGCCACTGTTTTAGGTTGTTCTGAATATGAAACATTAAAAAATCCACAATGAAATACTGAGTACCTCCTTAGGTGATAGTTCCCATAATTAGCGTTTGCAGTCAGCTACCAGCTCCATCAAATTTGATAATCTAGTGAAGTCATTTTCCTACTCTATCAGTTTTACAGTATACAGTGTTCACTAAACTAATATCAATAAAATCAAAACTACCCTCAGCCTAGTAGGTAGTTCTTAAATTACATTACAGAATATGTATTTCTGTTATTTTGAGTAGAACCTGGGAAGCCCAGTTAGTCCAATAGAAGTCACTTTGCCAAGGTCATTTCAAGATCAGGGTGATCTCTGCTGTCTCCAGGTGGTATTACCAGAGCAGAGGCTCAGTGATACTTCTGTCACAAATAAAGTTTTTATTATCAGGTTAAAGTTAAAAGTCAAGCTATGGAAAACAGGAATCATGACTTACAGACAAAATGTTAAATCTTTCAATAAGTCATTAATGTCAAATCATTTCAATAAGTAATTTATCCCTAAATATTGACCCTTTCCATTATACGTGCTGGCAAACACTTGATATGAACCTGGATTCCGTGGATAGTATATACGAATACTGAAAATATTTACTTCTGTTGTACTGGAACAGGGAGCACAAAGCTGGCTTCACCCTAGCAGGGAGAGAAAAAAATGTCAGCTCCCCTCAGGGCTATAAAATATTTATTTACTTTTATTGCATTTTGTAATGGAAAACATGGCTTTTATTTACAGAAAGGTGATGTAAGTGTGTCCCGAGGCACCCATTTTTCATCCCGCCTAATCCAGGACGTCTGACTGAGGGGCTTAAATTAATACCTTGATTACTTTGGGCTTTCACTGCCTCCACAAGTCAGAGACAGGTTCCTCTGACGTTTTCTGTGTTCATTATGGAGGACACCTCCAGTTTCAAAGTCTTGACTTGTAGATCACATCTGTTAGGAGCCACCTACTCTGTTGTTTTGGATAGTGTCATTTTGGTGTATAAATGATAACAGATGAAGGCAGAGCGAGCTGGGATATGGAAAAGAGAGTTTTGAGGATAGGGAGCTGCAGGAGCAGGCTGAGGAGGAGGTGAGAGCTGCGGAGGGGCACAGACTTGGACAAGATCTGGCTGATAACTGGGCTGTATTTTCAGGAGAGCATAGTTTTGCCCAGTTTTTTCTGGTTGTCTTTTCCTAACATAGAGCTTCAGTTGTGGGGGTCATATAATTTTTCTAACGTTGTTCTCCTACCCTCCAGGTTAGTGCAGAGATCCTCTTTGCCTGCAGACAGAAAGGACCCACACAGGCAGAGCCATGAGAGGGTTTATAGAGAGTGGGAATCATGATGGCAAAGGCTCCAGGGTAGATGTGGAGCAGAGGAATGGAGCTGAAGGTGGCACTGATCATTGTGACATGGAGCTGGAGAGGGTGGAGGAGCCTTCCAAGTCTGCTAGGGATGCAGGCATTGCAGGATTTTTAATGCTTCAGTTGGGAAATTCCTACCATTAACGAGATATTTGTCTTAATGACAGGCTTACTTTAGAAAATGTTCAAACCTAATACTACACTCAATAATGATAGTGAAAGTGATTGAGTTTTCCCCATTCACCTGTAAAGGATTGTAAAAGACTACCACCCTACTGCCAATAAAGTCTTCAGCAAGCTGTATTCTCCGCTCCTCAGCTCCTCCAGACCCTTCCTACCCGGACTTGCAGGGAAATGTTACTTGGGAAGCTGCTGGTTTGCAAAACAAGGAATAGTTTTGAGATGAAAGGGTACTTGACGAAATGCTTTTTCCCAGTACAGGTGAAACAATGTGATCTGCAATATGAACTTTCTATGTGAAGAGCAGAGGATCAAATTCCTGATCTTTGTTCTCAAGAGCTGCAGATATATAAGCATGTGGTATTCCTTCTTTTTCCATGTGTTTGAGCATCCTTTCAGGAAGGGGATCATGGTTCTTCCATTCGTTTTCTAGAATCAGGTCCTAGCCATGATTCAAGGTTGGCACAAGTCCCCTGTCTGCTCTTTCACTCACCTTGTGATCTGTGGGGAATAAGCCCTTCAGAATGAACTGGGGTTGAGGAGCTCTCTGAAGTCCAGGTAGGGTGGACCTTCATTTGGGTCTAAGGAAGGACATTACATTTGAATTTGTAGAGTAAATTACTTTCCACAAAGTCAATAGAAGGGGTCCCGTGAGCTGTGGAATTTGGTCCTTATTCAGGGACAATTTCTTGTCTTTTCAGTTTATTTTCTAGCCTTTCCTTCGAAAACACAGCAGTGCTCCTTCCATATTCTTGACTTCAGATAATTGCCTGAAAAAATATTTTTGAAGATCTGTTTCTTTTATTTTGTGAATCTGCTTTAGGTTCTGAAGTCTGCCCATATTTCCTTATTATAGCACTCTCTTACTCCTTGGAAGTGTGGCAATATATCAGTATTAACAGGTCTCCAATTCTTTCACTTTTTGAAAGCTTCAGTGGGCAGTTTCAGTATTTTCCTCATAAGTTAAGAGGAAATGTCCTTTATATATGCCCTACCCTCAACCTTTCTGGTCTTGGGCTGCTTCTGGGGCTGTAGTATATGTTTGACAGAGCAGTGACACTTCTTACTGTGACCATGTCTAGATAACAGTCAAAAAGAGAAGTCACAAGGTTTTGTTTGTTTTCTTATGGCATAATAGCTTTGCTTTGAATTTCTTGCTGTGCACTAATGGGTGGTCTTCCAGGCTTCTGTTCAAAATAGATGAATAAATAAACACGTCCTACCAAGGAGTGCCTCAGTTAGCAGCTGCTCCCGCCATGGGGTCTATGCTTGGGGCTGGTTATTTCACCTTTGCCTGCACTGAGCAGCACCTGATTTCTGTACCTGCAGATTCTTTGTCACACAAGACTTCTGGAAGCTCTAGTCTTCATGGTTTAATCTATGGCCACTCTTCAGGAAACCCCTTGACCTCAGTGGCCTCAAGTTGTGCCAGGAGAGGTTTGGATTAGTTATTAGGAGAAAATTCTTCATGGAAAGGGTTTTCAAGCCCTGGAACAGGCTACCCAGGAAAGTGGTGGGGTCACCATTCCTGAAAGGGTTCAAAAAACACATAAATAGGGTACTTGAGGACATGGTTTAGTGGTGAATATGTAGTGGTGCCAGGTTGACATTTGGACTTGATTATCTCAGAGGTCTTTTCCAATCTGAACAATTCTATGATTCTAGACCTTAGTGGTTTTCTGTTTTACAGAGAAGGGACATCACTTGTCCCAAGTCCAGCAAGTCCAGCTTCATATTTCTCCCCCCAGCCTCATAGATGGGTGTCCCCAGGACAGCACTGGCCATGGTTCAAATCATGATTTATGAAGCCAAGGACCCCGAGGGAGTTGCAACACGTCTGTGGGAATTGGCACAGCCATGAAGGTGTACACAGAGGCAGCCCTGTCCCACAAAACTGGTCATTGAAGCACTTGGAATACTGGAGCTCCTATGATAAATACAGACAAAGAATTTTAAGTATTACCTTGAGACTTACTATACCATCTGATTTAAGTGTTCTGGCATTTTACTGACGGGTCAAAGACAAAAGGTGTTCTATAAAGCAGCACTGCACTTGCTCAGAAATGCTGCAGCTGAAGCTTTTTAAAGGCTTATTATTCAGCCCGTTGTAGGCAACACTGTACGCACATCATACCCTCTTAGCAGTAGCTCTCAAACATCTCCACACCTTTTAACCAATAATTTGTATGATGCATCTTGTTATTTCTATGGATAAACTTGTTCTGCAAATGATCTTGAGGGGAATTAGTCATAAAAAAGTGCTGTACCTCATTTAGTACAAACAAAGGAGCCTGAACGTTGGCATAATTTCATTGTAGAGGGTTAGACATGGTCTGATGGTGTGGAAAAAGCAGCCCTTGTACCTGTGGGTCACCATAGGTCATCTCCAGAGAAACCCAACTGAACCGAAATGTTCGGCCTGATTCATATTCATCCCTGCACCTGAACGTTACACCACTGTAAAACAAGATACTAGGGGATAAAACTTTAAAGGTTGGTCATAAAAAGGTAATAAATGGGGATATACAAAAGGCTGATGGGAAACTTCATTTATTTCCGTGAGTTATGGATGACCCCATAACTCATGAGTGTAAGAGGCGGAGTTATGATAGTCATGAAAGGTCATCAGTAACAAGTGGAAATAAATGAGTTAGTCTATTGTATTTTCTGTTTGTGTGCATCACTCAGTGATAAGTGTGACAGCGATGTTGGGATGATGAGGCTGGGAGGGAGCCCAGGAGAAGCAGTGTTAGGCTGTTAGTTCAGTGGTTGTGTATTTTAGACTAGTCCCCAGTCTCTCAGGCTATTTTTTCGGGTTCGATGGTAACTGTCCCCACTCTGCCCTTCTGCAAATCCCCACAGAAGCCATGACCAAAGCAGGGCATGATGATCACTGAGAACTCACACCTTGCTCACATTTTAAGAGGAGCAGTCCAAGGAGGCGGCTGTGTGTACATAGCTCTTCCACCCATAATGGGATTATAAAGTAATCTCAGAGAGGCTGGAAAAGTAACCTTGAGAAATAAGGCATGTGTCTGGTTCTGGTTCAGATATTCTGTGTAACTGCAGCTAGATAACATCTGTCTCTGCTTCACCTCACCATCTGTAAAGCAAGGATTTTTACATTCTTTCCATAAAGGAATATTACTGGGGAGAGAAAAAAAAACAACTATGAATTGCACAGATATTCTTGTCCTGGTGAGCCAGCCATAGAGCAGTACTCAAATGGAAAGTCACTAGAGGAAACAAAAGGAACAGTATTTTGATGAATCAGTTAAAGAGCCAACACTCTTCCCTGCTGACAGAGTATTGAACTTCAAAATTTGGTTAGAAGGCACTGTTTTGCTGACAGTACTGTCTTTCAAAGGACATGCAAAATCAACACCTGACCATCTGTAGTCATTTAAGATTCACCCATAACATTTTTTTTTTAATAGAAAGGTTGTTAACCTTGACATCCTGGGCAAATGCCAGCTTCTCCCACTTGGTGTCAATCATCAAGCATGAACAACTCGCATCCTCTTCTCTCATGAAATATTCTTTTAGTTCTTGGACATTGGATGCTGTTCATGCCTCGAGCAAGTGCAGGTTTGTGTCTCCCACTGCAAGTTGCAGCAAACCGTAAGATTCAGTGACAAAATCCACATAGTCCTGAAGTGAGGCCACTTTAGACCTGAAGTCTCCCCAAGACTGCATCCACCATAGACCGTCCCATGCAGATTTCTCCTCCCTTGCACAAGTAGTGCTCTGGCAGGTGTGACAGCCAGACTTCCCCTTGTAGTGGTCTTCAAGCATGTACAGGGCTGATGTGCCTTACATTAATGGGAGATGAGGAAGAAGGGATCTCCTTGCTTTTTACGTCCAACCTCTGTAACCCTGCAGGAGATAAGGATGCTTTACCCTTATACACGTAACGACTTCCAGTGAGCAGTTCACCCCCTCAGGTATTGCTAAGAGAAGAAGGTGGGAAAAAATAGGTTAACCAAGTGTTCACACCACAGCAGACAGCATCACGAAAGATCAGCATTTCTGTGCCTCTCTGCATAAAAATATTGGGGAGCACTGTTGGACTTGTGTTAGTGTCCTTGGCTTTTATCCTTCCTTCGATCACTATTATCTGTAACTTGGGAATAGAGGCTCTATTCAGCCTGAAAGGAGCAGTTCTTCTGCAGTTTATGAACGTTTTGTTTGCTCAAAAATCTGAAATATATTGCTCTAAATCATTAAGAGCCTTTTTTCACAGTATGTCACTGACTTCATTCTTGATGTTTCCTATATCCACATTGCTCTTGATTTACACTGAGAGTCGCTGATTTGCAGTGCATTGAGTGAAACAGTCATGTCTTCAGCAGGGAGGTTTAAAATTACAGGCATAGCTTTAGATAGGGCAAAGAGCAGGGATGCCTGTGGAAGTCAGCTGTTGGTGCACACCTTGAGGTACCACTGATGCTTTTCATTTTCAGGAATAGGTACAGACCTGATTCTACACTTCTGCTCCAACCTATCTGGCGAGGTTTATCAAGCATTACCACAACTCTGCCGTGCTGTGAGCCTGTGTAATCCAAGCACTGCTTTGCAGAATGTCTGAGAGATTTTTCTTGAGAAGTTCATCTTGCCCATGTTTGGAGGTGAGGTTTGCCTGACTCATGGCAGGAGCACTGTCATCTCCTTCTTGTAATGAAACGGGGATGGAAAATTACATCCTCCTTGATCTGACCTGGACTAAAAAGCGGTGTCTGTAAGCTTTTGGCACTAGTTAGAGGCATTTTCACTTACAGCATGCCCTTTTTGTAGGATCAGAGGCAATCTTTTCAATTCCATGTGTTGGCATTTTGCTGCCTTGCTAAGACAATGTAGTCTTAGTAAGGGGAAGGGAGAAAATAGCAGAAAAGATGGAGAAATTAGGGTTTTGGCAAAAGATGAAGCATAAGACAAATGAAAGAATATTCATGTCACCTGTTTAAATAGCATAATCTAGCTAATGCTTGTTAAATCCCTTCCATCTAGGATTAACCACTGACAGGAACATTCACTCATGCACCTGGGGTCTTGCCAGAGACAGAGAAATCCCAAATCACTGGTAGCTGAGTTGGTCACCAGAGTGAAAAGACACGAAAGCAGAATTCAGCAAGAAGATATAAACAATTCTTCCCACACTGATTTATGGCTTTTTTTGGGGTTTGTCAGTACAGCTCAGAAACAGGGGGACAAGGTTTGCTCTGCTCAACACAAGTCATTTTCCCTAACTGTGCCTTGATTTCCCATTCCATCTTCTGGCTTTGTTGCATATTTTCATTGCAGCTCTCTAGGGCATGAACTGCATTTCTAAAATATTTTTAATATATTTTTGAGCACAGCTTTGCCCTGTGAAGCCCTGACCATGGTTGGGCCCTTTTTACGTGTGGCTCACACATAAAATCTAAACCAAACCTCGTCAGGCATCATATGTGGCACTGTAACAGCATTGAGACTAATGAAATAATAGCTCCATAAATTACCATTAATTGTTTACACAAATTAATAATAACACAGTTTAGGCAATTAAAAATTTAGAATTTAAGATTACTTTGAAGGGATATAAGCCACAAAGGACTATACATCAATTAAAATACAGCAGAAGGCTTTTCACTGCATGCCCTGCAGGTATGTGTTATATCTTAGTGAATTAATGTTATGTTATGTTAAATTTGCGAAAATCATTTCAGTAGCAAAGCCATGATTTACACAATGGATAATAAATACTGGCATCTACAAGCCAACTACTAATCTTATTAATACTTGTATTGGCTGAGGGTTTTGCGTTGGAAATTTTTATCTTTGACGTTACCATCATGAGCAGTAACTACATTTTAATGTTGATTTCGGTCATTTTCTTGTCACCAAGGTTTTACTTAAATAAGATATTACAAAAGCAATTGAGCCATCAGGGCCAATGTTCTGGCTACTTATGATATACTAATTTGTGTCTGACCTTTGGTAAGTAAATGAATATATTGTGGATGTTGTTTCTGTTTCTCTGCATAAAGGAGACACAGAGGAAGGCATGATTGGAGCAGGTGAGGAAGGCTCATGTTCAAGCAGGAACCGTCTCTGGGGATGGACACCATTTAACCATTTCTGTGATACGGTTGTTGTGATGTGCACATGGTCATGCATTCTGAGAGAATTTCTGGGCTCTTCTTCACATTAAGCATGCATTATTTCTTGGAAAAATAGAGCTTCTGGTTGACAATATTTGTGATGAGTACTGTGCTAAAGATCTTAAAAAGAAACTGTCCCCAGACTCTTGATGTGATGAATATTGTTATTTGTGGTGTTTGGCATATAGTGGCTATGCTGGCAAATAACTTAGCACTAAACGGTCTTTCATTTGGTCCACTGGGCTTCTGGTCTGTTTCAAATTAAATACAAATTTAAAGATTGTGTTTCTATTTAATTTATAGACTTAATCAACAGTAATTCATTACATATAGTGCACTGTGCATTCCTCAAATGTTCAGTTGAGCTGATTTAAATTTGTGATCATTAAATGTAAACAAGGGATGTATCTACTGCAATCAGCCTAAAAAGTTAATATCAACAGCCCTCACCAAAATGGTGAGATCCAGAATCCTATTCTTTTAGTACAAGAGAAATCTCTGTGCTGTGGTCTTTAGTCGCTTGTATAGGGAGAAGGTGGTGGGTAGCACAAAGCCATTCAATGTCACACACAAAGAGATAACGAGATACAATTGATGGAAATTGAGACAGGAACAATAAAAAAACAGGAAAAAATTAAAATACCATTTTCATAGGAAGAAGGAATGGAAATGTGCCCATTAGGGAGAAGCTATAGCTGCCCAATCACTGGAAATGTTCAAGACCAAGTTGGATGGAGCTTGGAGCAACCTGGTCTAGTGAAAGGTGTCCCTGCCCAGGGCAGGGAGGGTGGAACTGGATGCTCTTTAGAGTCTCTTCCAACCCAAATCATTCTGTGGTTCCATGGCTCTATGATTTTAAATACTGTTGGTTGGAAGAGTTGATGAGACACATGTTGAAGCAGGCTGGTGTTCTGGAGAACAGAGGAGGGCTGAGCACTAGAGGGATTGGCACAGCCCAAGTGGGGCCAAGTTCTGAGATGCAAACTCAGGTGCAGATTGCACAGACTCAGGGAAAAGCTTCTTGGGTTTTGGCAGAGAAATTCCTTTGGTGAGAAGTGGTGGAGGCTGTCCCTGCAGAGGCAGGAGCAGGACCAGGCCATGCTTTGTTCTATCAGCCTCTGCTGGACTGGGAGACATCAAATCCGGAGGTGATGCAAGAGCTGTGCTGTGGCTGTGTAGAAGAGAGATGGGGACCAGCTCTCCATGGGATGACTGGTGAGGGCTATCAGTCACAGTTACAGTCAGTGAGGTGGGGTGGCTGAAGCTCGGCAGGAATGGGAGATTTTGGACAGGTCGGAGCTGGGAGGAGGCTGAGCAGAAATGAGGCAGAAGGGCTAAAAAGTCATTTATGGCAAATAATCCCTCTCTGAGGCCACATAACTCAGCTAAAGCAAACATGCTAAAGGTGCTCACGAGCGTTTCTGAAGACGATTTAATGGTGAAGGGTGTTACAGAAAAATCCAGGGAGCAATGAATCATTTCTGCCTTCAGAGCTGCATTTGAATAGCTGAAAATAAGGTTGAGGATATAAGATAAGAAAAATAAAATTGTTGAATAGCTGCTCTCTAAGTAAGTCCTGTCTGTTCTGTGCAAACCTGGTGTATGCCAACAGAAGGAGAAGGGTGCTGGGCTACCCAGGTGATGGAGGCTGTCACCGCTCCCCACTCCTGCGGCCGCTTCCCATTGCAATCAGAATGTTCTTCTAGTGCCAGGGGGTTTTATGTGACATAAGACTTATAAGCCAGAATGATAAAGAACAGCTTCCATAAATCATTTTCTCTGCAGATGTAAAAGTTTTAAGATGCTGGTGTCGGGTGGGTACGCAAAGTAAAACTGGCCACATTCTGCCAGCATATCTTGCTTTTCAATATGCTTTTTAATATGGTAGTCTGGTGACTTGTTTTTCCCATTACTCTCAAGGATGCAGCATTTATCATTTTTTTACTGGAATTCAAGTTTCTTGCAGCAGAGGCTTCAAATCTTGGCTTCAAAGTATTTTTGTGTAATTAAATTTCAGTTTTATGTGTGGATTTTGTTTGTGAACCTCAGAAGGGCTTTAGTGAGAAATCTAGCATGCTTGTGGGTATTTTTGTGACCCCTATTATCATGGTGCCAAGAAATCCTTTCAGACACCTTATTCCTAGAATGTCCTGGAGAGGCGTTTCGTATGGGTGAAACTGAGGCAGAGTGGGGTTTAACCGTCTAGGCAAAGATTAAATCTGCTTCTCCTGCTATAACTACATCTTGACACTCTCTGCAGAGATTTCCACTCCATTGAAGAAACCACCTTGGTGGCTGTACCTACCCATTCCTTACTGGTCCCTTCCACACCTTTTGTTGTCCATCTTGATTCTAAATCTTGACCCAAGGTCCCAGCTGCCTGCCCAGCATTGCACTGGAGCTCTGATGAATTACCCAATTAAAGGGTCTTCTCTGCAGGGGTTTCTGCAGAGCAGGGTTTAAGTGGGACAAAACCTGCCCACAGCAAACAATGCTGTATTTCCTGCTGATAGCAGGAAACCAAGGATTTTCTTTAGGAACTGTACTTTGTTTTTTGCTTTCCCTGCACTGTCCTCTCCAGAAAGAAATGTCATTGAATTACCTGGTTCTTTGCAACTCACTGCTGTTCCTCTGCACATTCCTGACTTTCTCCTAAACTTCAGTCAGGTGGTTCTGAATAAGGGAAGGACATGGTGAGAGTGCTGATACCAAAGTTTTTACCAACTAATGTATTTTGAAAATGCAAGATGTTAGCTGGATAAATGTTGCTGCAGAGCAACCTTACTGTAACCTTGCAGGATCCCCACTAGCCAAATTTGTGCTGTTTGTGCCATCTCCAGATTGGTACATCATTGCAGCACACATTAAACTGGTCACCTTCCAGGGCAGGACCAGCAGCACCTCAGGATGAGAAGAGATGCATCACAGATGGTTTGGGTTGGAAAGGTCCCTAAAGATCATCCAGTTTCAACCCACCTGCCATGGGACAGGGACACCTTCCACTAGACCAGGTTACTCCATGCCCCATCCAACCTGAAGTATGTCAGGTTCTGTCTTGGAATTGGCATGAGCACAGGAGAGCAGAGTCCTTGCATTTATTAAGCATCCTGAATGTAGCTATAGTCAGGAAAGATGCAAAATCCATATAATTACTACAGCTAAATTTGCAGTCATCCATAGAAAGCAATGAAAGCTCCATGAAAAATGTTACTAATGCTTATTTACAACTCCAAAGGTGTGCTCTCCCTGATTTGGTTGTTTATGAGCTCAATAAATGTGTGAATATGAAAGAAATATGCATACTTGACTTTAAATGCTTGGGATTTTTTTACAAACCCTTAATCTGAGGTTTAGAAGAAGTGCAAGGTTAGTTTCTAGGATCCTTGTTTCCTGGTTCATCCATTTTTCCGTGTATCACATTCATTGCATAATGCTGGCCGGGAACTCAAAGGAAAATGGACAGAGAGTGAAACATTAGAGCAGTTTGATAAGGCCATTTTTGATGACTCAGGGGTTTTAAATTATATGTGAATGTTTCTTGAGCCCCAAATATCTCATGGCCTGACTTGTCTCTATTTTTGAAGTAATTTACATACACATCTTAGTGGTTCCCACAAGTCATGCTGAACTTAATGTTCTGACAGTATTTCCATGATAAACCCTAGGAGTTTATAGAGCATCCATAAAAATTCACTCCAGGGAGAAACTTGGCATGCCACATCCTCCACCAGAAGCTGTCTTCTTCTGCCTTAAATCAGGTATAAATCAGTTCAGTTGTTGTAACTTAGAAAAGTTACAAAAATAAGTTTAGTGGTTTCATATGGTTTTTTTTGTTCTGAAACTCTGAAATACCGTAGTTGAAATATAGATGGTGGCTGTTCAAAGTCTTGTTGCTTTGACAGAACCTACCTGTGCTAAAGAGTTCTCAGTCTCAAATCTAAGGAATTTCTGGATTGGGAGAAACTTTTTAACTCCTAAAAATGCTGAAATAAACCTTTCAAAAGAGACAACCGTTGCTTTTGTGGCAATGAAACAACTCATGCTAATTGTGTCTTACAGTTCCAGTAGGATAGAAAATGTGAAACTCAGAGAGCGGCTGTAACACTTCACATCGGTCCCCAAAAACTCGTAATGTTCTTTATTTTTTGGTGGGGTCAGTGAGAGATTTTAATTCTGGTCTCCCACAGCTATTTGGAAAGAGGCAGAGGAGGACCTTGTAGTGTGATTTTGACTGCTTTTAAGAAAAAGAGACAAGTCTTTTGAGTCTCATGTTAAACTCATGTGAACAGGTTGCCCAGAGAAGCTGTGGCTGCCCCATTCCTGGAAGTGTTCAAGGCCAGGTTGGGCAGGGCTTGAAACAACCTGGTCTGGAGGAAGGTGTCCCTGCCCAGGGCAGGGAGGGTGGAACGAGATAAACTTTAAAGTCCCTTCCAACCCAAACCATTCTGTGATTCTGTGACTCCCAGAAGGAATTCTGAGAGCCTGTTAGACCATTAGTAATTTTACTTTTCAGATTAATAAATTGGCTGGGGAAATGTATGGCTGCTACAATCTCAGCAGGACACTCTTGGTAGAACATGGGAATATTTTATCAGAAATTAATCATATCAACATCGCTCTCAATCGGTGGGAAATGGGAATTTAAAATAAAAACAAATGCTTCTATGTAAACTTTTCTCTAAAATAGACTACTTATGCCTATTTACATAATGAATCCGTCACTACCCTCAAGAGATTAGATAATTAAGCACTGAACAACTTATATTTATTCATGTACTTTCAAGAATGAATTAATTATCCCTTCCTGCACAAACTCAGTGTTCAGTGTTCTGTCTCTGATGAGTAGCAGGAGGACAGTGATGGGATTTTGTGATGGAAAGTGTGTTCGTTGTTTTCTTTTAACAAAAAAGGAAAACAAATTGGTCATTAGGATAAAGTACCTAAAAAAGCTGTGTTGGGTTAAAAGTCAATATAAATGGTTTTTAGCAAATTTATTAGCAATGTGAATATTCTTGATACAAATTCATATGGGAGAGCTGGACTTCTTTTCTTAAATGTGTATGATTTTTGGAAGGACTGTGTGTATAATTTAGATAATTGTTTAAGCAGCTGTTTCAACAGAGTTTGGCTCTCCAGATGTGGCATTTCCAGTGCAGGTGGCTTGGAATTACTCACCTGAAGATTCTCTCTAGTCAGTTCTTGAGAGCAGATCACCAAGCCAGGCCGGGTGACCCAGGGTCCCAAGTGGCCTCAGAAGGGGATTGAGGCACCCTCTCAGATATGGCACCAGCCTCCAGACCTGAGGTTCAGGAGATCTGAATTGATCCTCGGATGCTCTCAAATCCAACTGCTGGAAATGATGCTTATCTTCCCCTGGGGCATTTCTTCACTCTTCCAGAGGGAAACATGCAGATATTCATAGCAACAGGACAGTGTGGTCTGTGTGAAGTCCTAATCCCCTTAGAAGCTGGCCCAAACTCTGACATTAAATATTTTTTTTTTCAAGTTATGCTTTATTTTATGCTGCATATTCTCATTATATAAATAATAACTACTCTGAGCAACCTGGTCTGGTGGAAGTTGTTCCTGCCCATGGGAGGGGGTTGACAAGATGAGCTATGAAGGTCTGTTCTAACCCAAACCATTCTATGAAATGTCATCAATAGCAGTTGCTGAAGAAAAGTTAAAGGTATCATAATATTTAATTATTTCAATAGCTGCTTTTCTCTTATATTTGTTCTAAGTCATGGTGACATGGACTAGATAGGGATGAGAGGCAGGGTCTTTACCACCACACCAGAGCTGGGTGTCCTGGGGACTTGCACACATTTCTTTTGAATTCCACAACAAGACAGGGTTTAGCTTCAAATGTAAGGTTGGGACCTACCTTGTGGAATCATAGCCTGTGGCCATCAAAAGTAATGACAGAAGAGTCAGGTACTAAAGCTTCAGGTACTAAATTCTGCTAGAAATATAATTATGCCTTTCTATGACTTACAAAACAGCATTACTAATTTAGTAGAGAATTTACAATAAAATGGTTTCTGAAGTAGCCCACACAAGGTCCTGAGGATTTATAAATTACATTAAGAACCTGAATTATTGCAGTTACAAAATAAAGCTGAGATACGAACATTTCTACTTAGCTTTATAAATAATTTTCTTGTTCACATTAATTAACCTTGCAATCCTTAGAGGTATATCTTTTTGAGGGACACCAGGCTCCTGGGATGTCCCACAGAGGCAGCTGGGCAGTGGTGGGCCACACCGAGGGTGGCCAGAGGCAGAGCCAGTTCCTGGTGGTGTTTTTCACAGGTTATAAAGCCAGAAACCTCATCCCAATCACCTGCACTGAACTGATGTGGGAGCTGTAGGAATTCTCTGGGTTCATTAATTGTGAACAACTTTAATCATGTTCATTAACAACTCTAACGTCATTAATTAATAAGATAAACAATTTTAGTAGCGAGATTGGCTGTCCTCTAATTCTAAGCTGGCGTTCAGAAAATTGAGTTTTTTTGGCTGAGTGATGGATAATCCTTTCACCTGACTCTGGGCAGGTGAGCAGATGACAAATGTGTCTGGATAAGACCAGCTTGTTGAACCTTAATAACCAGCAAAATGTGATGGCATGGCGATGTTTCTTCTGGAGATAGCCCTAAAAACAGTCAGTGGGAGTGGTTTACAAAGGCGTGCAAACCCAGGGTGATTTGTGTACTGAGGTTGTTACTAATTCATTTATTTGGTCTATAGAGTAGGGTAGAAACTGAATCAAATCCTAATATGAGTAATTTATAAGCATATTATACAGTGTTTTGCAGATTCAGACCCACTGTGAACCGCCCTTCATTGCTTTTAGCCTCTCCCTGCTGTGACTAACCAGGTGACATCCCATCCCAATGTGTCCCCAGCAGTATCACCAGAGTCTCTCCTTGGCTGGCCAAACTTCACCTTCAATTGCATGTTTAGAAATACACGTCAGGTATAACACAGTCATTTTAAAATCAATTAGCTGCAGTTGGCTCAGCTTTAAGAGGGTCTAAAATTTCTCCAAACTCTATGCAAAGCCAAATACATCTCATCAAAATTACTGGGGGAAAGAGTAATTGTAAAAGGTATATCCTGTTTTTAACTATGTTCTATTAATTGTTTTTATTTTCTTGATTCAGTTAGTTCCTCACCTGAGAATGTGTTCAGCTAGAGAACTTTATCTGTTGAAACAATTGCTAAAATCACCACTGACCTTCATGGCCACAAGGCAATAAACAGATTTTACTAATGTAATGCGGTGCATAGACACAGCTGCAGGACATGGGGAATTAAGTAGACACTAAAGTTTCCATCCCATTAAATCACCCCTGACTTGAACCATTGCAGGAGAAACACGATGTATTTAGGGCTGTATTACCCATGCTTCAGTTCACAAACAACGGGTCTCTCTGCATTCATTTGGGGGCAAGAATCAGTGCTGGAGACTTTCTTTGAAAGTCATTCTCCTGTTGAACATCAAACAAGGCTATGTTTTGGTTCATTGTCTCCCTTCTGAGGATAAGTTACATGATTTAAAAAGTATTGCCTTGTCTCATAAGCAAGATCTAAGCGATAGAACCAGAGTAGATTAAATATTATGGGGAAATTCTTCCCTGTGAGGGTGGTGAGGCCCTGGCACAGGATTCCCAGAGAAGCTGTGGCTGCCCCATCCCTGGAAATGTTCCAGACCAGGCTGGATGGGGTACTGAGCAACCTGGTCTAGTGGAAGGTGTCCCTGACCACAGCAAGGGATTGGAGTGAGATGATCTTTTAGGTCCCAACCCAAACCATTCTGCAATTCTATGATACTCTGTTTCAGCAAGGCCAGATATCCATGAACAACTGTAACGATGATTAAAGGTGGCAACAATGCATTAAAATGTGTGTTTTCTTTAGATCTAAGGGAAGAGAGCTAGTTAATGATATTAAGCACGATTTAAAGTGTGAAGTGTGTTTCTGTAGGTAGTGCGGCACATGCAAAGTCAGGTGCCCAACATCGCCATGCAAATTATCTCCACACAGTGCTACGTCAATGGGGTTTTCTCCATAGATGTTCATTCCGGGTTGCTCCCTGTAATGACCTCAATTATACATGTCTTCATTGTGAAATTATGATTGCCTTTGGTAAGCTGCAAATGACAGCAGAGGAAAAGATTTCCATGATAAACCAGTACAACAGGTAATACCTTCTGCATTAGTATGCAGAGCTTGTGAAGATGCAGTGTAACTCCAGCTTAGCACCTTAAAATAACACTGGAGAGGAAGAGGGACAGAGAAGAATGTTCAGCAATATCTTGACATTTTTTTACGATTAAAGGATTTACTAAGACTTCACATTCTTGCATGTCACCGTGGGACCTGGTATTGCAAGAAATTTGATGTAAGAACATCAGGATGGCGACAGCTGGGTCACCAAAGGTGCTCAGTGCTTCAGGCTGAATATCATACCAGGCAGGAGAGGTGGGAGAGGATGGACAATAGTGATCCCTCCCCTGAATAACCCCTTGACACTAACCCCCAGCATGCAGGGAGGGATCCCTCACCCTCCTGGATAAGGCAGATGGATCTGAAGATGGCACTGCCCTAATTCCTGAACGACACAGTGTTCAGGCACTGAGCTGCTGCCATCAGCAATGGAGAGTTTGTGGTGTCCTGGTTGCCTTTCACTGACCTTAATTTTGTTCCACATTTGGTGTCTTTCATCTATGGGATCAGGAATTAGTCCTGGTCCTCTGATACACAGGCCCATGCTTACACAAATTCCTTCTTAAAGGGGATCATTGCAAAGGCTTTACCCCTGTCTGGAACCATTAAAAGTTGAGTGAAGAATGATAGCATCCCATTCTCTGATGATAGCATCTCTCTCTGGTGGCAGAATAGTTGGCAGGAACTTATTTCCAGCTGGAATAAGCTGAGGAGCTACTTCAGCTGAAATCTCGGAGAAGAGTATCAGGTTTGACACAACTTGATAACTATGGTCAGCAAGGACTGGTACTGGTTGAACCTATGGAATGTAGAAAAATGGTTTGCATGCATCATCCTGCAGAATTTCCAAATGAAGATAACATTGCTTGATTTTAGGACCAAATTCCGTGCCAGCTTGTGTTCTGCAAATGAGCACCCTTTGAATATTGCCTATTTGTCCTGTTCAGTTTTATACCGACGGTAAAAATCCTTTTATCTCCTAAAGGTTTTTAAAAATAAAATGAACAGTGTTCAATGCTTAATCCAGAAGCTCTGCACAAAATCATTATGGTGACTTGAATAATTTTTACACATAAACCAATAGCAGCAGTGTGTCTAAACTCTGTAACTTAATACAATATTCTGAGTCTTTTCAAAGATTTTTTAAAAGCTCAGCCCTCTCATCATCTTAGGGAATCCTGTTTCCTCCCAAATACACCTGCTTGTATAAGGAAGTCTTTTCTTTTGAAAACAGTAAAGCAATAACTAAAACCACACAAAATAATTCTGTATTAGTAGAAAGGCTTTTAGATGTTAATAAGAGTCCCTCAAATATACTGGTAATAAGATGCTCTCAAATATACTCTGTAGAAATACTCTAAAAAGGCGTGTGTTTATATTGTTAAATGGATCTGTGCTAATTACATGCTTTAACATAAAAAACCTCATCTCTTGGCCTCGTATGGTTCATCCAAGAATGGCAGCTGTGCAAGGTGTCTTCTTAATTAAGAGGTAATGTATTTTTCATTACTGTGCTTCTTAAAAGGAAAAGCCAAAGCCTTTTTAGCAGTTGTTTGGAAGATGGGCAGGAAGCCTTAAATTCCACTGCAAGAGAGCACTGAAAAAATGTTGCTGAAAAAGGAGTTTATGGAAGCCCAGCTTCCCAGCCAGGGAACTCAAGGCACCATGAAAAACGGCAGAGGGAATTAAGGAAAACAGCAGTAAGATGAAAAAACAATTCTCCTGTAAATGAATGGCCCTCTATTTCATTTCTCCTCAAGAAGAGGTGTCCTCATTAGCCCTACTGCATGCTACAAATTATTGTAATTATCAGTTCTTTATCCTGTCAAGTGCACTCCAAATATTTTATTCATTAAAAGAAGCTCTTCATTATGTAGAAAATAATTACATTATTAGCCCTTATGTGCTGTTCACATGCTTCAGGCAGCTGGATAAGGGTGGTGGGATGGACTCTCCATCCGTAGAAGTGTTCAAGGCCAGGTTGGATGGGGCTTGGAGCAGCCTGGTCTAGTGAAAGGTGTCCCTGCCCATGGCAGGGGTTGCAAAGATGGTCATTAATGTCCCTTCCAACCCAAACCATTCAGTGGTTCCCTGGGACATCTCTGTTCCTATGGGCCACTGCCCCTGGGCTGCCACATCCCTGATTTCTTCCAGCAGGTACCTGAAGGCAGTGTGATTTAGTCATGTGTTATGTCTTCCTGGCTTAGCTGCTAACCTGCTCAGTGATCTTGAATGGCTAATGTTCTTCTTCCCAATATTCCTTCATCTCCCCTTTTAATTTTTAAGGTTTGGTGGTCAGACTGTGTCAGTCTTCTCATGTAATGCCTCTGGGAGCCACCATAACACAAAGAGTAGCACCACGTTGGTCAAACATTCCTAATTTTGATCAACCGTCTATCAAAACTATAGTTAGCTTTTATTTAAAACAGCTTGTACTCTTCCTGAAATAGCACTGGGAATTTTAAGTGGGAGAAATGCTCACAGCTGTCAGACACACCAGTGCAGTATGGACCTTGCAGCCCAAAGTCAGCCTCAGATCCACTGTGGTGAATACACTTCGTGACACATTAGCTTCTCACTCAGGTGGAAGAAGCAGAAGAGGAGGGGTGCAGAGCTGTTGGAGTACATTTTCACAAGTAGATTTTGCACTAATTCTTCACAATCAGTTGCTATACCAGAGCACTGAGTCTGTCCAGGCTGCCCAAGGCTGCTGAAATAGACTGAATATTTTAGTGACGGATTTAAGAGGTTTGCTACTCAAGAGATGTTAAAGCAATTTTTCAATTAGACAGTATGTGAAGAGATGGAAAATTGTGCTTGCAAATGTCGATACTGGGGTTTTTTTCATTTTTATTCCATGCATGTGACATTCAGATCTTGTGTGGGGTATAATGACGGAGTTGCGAGGTAAGTGGACAGGATGAAGAGTAACTTTTAGTTGATGGGAGTGAGTAACCTGACCCCCATATGTCATTTTACAGTTACAGCACTGCTTGAAGTGGTTTTTCCCAAAGCATATGGCCTTGGGTGAGGCAGCATCAGTCTCTTTCATCTATGTCTTATTGCTGTTGTTGCCAGTGGACATGAGGAAGGAGGAACCTTGGTTCTGGGAGAGGTTGTTTCATTCCCCAGCCCAGGTTCTGGAGGTGGCTGACGCGAAGTAACACCAGCTGTGAACATTCCCTGTTCCTCTCAATGGGCCATTACCTTGAAAGACCAGTTTTCATTATTTATGTGCAATATAGTTTTCTTAATGCAGAGCTTGGGAATGAGAGGAAGCAAAAAACATCATGTGATTTACAAAGCTGTGGCTACAGGAGCTTGGGCAATGTGGCCTGACTGCCTCGTTGCTGTCTCACTGCTGCCAAAATGTTCCATAATGGCAATCTGCATCCAGGGTAGTTCTGGTATCACATCTGACCTTTGTGTGTGACCACACATGGCAAAAGATGCAGCTACATCTCATGTAGGCCAGAAGGAAACAATGTGACATAGTGTAGTTTCAGAGAGCTGGTGGTGAGATTTTCAGTAAGGTCTGCTGCCTCAGTAGTTTCTTTCGTGTGGCATATGTAGGTCAAAATAACTGGGGTTTTTATCTAAAAGAAATATTAGAAAGGTTTTATTTTTTAGGACATCTGTATCTCAGGTGCCATATGTGACTGTGTTTGGTAAACAAGTTTTCATGCTTGGTGACTTCCAGTGTTTGGGCAATTTGAAACTGGGTTTATCTATATTTCAGTGACAGCAGTCTGACCTTAATTCTTCTTCAAGGAACAAACATGACTCATTCTTGTACCTTTTCAAAGGACTTTGGCAGGAGTGTTCTAGAGAAACAAGCCCAGATGATCTCAAGCCATAGAGCCTTTGCTTGTCTTTCTCTTGCTGACTGCTTTGTATAAACTACTGCAGCCAGGCTGGGCAGCAGACCATATTAGTGCCCTCATGCCACAGCTAAGATGCATCAGGAAAGGGATGCAGTGAGTTTGATTGAGACAGATTCAATTTGTCTCTCACTTGGCTTTATTGTTTGTAGGGTTTTTTTGTATAGCATAGGTATCCAATCTCCTTGCCAAAATCCTCCGAAGTTATTCCCAGAATGAGAAAGGAAGGCAGAGAGGGGAGAAGTGGAGCAGTTTCCCTGTATGATATTTGATGTTATCCCTGTTATTTTGCCTTTTGCAGAGGTGGTTCAGCTAAGCCTGCCAGAGGACCAGAGGGTTGCAGTGACCACCATCACCGTTGGCCTCAGCACCATCCTGACCTGCAGCATCCGTGGGGCGCTGCGGCCTCCCATCATTTGGAAACGAAACGGCGTCATCCTCAACTTCCTCGACCTGGAGGACATCAATGTACGTCCTGATCCACTCCTGTCTTTGTCCAATCAGGACGTTGAGTGTGACCTCATTTAACAGATGGTAGTTATAAGGGTGCAACTTTTATCTTATTATTATGGAAAGTGGAAGCTGGTGTAATGTTTAGATTTTATGTGAATATGTCTCAGGAATAAAAGCAAAGCAACATATTCGCAGGGGAGAGCAGGCGTACTTGGAATATGTTACATGAAATTATGCTACTTTCATTGGTGCAACCTGTGGTCCAGAGACCTCGAAATTCAGGGGAAAACAGCTCTACAGACCATTCACTCCTCAGGGGTGTCTTTCCCAGTACAATGAAACAGATTAATCAAGAACATGAAACAAAACATTTATGGTTGGCAATGAATCTCTCCTCTCTCTAAACCAAATAATCAATTTTTATCTCTGATCCTCCTTTTTCACTTGCCTTTGAGCCAATTCTCCTCTCTCATTCCTTGGCTGCTATTTCTGACGAGCAGTTTAAAAATGGGATTATTCAACAGGGTGTGGTGATGCCCTCGCAGGAAGGAAGATGAGTTTCTTTTAATTCATAGTGCTGGTCTGATCTGCGAGTCATAGTTGGTAGTAAAGACAATACCTGAATGACGGTATAAACTTACTAATTTATTTAATAACATTTAATTACAGAGAGAGTGGAAAGTAGTGTACAAAAAATATGGTCTGTATTTCATTTCTCTTTGCATTAAAGTACATGATAAATCAGGTTTTATTTTAATTACACTACAGCAAGAGTTGATTTATATTTTTGTTCAGCTCTTGTTAATTTGATAACCACTCAGTTCAGAGTTGCTACAGTTCATACTATAGCTCCCTAAATTGTTGTGTATCCAGGATTGCTGAAGTGGGAAAAATCTTTAGTTTATTCTTCTGCAGTAAAATGTGAAAATTACAGCACATGGGACAGAAATACACACAGCATCTCAGTACTTTATTTGTTGACTCTTCCTTAGCAGGAAAATTATGTGCACCATGTATACGTAATTACTGTGTACACAAACTCAGTAATTAAAACCATCTAAACATCTTTTTCTTTTCATCACAGCAAGTATTATCCTTTTAAAATTTTTTATATTTCTTGTCACTGCTTCAAGCTTGACATGGAAATGCAGCAGAGCCTCTGGAGGCTCAAGAGCAGTCTTGGGATTTGTTGGCCAAAAATAATGAAAATTCCAGGTAGTTAGCTTACATTTATGAAATTTTGGTTATGATGACATTAATCTTAAATTCCTGTGTGAACTGGACACAAAATGCCAGTCCAAGAATTGGGGTAGAAACACATTATTGAAGGACTGATAGCACTTGGCTCTGAAGGTTCATTTGCAACTCTACTACTTTAAACAGAATGTTGAATACATTTTCAGACTGAAATGCCAGTTCCTCACATAATTTAGCACTGTCCCAAGTGGATTTGTGGTTTGCTCATAAGTAATTCTGTTTTTCATTGGTGATTCTGTGTTAAGAGGCAGAGTTATGTCCTTGCACATGAGCCGACCGGTTGCTGAATGATTCAACACTCCCATTGAGTGTTTAAACAGCAGGAAAAAAAATCACTTTGTGATCTGTTTCAACTAGTATATCACTGAGAAACTACATCAAAAGAGCACTCTGAGATTGTTACAAGGAAAAAAAACAAGATTTATACCTCAATTTTAATGTGTCACATTATGACCTCTATCACCTTGTCATATAACACCTGCTACTAGTGAACATCAACCTTTTTTAGTTGAATGAACACCTCCACACCTTTTTCATCTTTAATTAAACTGTGTAAATTTTTTTATGTTCTATATATACACTGCCATCTGTATTCTGGTCTGGTTGCTTGAGAAGGCACAATTTGGGGATTGCCATTTTTTATTTTCCCTCTTCCACAGTGGGTGTTATGTAGGATGCTTGAGCTCAGGCATGTCTACTCTCTGGCTACTGAGGATGGGCACCTGCATGTCTGAAGCACTTGGTGGCAGCAGGGATGGTCCTTCAGCTGCTAAATCCAGCCTTTTATTGATCATAGAACCGCAGAATGGTTTGGGTTGGAAGGGACTTTGAAGCTCATCTTGTTCCAACCCCCCTGCCATGGGCAGGGACACTTTCCTCTAGACCAGATTGCAAAAAGCTTCATCCAGCCTGTCCTTGGACACTTTCAGGAATGGGGCATCCACAGCTTTTATGGGAAATGTGTCAGTGCCTCACCACCCTCACAGGGAAGATTTTTTTCCTAATATCTAATCTAATCCTACTGTCTTTTAATCCATTCCCCATTGTCCTGTCACTACATGCCCTTGTTAAAAGTTCCTCTCTACCTTTCTTGTAGGTTCCCTTCAGGGACTGGAAGGACACAATTAGGTCACCCTTGATCCTGTTTTCCAGGCTGAAGTATCCCAATTCTCTCAGCCTTTCCCCATAGCAGAGGTTCTCCATCCTTTTATTCATCTTGGTCTTTTCTTAAACACCTAACAGCTCAGGTCGGGGGGTGGCAGTAGGCAGTTCAAAGCTTCAGCCTTATGTGGGTACAGAAACTCACATTAAACAATAATCTGTTTAAAGGCAATGACAGCCAAAAGTAAAGGCAGTGTGCTTCTTAATGTACTTGAAGGCAGTTAATTAAATTACTTCAGTTTTCCTTTAGTATGCCTCAAGCAGAAACTCGATTGCAATTCTGCTTTTCACAATAAGGTTGGCAATTTGGCTAATTGGAAGTGCAACAGGAGATTAATGGTACCTTTTTAACTTCAAGAAGATCCTCCCTGCTCTTGGCACATTGCTAATCACATACAGACCTACAGGATAGCCACACACTTGGAAAAATCCTGGTATTATATTTCAATTAAACTTTCTCTTCTATATGCTAATTCAAGAAATCAGATTAAATTAGAAGCTCAAGTCTGAAAAAACCAGAATCCTGCCAACTAGCTGTGAGAGCAGCACAGGAAAGGCGCTGCTGAAGTGTCCTTTGTTGCTTTATTCTCTGCAGATTCATGACAAATATGATCTGAGAAGGCAACCTGTGTTCCAGGGTAATACTGGGAGTGGCAAAGACAGTGAACAAAAACCTAGATAATCCTAAATTTGCGCAGAACTAGAAGACTGAAGATTACTATAAAGCCTAGTTGTTTAACTGCATTAGTTAAATCATTTTTATGTGATATCTTGATTGGCAACAAAATATTTATAATTTTTCATTGCTCTCTTGATCAGAAGCTTTCACAAGCAACTAGTAATAATTTATCTTGTCCTGTCTGTGGGAGCTCTGGTAATGAGTTGTCACATAGCTATTGCAAAAGAGCCATCCTAATGGTACATGTAATTAAACGATTTCTCTTGCAAACATTTAAGATTGCTTTTAGCATAAAAGTATTATTTCTCCATAAATTACCCGTCCATATTATTTATCCATTAGAAGTCCCTTTGCAGTTCCACTTTATTAAAGTCACATCAACTTTTCTCATGCAGAAAATAACTATATTGTAGCTGAAACTGATAAAATTGTTATAGCTATAAATTGATTTCTGACTACACAAGTGAAGTGGTTAAAATGTGTTATCGTTCAAAATAATATACTTTTGCCTCCTAGGAACAAGCAATATGTTTTCTCAAGTATGTGATCATGAAAGCATTCCTCAATTTAAAAATAAAATAAACTCCTCATGGAGTCAAATGTATATAGTATTTATAGGGTATTGTTTCACACGACTTGACATTATCTGCAGAGAAGCATGTGTAAATTGATAAAATTTATAAATATAAGTTGTTCCTTCAGATGCATGGTGAAAGAGAAGATTACCATAAGGAAACAAATATGGTGTAGAGGTAGATAAGAATTTGACGAATTACCAAGTGTAATGCAAGTAGCAGTAGCCTAAGCTCATTAGTGTCTTTCATTACTCATTTCATTTTAATCTGTATGCTTTAACTCTCACTGGCGTTGGATCATTAGTTCAAAAATAGGCTTTAGATAACCAATTGTGTAAATACAGAGTTCTTCATTTCTGCCGATGTCAGGTAGGCTGGCACGGCCCTGCTCTCTCAAAACGTCCCACCCAGGGACGAGCACAGAAATCCAGACCACAGCCTTGATTGCTCGTATTCCCCATCCACCTGGGAAATCACCTCCACGTACATCTCATGGCCCTTACAAGAGCTGTGCCTACCTGTCTTGATACACATGTCCTGCATATTCATGAAAATGTCCATTTTTCATGTATAATATTTGAAACTCAAAGCAAACAGCCAGCCTTTAAAGTGCAAGTCACTGGGATTAGTTTTCTCATTAAAACAGTCTGTATGAAGGCAGTATATTCATGTTGATGATTTTAATGTAGATTCACTGTTAAATAATAAAAAGCTCATGTGTGAATAACCTCATTAATTCCCTGCTAACAGAATTTGGGAAATGGCCCAAAATGATCAAACCCTGAGCCATCCTAGATACTGCAGTGATGCAGTGATCAGAGCAAGTTACAAGAAGTTGCATATTTAGAACCAAGTTTTTTCTCTTTCAAATCAAAGATTAAGAAATTGCTTATAGTTTCTTAAGGTATTTACAGGCTCTGAAATAGAGGTTAAGTGCGAAATTACTACTGGCAGTATATTCTGAATATATAGTCTCACATTTTGTCATAACAAAGATTACAGAAAGTGTATCCACTTGCATTTTTAGAGGAATGTACCTACTATTCATTTTCCGTGTCACGTTATCTCTGAGTTTCTCAGGATATATAAAACTCACCCATTTTTTACCTATATTATAATTACACAACTATCTAAAAAGTTCATTTCCATATTTTCAAGGCAAAAACATTTTTTGACTCACCAGCAGTCTTATGTTGTGTTAAATTCTTTGAGCAGAAAAACAAGAAAAGATAAATTAATGCCCCATCAGGCTGTATTTGCAATAGTATTCTGGCATTTGCTTAGGGCTGAATTTCTCTCCATGTAAATGACTAAAGTGGTGTGTAAAACCAAGAACAAATAATATTAATGAAGCATAAGTTCTCAGCTTGTCTCTAGAAATGAATTATTAAAAGCATCAAAGAAAGTGATTTAAGGACCCATGATTAATTTAGTTCTTATTATTTTTATATGAATCACTCATGAATCTATTGTAAAAAGGATCAGAGACATTTGATTAGTGAGGAGAAATCATTTCCAAAGTGATAGCCATTGTTGTAGATTTTGCATAATAATAATCTCATTAAATGCTTGGGTACATTTCATTTTAAAATCCTGTAAACATTAGCAGAGAGAGATTTCTAGGATGCTGAGCATCAGGCAAGCTTTTTTAGTGTGAACTAGTTAATACATCTTAGTTGCTTTGCTGGAGATGGTGTTTTTCTTCATCTAGAAGTGTTCAAGGCCAGCTTGGATGGGGCTTGGAGCAACCTGGTCTAGTGGAAGGTGTTCCTGCCAATGGCAGGGGGTTGGGATGAGATGAGCTTTAAGGACCCTTCCGACCCAAACTATTCTGGGATTCTAGTGGAAAACCGGTGACACCAGCAAGCCCTTTTGCTAGGACTGGTTTTGTCAGTAGGCACTGAAACCACATGGAGAAGGTCTCCAGCTTCCCTGGGCTTGGGAAAGGGCTGAAATGGAAGGGGTTAAAAATGAGGTGAATTATTAGTACTAGGAGTAATAATAGTATTTGGAAAGCAAATTTCCTAAGAGAAGAACCACTTAGGGTACTTTGTTCTCTCTGCCATTATTTCTGCCATGAACACTTTTAAACCATCATGATGAGAGGGTATCGACTGTCTTTGTGGCTTCTCCTCCCCCAGTATTTATTAGGAGTATTCAGTATCTAACTTAGATGGTTTAAAATCCCTGTGTGGGTTTAAATGGCTTGGGCCAAGGAGTGTGTAACCCATAGCGCCATACTGTGGGGTGACTGCTGCCAGTGTGCCCTCCCTGAGAGCTGGGAATGTGGGAAATCTCTGGCTTCGTGTCACTGGGATTGACTTTTCTGTCTCTTCTTCCTATCTATAGTTTTAAGTCAAATTTGGGGTTTTTTCTCAAGCAACTGGAAGTTAACCTAAAAAAAAAATAGTAAGTGTCTATGCTCATTCCTCTTCAAACTTCCTGAAAACCAAGAAACTCTGACAAAAATTTAAAGGGTTTTAAATGTTGGAACAACCCCAAGGCATGTTAGAAAGCTTCAGGAAAATGCATCTGAAACAGGCAAAAGGTGGGTGGCAGTGCCCTGCACCCTGTGGCATCACAGGCAGCTCAGCATCCAGGGTTGATGTGGCTCCTCTCTGCCAGCTCCTTCCTGGGTGTCAGAGCAGGAGATTTATGGTGTTAAAATCACAGGCTGGAATTCACTTGAGACAGAATGTGAACAAGATTTACAAGCAATATGCAATGTTTTACACATCTCTTAGCGCCGTGTCTCTGAACCACGGCAGAGTGCATGACCAGGGAATGCTCTAGAAGGGAAATGGGATAAATAAATATGAAAAATCTTGTGTTTGGAGAGATCAGTGCCTTGGGTAATCAGTAGTGATGGAAAGGAAAGGAAATACTATACCAAAAAAAAGGTATATATCCATTTTCTAGGATCTGCTGTGTTATTTTTTTAAAGCAACATTTTTTTTTAATATTTTATAGATTATCAAGCTATTATCAATGTAAAATGCAGGGTGGTGCATTTTTTTAATCTTGAAAAGTTAAAACATATTCTGAGGTCATTTAATCAATCCTTTGGTTGAAGAGTAAGTGCAAAACATGAAAGAAGCTCATGAAGGACAGAGAACTTTTTTATTTGAGAAAGGGAGAGAGAAGGTGATACGAACTGCTGGAGAAGTCAATTTATCAGCTGCGACTAGTTGACCTTATCAATTATGAGAAATTACAAGCATAGCTTTCTGAATTTTTTTTTTATTCCAGGAATTACTTTATAGTGAAATTCATAAGATAGAGGTGATGAACACACTGCCCTTACCTGGCTGCTTTGATGCAGGGCTCATGATTCTGTGGGGTTAGATGTGTACTCCCTCTAGTTTCATCACTTCTCTTTCTTCCTCTTCACAAGAAAATGATGAGACACCCCATCCCTGAGCACCCACATCCATTCCAGAGACACCCCATCCCAGGAAGTGTTCAAGGCCAGGTTGGACAGGGCTTGGAGCAACCTGGTCTGGTGAAAGGTGTCTCTGCCCCTGGCAGGGGGGGTTGGACCATATGAGCTTACAGGTCCCTTCCAACCCAAACCTTTCATTGCTTCTATGATAATTCACCTTCCACGGTAAATGAGGAAAAACATGTCTCAGAACTTACTTTTTTTGCCTTTCTACTGATTGCCTGTTCTTCAAGGGATGATACATTTAAACATCCTTTCAATTCACTGTGGGGCATTACTGGGGTCGAGTAGGGTGGTAACAGCTCCCTGGGGTGTGCAGCACTCACTGAGTCTCCTGGACAGCGCTGAAATACTCAGTTTTAAAGCTTGGGTAGATTTGGGGAGAGAAGAATTATGTTGCATCAGTTTTATAGATATTTTTGTTCTGCTCTGACTCCTTTCAGGCTCGTGGTGACTTGGAGAACTGGCTTAACAAGCAAAAGCCATCTGAACTAAGTCAAAATACGTGAAAATGTTTCCTCTGCTTTTTTCCATTGTGAATTCTTCCCATTCCCTCTGCTCACCCCATCCACATCCCAGCAAACCGGAGCAGCAGCTCGGCAGCTGTCAGTGCTCACTCACACCCTGTTAGCACAGGGCAGTGGCCTGTGAGCAGCTGAGCAGCTCCTCAGAGCTCCAAAAGGCAGTGCAGCATGGAGGGGGATGTGGGACACATCGCAAATACATCTCACAGCTTCCAACTGCAACGCAGCACTCCTGACTGCAAGATGTGAAGTTGGAGGCTGTTAAGGAATCAAAGACTCATCATTTCTTAATGCTCCAGGGCTTGGGTTTTTACAGCACTTCCAAATATACCCTTATGAAATACACAAAGAAAATGCTTGTGCATAAGAATGTGCATAAGAATGCATCCACTAGGAGAAACCGTGAACTGCAATAAACACACAGAGAGTCATTAATTTGTTAGAGAATTCGGTCTACTTTTTGTAGCAACGAAAGGTCCAATATCAAACATTTAATGCAACAATCACTTTTTCCTTCCCACACCTCACACTTTTAATTCTTAATAATGTTGAAGTTATATATGAATTAACTGTATGTGCAGGTTCTAATACAGAGTTGATAATTCCCTTCTATGCCTGACATGGTGATATGGTGCTAACCTAAATCATCTTTGATAACTTTCTTTAAGCACTAGAGGTCAGAAAATAGATTTTAAAAGTAATAAACCGTGCTTTTACTAATATAAGCCCCTCTTTTCAAGAAAAACCCATTTGGAAAGGAAGTTAATAATTCAGTAGTGTTGCACGTGTTTGGTTGTGCAAGGGTCTTTGCTTGTATAAATACATTTGTATGCATTGGAAAAAAACAGATCGTCCTTAAAAAGACAATTACAGAGCACAAACCAAGCATTCAGAATTTTTTTCTGTGATATTTTAAAGGGAGTAACATGCTTAAATAGAGAAGATTATATTGTCCTGTTTTTCCACAGCTCCTTATAAATTATTCCATTAAAGTAGCCATCCTGCTTTTATTGATCTAAACTCAATTTTAGTTTCTTTTAACTTACAAAAACTGTTATTGAGTCCCCTCCAGGGCAAGCATTATCTGTATCTCATGCAAATACCATCTGAACAGGGTTGGTGTCTTTTCTATTAGCAGTTACTCATGCATCTTTGATTTCCACCAGAAAAGATCTAACTGACCAGAAAAAGGCAAATTGTTGAAGTGGGGATTTTTGAGTAGATATTTGTAATAATGTATTGGATAACTTTACCAGCTTATCCTGTAGCACAGATGCCTGACACCAAGGTGACAATAATACCTGAGATGCTTTTGATTATAGATAATGGATTTCAGATCATCTGTGGATTTACTCTGATTCTTTATGATTGTTCATGCGTTTGCCCATTCGGGTAGCACAGCCAGCAGAACCAGATTATGATTGTGGATATGTCTGCGCCCTCTCAGGTGAAGGTCTGTGTTTTGGGAAGGGTTGCATCCTGCCAGTAAACTCCATATTTCTCAGTGCTCACTTTCAGTCTACCTTAAAACATGTCTAAAAACTAGGCAAGTTCTCAAAATTCTCTCCCCTCTGCCAGTGCTGACCTGCCACTGAGAGGTGAGGCATGAAGAAGCTTCTTAATGCCAAACAGAAGATTTTGGAGAAGATTCAAGAGCTGACAGAAGTAGTGCCAGATCAATCCATACTGCAAGAGACAGGCTGTTTTGTACTTCTCTTGAAGGGTGCCAGCTGGCATTGCACGTCTGCTGCAGAATCACAGCTTCCTTCAAAAAATGTTCTAAGTGTGGTGTCTGGAAAGTAAGGTTCAAACTGCAAAGCACATGCACCCTGAAGAGGCAGGAAATGTGAGATGTAAGGAGCCCCAAAAGGTCTGGGTTTAGAAATCAGCCCATCTGCTGATCAAACAACTCCTGCTTGTAATCTGAGCGCTTGGCAGGGGTTGGCAGCAGCAGGTGGATGTGGATGTTTCCTTATAGTGCTGGAGCTGCCGTGGGTGCAGCAGGGAAGGAGCAGCGTCAGAACCTCTGTGTGTGGATTCCGTTCCTCCAGTACAAAGAAATCAGGACCCAAGTTCTAGACTCCGAGCCAGCAGATCAAAGTGATGCTCCTGTTCAATCTGTCCCCCCTGGTGGGTTCTGCCGTGGCAGAGGAGGCGATGAGCTGTCACCTCCTCACCGTACACACTGCTGCATGTCCCAGACACGAGTGTGGCAGCAGGCAGGACCTCCTGGAAGGGCTTCCCCTGCACACCCTAGGCTGCAGGCTGGCTTCCAGCTGCACATTGGAGCTTTGAAAACAAGTCATTGTGTTTTCATAAGCAGAACCACTCTCCAACATTCACCCAGCTGTACTGGATTTGTGCCACCCTGAGTCAAAGTTCAATTTTCCCGTAACACTGCAGTGAAATTACTCAAAGAGTTCAATTTAGCATACTTCACACGTGGGGATGATTACAGAAAAATCATTCTTTCGGCTCATGAACTGTTTTTAAATGTATCTTCCTTGGTTTGCATAGAAACACAACCACACTGAAGCCGCAGAAAGTCTGAACATTGGTGGAGTAACAACAGAAGCTGCTTCATATAGCCATCAGTGCTGTGGTTCTGTTAGCTATAATTCGGTAAATAAATATTGAAACTAATAAATAAATAATGAATTGAAATAAATTCCTAGGCAGGGTGCTTGTACAACATATTCAAGTGCCAAAAATGTGTCTACTAACTCAATCCTTCCCATCTGTAATCAAAAATTGAAACAATGCAAGAGCAGATCTAGGAAGATGTAGGGGATGAAGGAAGATACTTGTTAAGCAGTTACAGATCTAAACAGATTTGTTTGAGAAAAGGCTTTTTGTCTTCTTCCTTGTCTCCTGCCTAGGATATTGTCTGAGATAAGTGACAAAGAGCTTCAGTTCTTTCTTATCAAGTCTCAAGGCTGCAGTGCATTTTCTAAGAACCAGCACAGATAAAGGAAAGCTTAACCCACCCGAATGTTAGTGTTTTATGCATCTGAGGTTAACAGGTAGATATGAAATTCCCCCATAAATTAAACAGCTGGAAATGGCCATCTTTTTATGTGCAAAGAGCACCTTGTTAGCAACAAGCATGAAAGTTCATATTCTCAGACAAGTCTCTTTGCCTTACTCTTAAATCGCCACTCATTTTCTCCCTGCATGTTGATTTATGAACTTTATAACCTACTGTTCAAAATTCAAGCTGTGTCCCCAGGCTGCATTGCTATCAAAACCACTGAACAGGTAGTCTCCATTCATGTAGTGTTTAAAATACTGTTACTAAATAATAAGGCACCTTTGCTGTCTTTTGCTCCATTCAGGATTTTGGAGAAGACGATTCCCTCTACATCACCAAGGTAACAACTATTCACATGGGCAATTACACCTGTCATGCCTACGGCTATGAAGAGCTGTGTCAGACCCACATCCTTCAGGTGAATGGTTAGTAAATGGCATATATGGCATTCCATGAAAATGTTCCCTGAGAGAAGTTGTGTGTTAACCTCATTCACACAGAGATGTGTAAAGCCCCAGCCCAAATTATCTGTGCATGAGAGCGAACACAGCTCAGGGTTCACTCACTGGCAGTGTCACACAGGCAGTCAAAAATAAAAGTATCAAGGGGGGATGTGTATAATTACCTGGGCTTCAGGAGTAATCCTCACTGTAAAACAAGCTGTCAGTGACGTTTCCATAGAGTTAAGAGCAACGTTTCCAAACATCTCTTAAAGTAATTACTACTTCTGTCAACAGAAGTGTTGCCTTAATAATTTCTTCTTCCAGAAAATAATTTCTGTTGCATGAAATAGCCCAGGATATTTAAATAAATGTAGCAGCATTTCCAAAACCAGCTATCTAACTCCAAGCTATATGTCCAGATTATTATCTGGTTGTACTGAGCTTGATTTGCTGAGGGCTATTTACACCAGCTCACTGGGTTGTAAGACGAGGGCAGAACCTTTTACAGGTGAGAGAATCACACAGTCCATATTCCAGCATTCTCGTTCACCTCCATCCCCTGGACCACATTTGTGCCTGGTGGAACTTATATTCAGGCGCTCACTATCTTTCTCCTGACCTCAAACTCACTCAGTCGGATTTAGTTTAAAATTACATTAGATTAAGCCAGCACTTCATCAAGGACCAGCCCATGGAGTATTCCACCTCCCTAGCAGCAACCAGCATTTTCTGTCTTTAGACCCATTTTTACATGTGCTGATGATGCCCAGCAGTGTCTCCAGAACAGGGGACAGGGTCACCCATTACTAACTATGGGTACATTCTGGTATGAAATGGGATGTACACTATGAGATGTACTCTGGTATGAAAGTATTTATCTTTAAGGAAAATTCAGTAATTTTATTACAGAGAGCATATTACATATGCTATAAGGAAAATAATTGTTTAGTCCTTTCTCTAGGTGTATGCAGACCAGCAAAGAGGCAAGCTTTCAGCTGGTGTGAGCAGGTAGTTACACAGAGGGTAATAGAGAGAGGAGAAACAATAAAGAGGGATATTTATGCATTTTAAGAAGAGCTGTTGTGGACATGAAGTTTTGTTTTGACTGCAGCTCAGGTCTGCTGGATGTGTGTAAGTGTTCCCCTCCACCACAGTGAGTACCTGGGGGAGAGCACGAAATACCTGGTTGATCTGAGTGAAGGCTGGCTTAATGTCTCTACATAATAATTTGTCATTTTTTGACAAAGTAAACTGTAAATCTCAGCAATGTGGATAACTAAGTCATGCATGCTGCAGCTGAGAAAATAGGTTTCCTTCCTCAAAGTGCTGTTTGTTTGATGAATGGCAGTTGAAAGAAAAGCCAGCTAACAGCTTAATCCCGTGTCTATTATGTGATGTATTATGAGGCCTGAATGGAGTTTAGTTGGCAGACAACAATGTAGACTTTATCATCACTGAGAATAGAAGGCCCAAAGGCTTTGAAACTTAAACCAGAATGAGAGGAAAGCTGGATGGAGTGTGGGGCGGGGGTGATCTGTTCCATACTCACACCTGCCACTTAGATTAACTTGTTGTTGAAAGATCACATTTTCTTTTTAAGTGGAAGTTTCATACCATAGCTGTATGGGGGTTTTCTTACCAAAAGAAAAATGCTGATATTCAAAAACCACTATCTTTGTGGGCTTTTTAATGTACTGTATAGTCATTAAACATGGAATAAAATGCCTTGCATTCTGGTACCAACTCAGGCTTGCTAGAAAACATTGCAGGGTGTAGAAATCTTTGTCTTACAGCATCTGATATTCCCATGTGAGCCATTAGGCTTTGCAAAGCTGGGTTTTTGCAGTTCTTGATGTGGCTGCCCACATCACTAAATTCCCTCCTTTTCTGCCTGTGTCACAGTTTCCTCCAGCAACTGATGCAGGGGTGACAGCCCTGGTGGCAGGACAATGTGGTTTGCTTTCAAATGCGTTGGAGGGTTCCCAAGGCAGAGCTCTTCACAGGGAAACCTCAGTTTTTAGTAACTTAAAGGACAAATTGAGGAATTTTTCTTGACAGGAGTAGAGGGAAGAAACTGAGCTAAACTGAATTGAGTGAAGATGCTGAGAATCTAAGCATAGCTGATGGGCCCTGTTCAGCACTGGGGCTTATCTCTGTCTGTCTGTATCAAACTAAAAACTCCATCTTCAGCATGGGAGGGTTTTTGTTGCTTTCCTGTGTTGCACTAAAACAGTAAGAGAATGTGACAGAACCAAATCAGCCAGAACTCGGGTGTATCTGCTTGCCTGTCTCCTCTAGGGAGGCACTGATCCAGTTTCAACATCAAAAACACAGGGGCTTCTTATTTTATGAAAATTATCAGAATTTTTCTTTTGACACCTCCCAAATTTGTCTGTTGGGAGAGAATAGAGAAAGAAGAACCAACTGGAAGTAAAAGGGTTTATCCCCAGCCCTTCCCAAGCTCACTGTGTCTGTACAGGCAGGTTCTAATTTTTAGACTGTTTTTCAGTTAATTCAGTGTTTTCAAAGTAGCTCTTCCAGCATCCTTGGATCCTTTCCTGTACCACCTGGGCCCTGCCTTACTGTTCTCACTAAGACACATCAGTCCAGCTCACAAAAGAATCTGATCCTAGTTACATGTGCTCTCTTCCTCTGCTTTTATCCAACATCTTAGATGCTCTTTAACTTATTTTTTCCTTTTCCTTTTTTTTAGAACATAACACTAGATTCTTACATTGATTAGGTAATATAGAAAATAAGGCAATACAAGCTTAAATAGAAAGTTTGCCGCCCAATTTTGACAACGTTAAAAGTTTCTGAGATTTGGATCTCTGCTACTACCCAACTGCTGAATGCTATGCAGTGTTTCCCTTTGTATCAGGTGGTTCAGGATATCCCAAAGAACATGGATAGATCCAGATCCTTATTTTGACAAGCAGAGATGAGAATTCTCTTAGGCAGAAAATGTGAAGATCACCAGGTGAATGCCCCAAACTGCTGGCTCACATCTGGGCAAGCAGCGTAAAGCACATGTGAAATGCAGCCTGTTTGATGTGAAAGGTTTGGTTGAGCCCATCGATCTTAGGATTCACAGTTACCAGTAAAATTTAAGTCAATATACTTATACTGCTTGCCCTTAAGATCTTTGGAGGAAAAGAAAGCCCTGAAAGGCAATGTTTAAACAGTTTAAGAATGAAAAGTTCATCTTGTGTTCTGGTATCTTTGATCAGGAGGAGCCAAGAACAGTAAGAAAATTATGTTCTCTCCCACATGAGGGTATTGCTTGGGAAATGTGTACAGTATACACTAACTGTAGGGAGGAAGCAATTTATCACTTTCAAGAGGAAAAAAGAGGTTCTGAGGATAAAGAATCTCATAAAATAGTAATCAACTATGCAAATTGATAGTTGGCAAATCAAGAGACTGCTGAGTGTAGGGCATCATTTTCCTTGGTCCTTGCACTCAAGAAAACGTCAGCATAAATCAGAATATTGTATTCCTTGAAAACAGTTTTAAAAAAAAATTTGATCCTCAGCCCTATTATAAGGGTCCAATAGGACAAATTTTCCAGTAAGCGAGATGCTACGAACACGGATGTTTCGTTAATGTGGCTTTTCAGAAGAAAATGTGAAATATTGCAAACTCCTTTCAAATCATAAATGGAAAGAGTAAAACATCTCACGTAAATTATTAATCTGTTAATTATTGCTACACCCTGGAGTATAGAGTTCCTACAGCAGCAATGGGTATATTTGGGCCATGGTGCCACCATCTGTGCTCATTGTGTGCTTTATCACCTGAGCTGTTTTATAGTAATGAATTGGTCTGCTCATAAGTGAGGTGCTGCTTAGTATGCAGTAGTAGGCAATCTACCCAATCTTGTGCTTGTTTCAATGCCTCTTTTTTCCTACTTAGCTTAAGATAATGGCATTTTTATATTGCCCTTGGCTGCAGACACAGTAATGGTTAGCAATGATATATATTCACCTAGGGAAAAAGCAAAGGGTAATTCATATATCCCAAAGTCTGGAACTGAAATCTTTGCAAGTTTAATGTGCTTACCTGGAATGTATTAAATTGTAGCAAGGACAATAAAAATATATTCTGCAGTTTGCTGTTATCACAAGGCATTTGCATGCAATAATTTATCTGGGCAGTGAATTATGTAAGACAAGGGAGAAGAAATAAAAAGTTTAAAAATAGAAGGAGAAGGAAAATGATAAGAGAGCAGGAACGGAGGTGCAGCACATCTTCTTTGTAGGAGAAAGCAAACAGTTTCCTTATTAATCACTCTTGAAAAGACACTTTGCTATAATTTCAAGTTAATTTTCATGCAGAGCATTGATTCGGTGTCTAGGACCTGTGAGCTACCTTTGGCGGTATAAATCTATTGTGTTTTCAGTCCTGGAGGTAAAATAGGTGGATTATTCATGTGCAGACTATCAAGGTGTGAGGCAAAAACCTGAGAGATGAAAGTACAGTCTGTTTGGTGAAGGGAGCCCTGATTCTGGGGAGCTGATGGCTGCGGCCATCCTGGGAAGTGCTGACACAGGTGCCCAGATGAGCAGGAAAGCCTAAAGCAAACAATAGTAAGGAAGTAACAACCCACACTGGTTTTGAGAGCGTTAAATATGTGATGACTGGGATGGTCTCTGTCTCTGAGAGCTGACAAGTGAGAAGACACTTGGCTTGGAGTAAAATTGCTCTGATGTCTTTGGCCATGTGAGATCTCAGCCAAGTCAGCTGATTTCACCAGGATTTGAGAATCAGACCTCCTTGGATATTGTAAATCTTCTTCTTCTGTAGGAAGCACACTGTCTTTCAGCTGTGAGTCTAAATAAATCATATAGGCCTTCGATGGACCTCACTTACTAAATCATTTCATTCAAAAAATGTTACTAGTAGCAAGCAAATCATAGCTAAGACGAGCACTGAGTGCAGGACCTTCATAAAATTCTGTCACAGTAGACAAAAATTACTACCTTTATCCTACCATCTCTGAAGACACTGACCCAGAGAAATTTAAGTTTATTTTCTAAGGTACTTATGAAATGAGGAGCTCCTGACTCTCAGTCTTATTCTGCTGAATTGGTGGGGCACTGACTCCTAAATAAAAAAGGGATGGCTCCAACAGCCACCAGCATCTCTGGCAGCAGGTCCCTTCCCCTGCTTGCCTTCCCCTTGATCTGGCACCTCCTGAAGTCAGGAGGAGCTGGAAACCCAACAGTAGTGGGGGGAAGAGAAGATAAAATGCTAGTAAATGCTTTTATTTATAAATTGAAAACTCAGTAAAACAAACCTTGTGTTTTTGTTAACTCTCTGATTAAAAAGTTCTTGAATGGTATTTCCTTCACTGCCCTGCACCTTACAACACCTTTTCTTCTCAAGTAAAGGGAATAGAAGACAGGGAATTAAACCCACAGGTCCAGTGCAGAGGTGGAGTTCAAAGCCATTCCTTTGCTAGAAGTCTGGGTTTTTTTCCCTCTGCAGTTGGCTGTAGGCATTTTCTCTCAGGTTACACTTCAACAATCTCTTGCTTTTAAAGCTGTAAAAACCAAGTAGACTTGAGGGCTTTCTATTGTTGCTGATTTCCTTCCAAGCTGACAACTCAGCCCTGGTTAACTCTTGGCAGTTGGTGCAGAAGACGGAAGTGAAATACATCTCTCTCTAGTAAGGCCCATAAAAAAATAGATATAGAAAGATGGGAAGTGTATGCTAGTGAATATATGTATTTAAACTATCCCCACTTGGATATATAGACATAGCAGGCTGCAAACCCAGATTTCACAATATTCCAAAGCAATTGTTGAGACAATTTGATTTTGATAATCATGGAGCCTAACGATGTACTACATAAAAACAGAGCAGTGAGTTAGATACCTTAAGCCAGAAGTTTATTGTTAGCTCATTCAGGCTTTCTTAAAAAAAAGCTGAACACAACCCACAAATTTTCCTGTCTTTCACCAGTGCCAGTATCAGTTATTAATTTTCCTTGGGGAAGAAGTTGGGCCTCCCACACATCACATCCACATTGGACTCTGGCCATGGTTTTACAAAACTGTACAGCTTTCAGCAGCTACATCATGAATCCCAAAATGTCCTAATCTGGTGGGAAAGTTGACTGCTTCATTGTGAAGCACAAATACCATCAGCCACGGTATGAGACATCCTCACATTTCTTTTTATTTTACCCTCGAGGTGAAAGAGTCTCACTGGTATCTTTCACTGATGTTGCAATATTGCAATTTTTTTTTAAGCATGTGAGTAAATTGTTAAGAAATAGTTAATGGGTGGTAAATATAGTTAAGCCTTGTTGGTTTGAGCAGTGAAAGAAAGATGATTGAAAATCAATGAATGTCTCTGAAATTGTAATATAATTAGTAGTTCTGCCAACTGAGTGTATTAAATAGTTCAGAAGGGCCTTCATGAAACAAGATAAGTCATGTTTTGAAAACCTCTCAGTGAAAAGAAGTAATTGATAAACACTTCATTTGTTCAGAATAAGAGGTAGTGAATACACAGGCCACTTCCTGATAGATATTCAATTAAATACTGAATATTAAGTTATTTCTCATAGGCAAGAACTCAAATTCTCTCCTAGATTCAGTGAAGATCTGAAGTTTATACTTTAATTTCTAAATAAGTAAGTACCCACCCTAGGTTTTACTCGAACTATTAAGTTCAGTTAGTCACTCAATGAAAGCAAGAACAGTCTAAATACAGAATTGAATCTCTAGGTTGCTACCTGGCATTGGTATATTAGTTTGCTCTTTTCTGTTACAGAATCGCAGGATCACAGACTGGTTTGGATTGGAAGGGATCTTAGATGCTATCTCATTCCAACCCCTGCCATGGCCAGGTTGCCATGCAAGACCAGGTTGCTCCAAGCCCCATCCAGCCTGGCCTTGAACACTTCCAGGGATGGGGCATCCTCAGCTTCTCTCATATGCCAGTGCTTGGAAAATCATTATTTTCTATTTTCTGCCCCCACAGTCAAGCTGTAGAGAAATCATTCTTGTAGCTTGCGCTGACAGCCAGACCTAACTTACCTCCCTGGTTCTCAGCTCAGAGGCCCTTGTGGAACTGCAGGACAGCAGCAGCTCTCGAGCCCCGGCGTGGGGTTTCAAGTCCCCAATTCCTTGTTTCCCACAGTGCCGCCAGTGATCCGCGTCTACCCCGAAACACAGGCGCAGGAGCCGGGCATGTCAGCAAGCCTAAAATGTCACGCTGAAGGCATCCCTAATCCCCGAATTACCTGGCTAAAGAACGGCATTGATATCATGCCAAAACTATCCAAACAACTATCACTCCTTGGTAAGAACAGAATTTTGATTAATTAAAGTATTGTAGATGGGGATTAAGGAGGATTATTTTGCACTTTAAACCAGAAGTTCTTGTACTTTGCTAAGCCACAGTTGTTGGAAATTGTGTTATAAAACCCCTGCTCTTTCTTTTTATCTCTTTCTCCTGTGAATTTCCTGAGAAATATACTATTGATTGATGTAAGTGGTAATGGTGTTCTGTTCAAAGACAGCTTGCCTGTTTCTTCACTGCTTTGCTTCTTGTGTACAGCACAGCAGAAAAGAAACGCATTAAATTATTTGAAGAGAAATTCATCAAATTATTTGTTCAGGTCTAAGCCCACACTGGATGCAAGTCACCTGAGACTCAGTCTCCCACTCGGTTCTGCTGAAGGAATCTGGCTATTAACTCCTCTAGGTCCCTGTTCAAATGAGGGTGCAACAGACATAGCAACAGGCAAAAACATTTATTTGCAATTTTCTGTGTAAAAATATTAACCCTGTCCTCAACACATGTCCCAGTCTGGCTTTGGTGGATTGTAGCCCTCAGCCTGTGTTGGTAGCACTGATATCCCTGCATGTTGCATACAGTAACTCAGCATGTTCCAAAGGTTTTAGGCAATGGTCCCACTGCAGAAAGCCAAATGACAGGAGGAGCTGTAGAGACACCCCTTTAAACCAAAGTTTTTGGTGATCTGATGAAAAAGATTGCAAAATTGAAATTAATTTTTCTTCACTAAAGCCAAAGCATTTTTCTAACAAAAAGAAGAAATAAATTAAATGTAATTTATTGTTTGACTTGGGATTGTTCTTTGTTCTTTTCTGGTATGGAGTGTGTATGTGCTGATGGAAAGGAGCAAGACATCGGGTCCCATGAGAATCGCCAAAAACCTCTAGTTAAATAGGGGGAAACACAGGGGAGTGGAACTACCCCGTTGAGCTGTCACCAGGCAGCTGTGGCAACAGAAGACAATTAAGGCAGGGAAAGCAATTAGCAGCAGTGAAGAGCACTGTTTATGAGTACCTCTCTTACAGCAAACGGAAGTGAACTTCATATCAGTAGTGTTCGGTATGAAGACACTGGCGCCTACACCTGCATTGCTAAAAATGAGGTGGGAGTGGATGAGGACATATCTTCCCTTTTCATCGAAGATTCAGCGAGAAAGACCCGTAAGCTCAATTTTCCATGTATTTATGTCTTTAAATAGTGTTTGAATGTGATGGTATACGTGTAATTTAATAGTTCGGTCTATTGTATGCAGTAAGTTAGATCTTACATAAGGTAATGACAGTTCTGACTGCACTTTGATCAGAGGATTGGACACTTTTTGGGGTAGGAATTGTGCACAGGAGGTAAAATCTTGTCCAGGAAGACGGTGCCTTTCATGTGCCAGAAGTATACCGGCTGTGTGATGGGTAATAGCTTTATTGGAGTAACAAATTGGCAATAGTTTCAGATATCAGGGAATCCAGAATGTAATATTGTGTCGAATTCTATAAATCTCATTGATTTCTGTACAAGCCTTTTTTTAAAGCCAGTTACCAGTCAAAGTTCTCGAATATTTAGATGTCTGAAAAACGTTGTGATTAAATTATTTATTTTACCTGTTTTTACGTCACTGACTGGCAAAATAGGTTTCCTTCAGTGTGAAATTATCTTCCACCTCAAAGACAAATACTCTCTCAGCTACTCTTACCACGTCTCCCTTAGGAGTGCAGCAGTGTTATCTTGACCACACTGACCCCAAAACACAATTGCTGAAGGAAGTAATCAGTTGTCCCAGTAGAAAAGCTCCCAGAGGCCTGATCCTTCCTAGTTCTGCCATCTTAACTGCTTGGGAGATTACCTGGGTTTATGGTGATACTAAAAGTCTAGGTGCACATGGGATTTTTGCTGTTTTTCTGGCTGCTAATATAGAGCAGGAATTGGAAACAAAGTTACCCATAAATACGGGCTCTCAAGGAGAGTCTTTGGAAAATATAATCTCTGCCTCATTAACTAGATTTATGTACTCTTGTTAATATTGGTCGTTTTCCCTTGAATATTTGAGCAAGGGAAATTACAGTATATTGAGAAATAATTGGATCTATCTGGAACAGAAATTCAAATGCAGGTGTATTTTCAATGCTTATGAGAATCCTGAAAGAATGTAGTTGCATGAAGTTCCAAGAAAAAATGTAGCCAAGGGTGTAGCTGCTGTAGCTGCCAGTATCAGGCTTCTTCTGAAAGATGCTGGTGGACCTGGAAGTGGTGGGTTAATGGCTGGACTCAATGATCTTAGAGGTTTTTTCCAACCTTAATGATTCTATAATTCCATGTCGTGTTTCCTTATTGAACCTGCACAGAAAATCACAGGCTGTACCATACCTCCAGCTGCATTTGAAGGTAACAGCTTCTCTTTAGTAGGTCATTGATCTTTGCACAGCTGCCTTCATTTCAGGAAGGATTTTTCCCATGTCAAAGTTTCTGAATTGTCTCTAGAAGGAGCAAATGTGTTTAGAACTCCCTGTCTTTCCTGGTATTTTATTTGAATGAATGTTACAAAATTTTCACCAATTAAACATTTCATGTAAATATGAGTATTTATTCAGTTACTTGCTACAATGAAAGTTTTGATGTTGTTTTGTTGTTTTTTTTTCTTTTCCTGATTATTTTCTGGCTTTCCCAATATTCTGATGCTGCAGTTGCAAACATACTGTGGCGAGAGGAAGGTACTGCAGTAAAGTTCTTTTGTTGTAGTGATAATGTGTTTGTCTGCTTTAATAATTCCATGATGGGCCATTCTCCACTGACTTGCCACTAACCCTATCAACCTTCACAGTTACCAGATTAAGTAAAGACTAGACTTTTAAAAGCTAAATTATTCAAATAAGAGATGTCACTTTTGTGCCTATAACTTCTTGCATTTTCCCACTAGAATAGATTACTAGAAAAGATATAAAAATATGAATTTTATATATACTGCCAGAAATGTGAGTAGCTCAAACTGAGATTCTCAAGCTGCATTAGCAATCACACAAGTGTCAGAAGTACTCCCAAATTACCATAATTGAACAAGTAAGGCATAAATTCAATATACTGGATTTTTAAGCAAGCAATTCAAGCTCTTCCTTTTCAGTAGCATGTATTGATGTTTTCTAGGTGAGCAACAGAAATTGTGTTCTTGACTGTTAGGCAAAACAAAAATAACACAACAGGTTTTCTTCACTCTATCCTTTGAATCGATGCAGGGTAAAGGCTGCCCCATTTCTCCTTGTTTTAATTGGCAGTTAAGAGCTCCAGTTTGATCAAACTTACAGTGTGCCCTCCACAAGGTCAACAACTGTGTATCTTGGAAGCCAAAGCAGAAAAGACCCCATCTGAGCAGCTAATTGACTCAAAGATATTATGGAGGCACTTAAAATTACCTGATTTTGTGCATGGTTGTTCTGTCATAATTTCCGAAACACCCAAGTAAGAAGTGTCATGCAGCAGCCCAAGGGGCTCTCACACAGGTTGTCCATCTGACTCTGTAGGTGTGGGTCCCAGGTGTGTGGAGGGGACCCTGTGACATTGGGCACCTGGAGGGCTGTGAGCAGAACATCCACTCACTGGAGGAAGGTTCTGGGGTTGAAACCCAGGTGTAAACCAGTTCTTACATCTGCCAGCTGCATATGAGGCAGCTGAGACCTTGGCATCTTTCAAACTGTGTGGGAAAGGTTGCTGTGCCATGACAAACGGCTCTCGGCCACGTCCCCCTGCCCCCTGCAAATACCCAAGCTCCCTCACGCTGCCCCTCCGAGAAGGGCTTCAGGCTCACTCTGCTTTTGGAGGTACTAGTAAGTACTTTGTTAGTGCCTCCAGGTACCCAAAACACCAGCCCTCCCCATGAAGCTTTCTAGGTAGCTTGGGCTTGGCACAAAGGATTTCAGGGACAGAAGGAAGGTGCCAGGGCATGGTGATTGGAGCAGCCTGGGCCAGGTGTGCAAACACCTGGTGCACACTATCAGTGCCACTATTGGCCACAGACACATACAGCAAATACACTAGTTTATTTCTAAGGTCCCTTCCAACCCAAGCCAAATGCAGCTTGCTGGAGATCACAGAGGTGGCACAGTCACCTAGGATAGCTCCCCAGCACTTCTTCCTAAATACCCCAGCTGCAGGTTCCTGGTGCCGGGCTGTGAGGAGTCTTCACTGCTGATGTTCCTGTAAATGGCATTATGGGCACTAAGAATTGCTATTTCCCTTCTGCTTGGAAATGAAATCTCTAAAGCATCTGATCAGTCCAGCGTCACCTGTACAATGCTCCATGGCTATTTATATACAGTGTCCCTTATGCTCCTTTTTAAAGAAAGCAGTTGGATAATCCTACCAGACGTAGAAGTAGGATAATATTTAAAGAACAGCTGAGAAGTTGGTTGCAGAAAGTCTTATTATAACTTCATTAAATAAATGGACTTACTGCATATCAACCTTGCACATTTTACATACGAATATGAGCAATGTTGAGGCAAAACATGGCCGGTAAAACAGATTTGCTATTGATGTTCCTAAACAATTCAGTATCTGTAAAGCAGATTTATTACGCTGCTTGTGTTGTTCTGTAGTATTTGATGGGCACATTCATTCTAGAACATACTTCAGCATGTGAAATCTTGGCACAGAGAAAGCTGGAAGACAGGAATGGTATGTTTTGTTTCACATTTTAATATATTCTTTCAATTCTTTACTATGTGCAAGTAGCAATATTGACAAATGCATTGGTAGATTTGAGCTCCTTTAAAATGATCAAAAATAATTAAAACCTTCGGAAAATGCCTAAACCAAATACGGTGTAGAACAAACTTTTGCTGCAAGTCAAACTTTTAACACAAGTATTTGGTCATTTTAAAAGTCAGTCTGTCAGTTTGTTCTCAAAACCTTTCAGACCACACACAAGTAAAGCCTCAAGAAATGAGTGCACATAAGTCAACCAGCCAGTTAAACCTGGGGCTGGAAGGATGTGCAGTATTTACTCAGTGTACAAATAGTTTTTAATTTTGTCCAGAGAAAACCACGAGTAGCCTAAATGTAAAGCAGAGATTTGTTTTCATGGCAGTGTTCTTTTCTGTAGCAAGCATTGCTTGCTTAATACCTGGAGAAAAGGAGCATTTTGTGCCAGCAGGCAATCAGCAGTTGTGTGAATGTATGCACTTAAAAAGCTGAAAGCCTTTTCATTACCAAATTTAAGTTCTAAAATACTTCCAGGTATTTAGATTAAGTTGAGGAAAATTATTTAAGTATTAGATCAGAAGAGAATGTTCCATGGTGAAAAATTTGCCCTTTGATCTCGAAGGAGGGATATATAAATGTACACTGATGGAGACACTGTATTTCTCAAATAAGCTCTTGTTGATATCAGATGTCCTCCTGAAGTTTTTTTGTTAGAGCCAACTTCATCTGGAGTGAATCAAATAAGAACTGGTATATTTAGGAAACTCTCCCCATTCTTAATGGGATTTTTTTATATTAGGGGGTTTTTTTGCTGTACAGGTGAGGTATGTTGCCTTTCATAATGCCTTTAGGTTTTCAACTAGTTGTGTCATCAATGAAATGTCCTCAGTTCAAAAGAAAAAAAAACCAAAACACTCCTCATTAGTCCCCCAGTTCCCAACTTAGTACCTGCCTCACTACTATAAAAAACACAAAATACCCCACTGTCCACCTCTCTACTGAAATAATTCCCAATTCCCTGCACCAAGGAGTTGCAGCAGTATAATCAAAAATTGAGTCTGTTTTACCGATGTCCATGAGATTGTTTAGGATGTACTCCGACCAAGATTTGGCAAATGTTTCATAAGTCCCAATAAAACACCTAGTTTGTCTAGTAAAAAATCTGCTTGGTCTAAATATCAGTGTGAAGATCAATCTCTGGGGAAAAAAGAGTGGTTTAATTTAAATTGACAAACTTTTTAAAAAAGAGAGTACTTGAATGCTCTCAGGAATTTGTAGTATATTTTAATCAGTCTGCAGAAAAACTTGGACTCATTTTATAGGTAGTGGAACTTGCCAAGTCTCTGACTCTAAACCTGCTGGGGTAAAATTTTTTATCAAATACTTTTGTGGGTAATTAAGATCTTACTTCTTAAATACATCCTCATTGTAATAGGATCATCAGACAAAATCACACTACTCTTGTGCATGAAAATAATAATAAACATCTTTGCAGTAGTCATAATTGATCGCCTGCCTGTTTTCACTTCTTGGGATTAAAATCCTTTACCCATGGAATATGTGCACTCATTCCAGGCCAGGGTCAAATTCTGCCCTCTGATATATTCACTCAAATCTCACTAAAGCAGGTGGGAGTTGTGTGGATGCTGAGAGCGCAGGTTTTGGTCCAAAGTACCAGAATGGAATGTTTTAGCAATATACTTGCCAAAAAAAAAAAAACCTCCTAGTCCATGAAATAACTCTCTATGGAGCTTTGTTAGCTTTTTTCTTACATGCATGATCATGCTCTGTGGCATCACATTTGAGGATCACAGCTCTTGTACTCACCTGATGCCCTAACTGGGGGATTTCTGTGCTATGGTTTAGAGACTCAGCTTGAACCTTGTCAGTACAGCAAACACCACATGCTGACATATTGTATTCTGAAGCTACTTACCTGGCATCAAAAGAAGGGGGCTTAGCACCTAAAACCCCTTCTAGCCTTAATAAATATAATGTGTTTTACAAAATTTTCCAAAAATGCATTTGTCCAAATTATCCATATTTTTACTGTCAAGTTTCTTGTGATGATTTAGATCTCAGTCCTGCAAACAGTTAAGAAATGTGAGAAAATCTGTCTCTGTGAGCAGTATTTACAGCTGCCACCACAGGACCAGCAAAGGCAATTTTTAACCTAAATGTTCAGAGCCACAGAATGGGGACTTTATTTCTCCATGGGAAAAAATGGAATTAATTAGAAGATACAAATTATAGCATCACCATATTGTTGGCAGATAAAGTATACTATCAACACTACAAGGAGTGACAGTGGTCATTGCAAACACTTACTGGTGGTGGTGTGAAAAAATGGAATGATTGAATCTTTGAAACTAGAGTGTTTGAAAAGATCCTGAACATTTCTTAAAGATCTTGTCACTGCAATTCCATGTAGCACGACAGAAGTGATAAAATACAATCTCCTAATGGCAAAGCAATGAAAATCAGCCAGTTTTGCAAATCTCCTGGAATGCCCCAGTTGGATAAATGAGTGCTAATTCAATGCTGAACTACTCCACATTTGTGAATTACAGTTTGCAAGATTTCAAAAATGTATTTATTTTGGTGGCTATAGTTAGTTCTTTCAGATAGGTTAAGAAAATAGAGAAATCTATATATATTTCACTCATGGAACAGCTAAACACTTCCATTTAACACGACAATTACCAGCAGTCAAGTTGCCTGTAACAGGATGACCTTCACTTTAATTTTAACTGAAGCGTTTCTTTCAGTTCTCAAATTATTGTCAAGCTGTTTTTAATAAAATCACAGGTAAAAAACAATTCATAATCTGAGGGGGGTAGCAGTGCAATAGAGGGGCTTTGTGGGATCAAATCCTGCTTTGGTACCTATTTACAAGACCCAGCCATAAATATTTGGGTACAACCACTGCCACCAAGGCAATGCATTTTTGAATGTGTCTGTACCTCTTCACTCCTTGAAGCCCTTGTTGTGACATAAAATTTGATTTTGTGAATGCTCCAACTGCATCCAAATGACCAACTTTCATGTAAGGCAGATTTCATTTGTCGGGAGAGGAGGACGAGTTCTTAAAAGAAGTCCTAACAGCTGTGGATACATACCAAAAAAAATCCAACTCCTTCTTCTTTATCCCCCTTTAAGGCCTGAGTGTTGGGAATATGTTCTATGTCTTTTCTGATGATGGGATCACAGTCCTTCAGCCAAACGAATGTGAAATCCGGAGACATATCAGGCCCGAAGAGAGGATATTCACAAGTTATGTAAGTCCTAAACCCAGCAGCTACAGCTGACAGCTGGGAAACTTTCTCTTAATCTCTTCAAAGGCTGTTATTGCTAAAGGACTCGTTTACCACAGGGGTGTTGGAGCTTGATCGGCTTCATGCAGCATCCCTGATGTATAGCATCTTCTCTTGAAAATCAGAGCATCCACGTAAGTTCTAAGGCTGACATGGAGGATTTACTGACACGCTGCAGAGAATTTGGCTAGTTATTACATAAGCAAAGACTTTCATTTGTCCTTTTGCCGTGCCCCAAATTTGTAACTGGGCTTTAGGGAAGGTACAAAAGTCAATAAGAGAGAGATGCGCAAGTCATTCACTGGTGCTCATTTTACCGATGGCTCCATAGGAAAAGAAGTGAGCTACTTTGGGCTACTTTCTGCTCTTTGGAAGTGGTTTGCCATGTTAAACTGCAGCAGGGAGGCAAATAAGAATGCCCAGAAAATGGTTGTTCCATGGAGGTCCTTTGCATCTTCTGCCACTGAAAGAGAGACTGCACTGTCTTTGTTTGCTGTTGGCACTTTTCTGTCAGCGCTGAGTTTACCTAACCCTGGCTTTAGGAAATCACAAGGAAAATTTTTTCAGGTGTCAGGAATGTCAAGCTCTGGCTTGTAGGCAGCGGAGCTCAGCATGGCCAGTGCGATAACGTGTGCCTGGAGGCTCTGTGAGGTCAGTGTTCTCAGTGACCTGTGTTATGTACTCCTGCACAGGAACATACATCAGGTATATCCTCATGAAACTGTCAGTTCTAAAAAAACACAGGTGCTGAAATACATCCAGAAATGCTTTTTTAGTCACTCCTTTACTTAGTTCCTAATTTTTAAAAGAAGTTGAAAATGTGGCTAAAGAATGTGGCTCTTCTGAAAAAGAGGGCTCAGCCTTGATTTCAGTTTTGGGAGGAATCAAAGGGGAGAATCACTGTCGTGAGCCCTGCAGGTTGGGTCAAGCTCTGCTGCTATGGGTCAAGATCATCTTGTGATTCCGTAGTAGGTATTTTCTAAATCCCAATAAATTTGTGGTTGATACTGGGTTTTTTTCCACTAGATTTTAATATACCTTAGAAGAAGTCCAGACTGATTCTCACCCCAAGGCTAGTCCTTAGCATAGACTTAATATTATTAAGCCACACCTAAGCTGTTGCTTTACAAAGACAGAAATCCCGTGTTTGTTTTCTGAAGAACTGTAAATATTGAAGAGGTGGTCCTAGACAAACAGACTGAAAAGAACAAAACAGAGAGGACACTTAAGGAAATAATGTCAGCACATTGGTGCGCATAAGAGGGATTTTTAACATCACTTGGTTGCTCTTCAGACACATCTCTGAGGGATTCCTACGGATCTCATAGGACCCTTCCCTTGGTCTAGGGAGGATTGACATTTTTTTCCTCTCTTTTCCCTTTTCCTTTCTTCAGTATTTGCTACATAGACAGTGACACCAGCCCAACTTTAGGGGTGGATCTACAAAAAAGGTTTCTTCACTTGCTATTAGAGGGCACAAAAGCAGATGGAGCAGCTGCAGCTGAGCCCTGTAGCAGAAAGACTGGTGACCTTTCTCTGCTCTCCTTGGCTTGAATGGATGCTGTGATGTGAGAGCTGAGGATGAGGAGGGCAATATGGAGGCTGGCAGGTGCCTGACTGCATGAATGGCTGCTGGAAGCCCAAGCCTGAGCTTTTGTATCATCTTCTAGCTTGTTGTAGCATAGATTCCCAGCCTGGCTGGAGAGACAGAAAGGGAAATGCAGCCAAGTTATTGAGTCTTGTATCTTCAACCCTTACTCATGGTCTCCACCAAGACACTCAGCCAGCAGAGCTGTGCTGCTTAGAGGTGACAGCTTTTTATCCATAATTGTTGCCCATTGTGTGGGTCCCTTCCAACTCAGGATATTCTATTCTATTCTATTCTATTCTATTCTATTCTATTCTATTCTATTCTATTCTATTCTATTCTATTCTATTCTATTCTATTCTATTCTATTCCTCCAATACAGACACAATGTTGACATTGTTTTTTGTTTTACCTCCTCTTTCCTTGAACAAGCTCTGATGCAGCTCCAATCACATTTCCCTTCGGTGGGTTGGGCCATTATTTAAAATTACCCAACATAAGTTCTAAAATCAACAGTTGTGCTCACTGAAATATATGTGTTCATTCTCATTTTACCTCATTTCCTCCCCACAGCCTGGTCCCACACAAATGCTCTTTCAAATAAGGCATCTTGACAGAAGGAAGAGCGATGAGGAGTAGCCAACATGCAGAGAGTTGTTGGTGAGACCACAAGTGACTCTTCAAACTCAGTGTAGCTGTACCAGTTCTGCACAGGACTCAGTGAGTGGAGGATCAGAGACAAAATATGGCATCAGGCAGCTGTGAACAGAATGTGGCCCAAAGCAGCAGAATTTGGTTCCTTTTGAACAGGGGAAGTTCCTGCAGCTGTAGGATCCTCCTTGTTTTGCTTCTGTTTTCTTGAGCACAGGTGTTTTAGAGCATGATCTTCTGCACAGAAAATGAAGACTTTATGAAAAATATAAAGCAGTGACTCAATTAATGTAAATCACTATTTTTTCAAAGCACAGAGTGATATTTCTGTTGCTAATAAATGCTGAGAGCACTGCAAGTCTTGATGAACCACAGCGTGCTTCAAAAGATCAATGCATCGGCTCTGTGGTTATTTAAATTCAATATGTTTGCAGGAGGTCCAGCTGTTTAATGTCATTGCATAGAGCCAGGCTGAAGTGTGGTCTTCAGCCACACAGAAATTAATTATTTCATGTTTTCTGGGAAAGAAAGGAGAGAAATATCATCCTAATGAAATCCCCAGGGATTTTTTCCTGTGGTTTTCAAGGCTAAGCTTCTTGCTGCTCCAGGCCCTGAACTTATAAAAATTTAACCTTTTCTTTTTTTAACCCCTCAGGAGGAGATCTGTCCTAGAGTGGAAGGAGAAGACATTCAGTCCTGCCTCTGGGCTTCAGCAGTCAATGTCAGAGACAAGTACATTTATGTGACACAGCCAAAGCAGAACAGAATAATGATAATTGATATCCAGACTCAGAAAGCCATACAGGTACTTGCAAGTGAACACATTATTCACTGATGGCAAAAGACTTGATATAGGGCAAAAAAATCAGATCTTTGCCTAGTGGATCTGCTGGACAAAGATCTGGTGATCACTAAAGAGCTGGGCCTGTGTTGCTTTCGCCAGTGGGATCACAATGGGTTCACTATTCTGTAACCTCACTGGCAGGAAAAAACTCCTCTATGGGTTGGAGATCACAGTCTCAGGGCTGCATATGCAGCCGAGCTTGCAGTGACTCTGGTAAAATAACACTGGGATGAATTCCTGGCTTAGCTGCCTGACCTGGGTTATAAGCAGGTTGGGAAGAACGAGCTGGTGTGGGTACAATTCAGACAGAAATTGGACCTTGATCTACTGGCTGTAAGTAACAGCATAAGTTGGAGTGATGTCTGCCCATGGCATCAAACAGCCAAATTTTTCAACTGCTGCTGATCTCCCACTTGATTTGAAGGCAAAGCTGCACAGGGAACATAACATGGTGCATGGGAATGCCTGCAGTGAACTGATGTAATATTTGTCATGTGCATTTGGGTCACTGTGTAAATAACTCTCTCTGGGTTTTTTTAAGTCCTTGGATGTGGACCCATTACCAACCAAATTACATTACGACAAGTCCCATGACCAAGTGTGGGTGCTCAGCTGGGGGGACATGAGGCAATCATCACCCACACTGCAGGTAAGTCCTTACACTTTGGAGCCTTTGCTCTTCCTGGATTCATCAGCACTGGTAACACACTGGTGGCTGGTGGGTTGCAGGTAATTAACAGCATTTAATGTTCTGGATATAAAGCTGCTGTTTTATTTGCATATCCAGTGTGTTTTATTCATCCCTCCTCTGTCCATTCTCACATATTTTTCCTGCTGATTTGTGCCACAGGCTGACAGCAGGGCTACTTTGTGCCAAGGTCTGTTCTGTTTTAAGACTGGTGACAGAGCCAAGTGCCGTAAAGTTGTACAGCAAGGGCTGGCAGCTGGCTATGAGCAGGACAAGACTGCTGTGCTCTGCAGCACTGGTGAGGCGATTCGAATCCTGGGTTCGGTTTTGAGCCCTCACTACAAGACAGACATTGAGGTGCTGGGATGTGTCCAGAGAAGGGCAACAGAGCTGGGGAAGGGTCTGGAGCACAAGTCTGATGAAGAGCAGCTGAGGGAGCTCATAGGGGGCCCTTATCAGTCTCTGCAATTCCCTGAAGGGAGGTTGGAGCCATGTAGAAGTCAGTGTCTTCCCCCATGTAACAGGTGATAGGACAAGAGGAAATGGCTTAAAGTTATGCCAGGGGAGGTTTAGGTTGGTATTAGGAAAAATTTCTTCACTGATAACTTTGTCAAGCCCTGGAATAGGATGCCAAAGGCAATGGTGGAGTCACTGTCCTTAGAAGGATTGAAAAGATGTGTAGATGTGGCACTTGGGGACATAGTTCAGTGGTGGGCTTGGCGGTGCTGGGGAAATAGTTGGACTCAATGATCTTAGAAGGCTTTTCCGTCCTTAACAATTCTGTGATTCTGTGATTCTCTCACAGTAAAATGCAAAAAGGGGTTCTCTAGGGCATGAAAGAAAAACAAACCAGGAGAAGTAAAATCTTCGGGACAAATGGCGTTACTGGGTGTTAGTGATTGCACTGCAGGGGTGCTAGTGATATCCCTGGAACTCCTCCATACTGAGCACCTTCAGACCCGCAGTGATATTGGGACACAGCACTGCACATGGATTTGGACAACTAAATTAGCTTCCACCTCTGGATCACCTTGGCAGATTTACTCTTCTGTTGACAGCACAGAGAACATGGAGAGTAGTCATCTAGTGGGGCATTTTGCTGCTGCTGTACATTGCATGACGGAGTTGACACCAGTTGATAGATCTGATTTGATCCATCCAGACATTGCCTTCTCTGGTAGTTGTTTTCTGGCACTTGCTGCCCAATCTTTCTGGAAACAGGTGTCATGTGAATACTCCTGCCAGAAATATTTGCTGCTAAGTCTACACTAAAGCATTCCCCAGCAGGCAGAGAAGAAAGGGGGCGGTGCTTTCTGACCTAAAAACCAACAAATTGGAGTCTACATTAATTGTGGGGCTACCCAAGGCTTCCGCTGGAGATGCTGCCCCATGAAGACGGGATGAGCCATCCCCACCATCCATGTGCTCCATCCAGTGCTGACTGTCAATAATAAAGACTGGAACAGCTACTCATCATGGGCAATTTCAGGAAAAGATGCCAAAACCAGAATAGAGGCAAATAAATGAAGTTTTCCAGGGCAGCAGCACCAGGTTGTCTCACTTGGGGATGTGATTTTCCTGTACAGGGTATAAGGAGACAAAATGGGCTCTTTTTACCCTTTCTGACTTAATTTCTTCCATCCAGCTGTGAGAAGTTTCTGTAATTAAAGGAGAGATGGCACAAGCATGTCATTATTAGGAAGAACACACCATCTGCACAGCTGGAAACTTGTTAGAAGGCTCCAGGTCTCAGACAGTCCTTTCTGTTATCTTTATGATGTGCAGTTACATACATAGAGATGAGATTACCATCAGCATCAGCAGATCCTTTCTTTTTTCTGACCTTCTTTCCCAAAAGGTGAGCAGTCACTAATTGGGCGAAGTTCCTCCTTAAAACCTGCAGTGTTTGGTTGCAGACATGCAATAAAATACCTTTTTTTAACAAAGATGTTGCTGCAAAGGTTGATCTAAATTTCCAGTCTTTCTCTGGAAGTCAGGGATTTATCAAACTGCCTGCGCAACCAATGGGATGCTGTTGTTTGGCCATTACTGGCTTGTTGGAAGCAAATGTCTGGCCTCTTGAAAGCACTGTGCAAGGGTGGGCATCCTTCTTGAGCAATCTAATTGGAAGAAATCTAAATGGCATGACCAGAACAGCTGTCTGAACTAAACCTTTTAGGGATTTAGCATGTCAAATGAATTATGTAGCTATAAATTCAAAGCAACAACTGCTGCAGATTAGAGCAGCAGAAGGTCCTATTGAATGGACTAAAGTCATCTTGAACCCAGCAAATAATTTGAGTGTTTAACATTTTAATTTTTGAAAACTTCTACTTTTCCTTTCCGGAGCAGTGGAGGAGCTGAGTTCCCCTGTCCATGGAGATGTATGCTGTGCTGGAGGACAGGACCAGGGGACAGCCAAAGGGTGCTTCTCCACTCCTCCCTGGACTTTATATCAATGGTTGAACAGTTTTTCTCCTTCAAAGTGATAATTAACTGCTGTGAGTTAGTGTTTGTTTATAGTCAGGGTGGTAAATTATCACTGTGCTTTTAAGTGAGATTAATAAATATGACCATGAAGTAAATGTTTACTTTAGACACTGAGGGATAAATTATTATGGTCCTGGTGTTGTCTTACTGCTTCAGCTCCTGCTTGACTGCTCTTTCTCAAGATGTAAACAACTTACAAAAGTCAAGTTGTGTACTTACCTTACAAATGTCAAGCCTCAAATACTATGTGCTAGCACACCTTTTCTAGAGAACTGCACCAAACAGTGTTTTGAAGTCATTAATCAATAGAGTCTACTACACCCTGGAAAGAGCCACTCAGTACCGTGTATGTCTCTAATCTATATTTACCTTTCTGTCTTACTCAGTGCTTATCCTGTGCTCAACCATGTGTGTATTTATTGTAGGTAATTCCAGAGGCGAGCGCAGGGGAGGATCCGCATGTTATCCACACACCCTTTGAAGGAGTGGATGATTTTTTTATACCGCCTACAAATCTTATTATTAATCATGTTAGGTGAGAAATTATTTTAATGAATAATAATGATGACCATGCTGCTACTTTCTCATAACCTTAAAGCACTTTACAGATATGAATGAAGGAATGAATGGGTGAATGAATGAATGGGTGAATGAATGAATGAATGAATGAATGAATGAATGAATGAATGAATGAATGAATGAATTTGTGATGAATATTAACTACATTTATCCCCATTTTCACACATGAAATGGAAAAATGGTTGAGGGAATTGCCAGTAGTTATTCATCTACACAATAAAACAGCAAGAAACAATCCTGGATTTCCCTTAGACCGTGCACAGGCATTCAGACTTCACCTTGGTCAGCCATCCCTCCTTGCAGCTTATTGCACAGTGCCCTGGCTGGCTCGTGCCAGGAATTTGATGGCCCAAAAATCACCTTCCTTGGCACAAAACCATTACGGATCTGGGCAGAAACCCGTGTCAAGGATATATTGCTTGAAGTGGTAAAAGTGTGCTCTGCCTGAAGCATAAAATGTGATTCTTCCATGTGTTTCCAACTTGTTCAAGTATTGGATCTCTGCATAGGTTGTATGGTTGGAGCAGAAAAATTGTATGCACTGCACATTAAAAAAAAAAACAAAAACCTCCATGAACCATCAGTTTTGAATGTTAATGTGATGTAGTGGTTAATGAGGTTGTGTAACTAACATACTATACTAATAACCTGGAGTAATACTGGCTGCTTCCCAGCAGGCACAGGAAGCCTCCCATTAACATTATCAAAATTGATGATAACTGCACAGCAATTTATACTATTCTTTCCATGTTATAACATAACAACTGTTTAACCATCTTCTGTCCTCTATACAGTTTAACCAAGTTAAACACTCAAAAAACATTAATGTAACTCCTCACAGTCATCTTAGGTTTCCTGCAGGAAACACCGAGGGGGGGGGGTTACACTTAAATGGTTATATGTTGAATCTGTTCCAAAATAAATAATTTTGCCCACTGAAACACAAAATGATGCATGCCTCATGGCTGTCATTTGTTATTTCTCTCTACTTCACATTTCCAGTTTTCTTTCGCAAATTCATTATGACTAATAGTAGTGCCAGGAGGTAGATGACTGCTGAATGTTAAAGCCTAAGCTGAGAAGGTGAGAATTGGATTCAAAGACAGGAAGGTGGAACAGCTACACATTTTTTTTTTTGTTTAATTGTCCTTTTGCTTCTGTGTGATTAGTTGGCTGAAATAATAAATATAGATTATTGTCTGTAGTTTTCCATATGCAAAGCTGCAAATGCTGTGCCTAATTTCATATTGCATTTGCTCAGGGCCAGATCTTTGTCCATTCTCTCTTACCCTCAGCACAGAAAAATAATTGCTTGCAGGCCAACGAGACTCATTGAGATGATGTTCTAAATTCTCCACTCAGAAACAATAAATGGCAGTACCAGCATTTCCCAGGAAGATGAACATTTAAGCAATTTCTTCCACGAGCCAAATAATATTTGTATGCAAATACTCCTCCATATGTATTTCAGGTGCCTCTTATTTCAGATGGATATCTAGAAATGTATCCATTTTTATTTGTTCCAAGGGTAGACTGTTATCTATTAAAAACTGTCTAAGTGCAAGGTTTGCTTTGAGATTTCAGATCACAGATTTCATGCAAGGACTGAGCCTCTTCTGCAACTGTGGGCACATAAAATATACCCTGACCCACTTCTTTAAATGAAAGTTTATGATAAAAACCATTTCTTAACTTCTTCAGGCATTTGGCCAAGTATTAAGGAAGTCTTGGAGAAAAAAAAAGCTGTAAGAGAAAGCATTTTTTAAAGTGTACTTAAAATGCATTCATCCAGGAGAAATACAAGTGTCATATCCAATTTCCACACACACAGTGCGCTATGACTCTCCACTGCAGATACTTTGTGAAGTCTCTAATGGATGTGAGTATAATGGGGAAATGAAAGCCTTAGCCCAGTGATTTTCATGGGATCACACACTAAATTGGCTCATTCTTGAGAAGTGAAATCATTGCTGAGTGTCTCATTGACAGATGGATTAAGAATAAAGAAATAAACCTAGTGTTTCAAGCAAAATACGTATTATCCGCACAGAAGCACATTGTCCTCCACATTTCACAATGCAATTTTCCATCTTTTGAGGAAGAAATACAACACTAAGCACTCACTTCATTTCCCTCTGTCTGCACTGAATGGATGAAAAGATACTCGATGTAAAATTAGTTTTTGTAAGTCAGTGTCAGTGACCTGTGAATCCAGGGGAACACAAACAGGCTGTTTCTAAGGGCTCCCTCTCAAATTAAGCAGAAACCTTTCTTGGCTATTCTTGACCTTTTCTTGTCTTCAGCAAAGGTCAGATGTGCTGCAGCATATATCTTTTACAGAACATTTATTCTCTGCTCACTGTTTTTTGCCCTGTCTTGAGTCAGAAAATAAAGACCCCTTATCTTCAGGGCACCCTGGTTATGTTCCTCAAGAAATGTTTTACATCTTCCCTGGGCTGGCAGGATGGTGTTTAAGAGTCTGCTCTGCACCACAGCCTTGCCATCTCCTGCAGTGGTTCCTAGGTACCACGGGTACCAAACACACACCACAGCTTTCCTCTGGTGCTGTCAGTTAAGAGATGAGGTTAGATATGGTCTTCATTCAGTGGTCATACATTATATTGCGCACAGCTATATTTATTATATATAGTTACTCTCTGGCCCCAAACTGGCAGCGGTATGCTTTATTTTGAATGCTTTTCTATTTTGAGATTGAAGGCTTGAGTATATATTGAATTTCATGACTGTAATCTCAGCTAGATTAAATACAAACCTGGTCAGTGTTAGCCTACTGAACACCCAAACCTTGATATCATTTCTGTAGTAAACTGGTCTTCCCAGTAAAAGATTTCAGCTCTTGAAGATTCAAACAGCTAAACACATATTCAAATTTCCAGGATCAGGTTGCTAATTTGAACTGAAATATATCCCTCCTTCTAGGATGTTTTAGATGCGCTAAAACAAGACACTTCTTACAAAAAGAGACAGCATTATCTCACATAGTTCCAAAACCAGCAGAATAAAAGGTTTCCCAATTCTGCTGACTTCTCTCTTTGCTCAAGCATGTCACCATGTCTCCAGAGGTGACTTCAGTGTCTTGTTTTCTGTTTCAGGTTTGGCTTCATTTTTAACCAGTCAAAACATGCAGTTCACAAGATTGACCTGGAAACTGTGACTCACATCAAGACCATCAACCTCAAAGCCTACAGCTGTGTGCCACAGGCCATGGCGTACACACACCTGGGCGGTTACTACTTTGTGCAGTGCAGGAGGAACCACTCTGCAGCCGCATCGCTGCAGCTCATCATCGACAGTGTCACCGATGCCGTCATTGGCCCCAACGGCGACGTGTCAGGCACGCCCCACGTGTCACCCGACGGGCGGTATCTGGTCAGTGCGGATGAAGGCAGCGGCAGGATCAGAGTCCAGGCTCTAACTGTCCGAGGGGAAATCAAGTTGATTTATGACTTAAAAACAAACATACACGTATCTGATCTGACATTTCAGCCCTCTTTCACTGAAGGCAATCAGTACTATATATATGCTGCTTCACATTTGCAAACAGATGTGCTTTTTGTAGAGCTGTCAACAGGGAGAATGCATGTACTGAAGAATTTAAAGGACCCTATCACATCCAAAGACTGGCCCTGGAGCAGCTACAACAGAATTATGAAAGACAGTGGATTATTTGGACAGTATCTCATTACACCAGCTAAAGATTCCTTGTTCGTTATAAATGGGAGGCAAAATACATTACGCTGTGAGGTTTCAGGTATAAGGAGGGGTAACACAGTGGTTTGGGTTGGGGAGGTATGAAAGGGCAGTAGCAGTGGAGCCTTCAACAGGCAAGGACCAGTTGGACCTTTACACTGCAGCAAATGAGCAGTAGCATTGTATATTTTTACACTGGGAAAACAAAAAGAAAAAGACAAAAAAACCCTATATAGGCTTCATGGTACAACACTGGTCTACTTGCAAGTTTTATAGTACAAGGTATGCTCTGCTAATAGGACGTGGTTTTGAAGGGATATTTTTTATTTGTGGGTATGATTTGTGGTCATGAGAAAAATGCTGGGAAGCAAATAGTATCTCCACTGAGATACCATATAAGCCACGAAACCTAGAAATTCTGTAGAACAAAACAGATTTTGACTTTCCATACTGAGGAACTTTTATGTTATGTTCAAGTATCAGTTTTCTTCCCTGTATCTCTTGCCTGTTGGCTGCACTGACTACCCCACCCCAGCACAGAGAGACTGCAGCAGCGAGGACTGCAATGAGTATTCACCTTTGGATGATGAGGGAAAGTAAACATCAGAGCAGTTTTCAAGCCAGAGAAACCTAGGAGAGTGATTTAATGAAAACTGATCAGTTGTCTTTGCAGAATGGCTTTGGGAGGATTCACAGATGTGATTTCAGGAGGTATCACAGAAATAGTAACTATTAGCTCGCTTGCTTCTGCGCTTCGTTTTGCTCTTGGTCCTACTGAAGGCAATGGGATGAGTCCCCCCTCTTCCAGTGCATATTTGCATGATTGTATTTGAGAAATTTGCCATGAAATATCCAGGCCATTACCCATCCAGCCCTGGGTAAAAGCCAGAAAATATTGACGGAGGGTCAGAGTTTATGTGAACGATTTTGTTGAGAAGGTGGCATTAGTCTTTCAACAGCTCATGAGTGTGGTCAGTTTGCAAAATCTACTCTTTGGGGGCAGAGAATTAGTTATGGTTATTCCCATAGGAGACTGCAACACTTTTAGAAATCATTGGTTTCTCTCATTAAATCTTTAGGAGCACCGAAATCACTTGGTTCTTCATAAAATAACGGCTAAAATAACAGAGGTTATTTTTAATAGAAAACTCACTCATTTTCTAGTCATAGCCTTAATTTGCCTATTTCTTTTCAGAAATACCAGGAAACAATTTTTCTTTGTGTTTTTTTTTTCCTTTCTGTTTATAGTACACTTGTTTATAGTCAATTATCTTTTAGTTATGAGCAGAGACATTCATGTAAAAGCAGCTGAATTATCCAAGAATGCAACAGCTGGCATTGAGAAATTTCAGTCGAGTTCCCATAAAAACATACAGCCATTTATTTGCACACTTGGAAGATATAAAAAACTTTTCTAGTTGCATTTTTCTAACTTTCTATATCCATCACCATGAAGTAACAAGGGCAAAAGCAGCTGTGGCAGCAGAGCCAGGCAAGAAATGGTGCCATCCAAGCAGTTGTAACTGTCACTTGGAAAATGGGGTCTTGAGGTGGGTGAAAGCTCTCTGCAGGTAAATATCAGTAGCACTGGAGCCACCCATTGGCCTCTGGAAGGACCCAGCTTGGTTTGCTGAGGACCTTGTTGCCCAGAGTCTGTAGAAAGCTGCCCTTGAACACATGCAGTGATAGGTAGTGGTGTCATAATTATTTTCCTCTGCAGATGCTTTAAGTCACCCATTTCACAACACACACAGAGGGATTTTAAGCAAGAAGGATATAGAATAACACTGGCAATCTTTGCTTTAAATGTTTAACTTTATCAGAAGAGCAGCATTTTAGCATGGCTGTAGACCTGAGGTATTTTAAACCATTTCAGTTCTACAGAGAATATAAAAATCTGTTCCGACAGACGAAGGTGGGGAGCTGAATCCTATGAATTCATTAAACATGGAGTCCTTGAAATTGTCCTTCTACACCCATATGCTGAATCCTACATTTCTTTCACTTATGAGCCATAGGGGTTAGAAGAAACTCTTCCATCATTGCAGCACAGACATGTGAAACAGATGGGTATAGCCTTCCTTTAGCAATGCATGGTGTCTATGATTTTGTACTCATCCCATTAGGAAACGTATCCCATGTCAAAGAAAGGAGAAGACCAGCTTTGTAAGTACCTTTAAATATGCACAGCTCCTTTCTTGAACAAAGCTATATCCATACATTGCAGCCATCCTAAATGCGTTTTACCAAGGCCAAACACTGCTCTCGTGTTACCTTTTATGACTTCTTGAGTATTTTATTATGCCTATGGTAAGTTTTCCCTGTAGAGATGTTCATTTTGTGTCATAGATCAAGCAAATATTACTTTTTTAAGAATATTTAAAAAAAAAAACCTGTATATATCTGTTCAGGTAATTATTCTTGAGGCTGGTTTATATATAGGCTGTGAAAGATGTGTAACAGACCTCACTTTTTCCTGTTTGTCGCAAAATATTGGAATAGCATTCACTTGAAAAAATCCCACTTGGACCTTCCAAAGATGTTCCCTTTGTTCCCTCTCCAGCCCAAGTTCTGGTGATGTGTTTTTCTAAACTATCCTAATGGTTATATGTCATACTTAGAAAATTAAGTATAATTTAGATTGTCCACACTACTTGTGAACAGTTCCAATGACAGTCAAATCTGACATTAAAGTGCTGCACATTTGTTACTCTGATTTTTTTTTTAATGACACAGAAATTTTATATATACTCAAAAAAATGTTTCAACTCATATTTGCCTTTCAGCTCTGGCAAAAAGAGACTACATTTCCTTGTGGGTGGTTTCTTTCCCTATCCTTTTGGTTCTTCACCAATTTGCACTTAATTCCTAGTTGACAAATTATTAATTAATTATGGTGATTAATTGAAATTGATCTAAATTGAATTAATGACCTTTTCATCATCCTGTACGCTCATATGTCAATAGGGTGTTCTGACACTAGAATCGTGGGAAAAATAATCCTTGGTTGCCACTAAGACTCCAATGCCAAGATCGGATGCATTTGCTGAGGTTAAACATCATCAGATGCATCACTGAGGTTAAACAGCAATATGATAGAAATGCTGTTTTGTCTTAGTATTTCCCTCAATATTTTCACTTTCTGAATGGAAGTGCCTGTTCAGAAACCATCTGCTTTTAAACTGGAAGCAAAACTCACAAGTCCCTTGGAATCTGTGACAGTTAACATATTCTTATCATTAAACACTTTATTTTTTAATACCACTTAAAAAAAAATCAACAAAAGTACCAAAATATTTTGGTGGGCTTGTCTGCAGGATGGGTGGGAGATGGGAACTGGCAAGGTGGGTTGGTCCCCCCTGCAAAAGAGACTTCATGAAAGCCTATTGAAAAACACACTGCCTTGAAGGCCTTGGGCCATTTTGCTGCATTGACCTCCATGAACACAGATTTGGCCAAGAGGAACACCAGTCCTGATGACCTGTTGACAAGTACTTATTTACTTGATTTATACCATGGTTAGGTCTTAATTGCTGGAGTGCCTGGTAGTGTGCCGGGTGCTGTGTAAAACAGATAAAACAGGTCAAGATCTCAATTCTGTAAGGTAATGGCTAATTCCCTGTATGACCCTACAGCAGGTCAACAAAATGAACAGGAACACAGGAACAGAGGCTGGGGAGACGTGTGCAATAACCTGGTTATTCATAAGAGATGTGGGCATGCCATAATGCCTTTGTATTTTTTTCTGTAAGACCACCTTTGTCCCTCCCTGTACCAGGCTTTGTGACCATCTCTTGGGTTACAGGTATAGTTGTTGCCCTTCACTGAACCCCCAGGATCCAGGGATTTCCCCATCTGCCATGTACCCTTATGACTCACCACCTCACTCTCAGGTAATTGCTTTCGTAGAAAACCTGGGGGAAATCCTGCTTTTCTTAAAGAAGTGCATTCTGCAAGGCAAGCAGCAGCACTGGCTTTCTGTATTGGATTACAGTTCCCACTCTGCTTCCCATCTGAAACCAGCACCGATCGCCTGACCCACTGCTTTGCNTCCTACAGTATGGTTAAGTTATGGGAAACAGAGCTCAGTCTTACACCTGGCTCTTCCAGTGTGGCTATTTCCTCACTAGAGCTCATTTCCCCCAGCCTGGCAAGCCTTCCCTCTGACCTACACAAGTGCATCCCCTCTGCCAGCCATGGGCTTCCACAACAGGTACCAGCAGCTGCTGTTTCTGGAGTTAATCATCAGAGAATGGTTTGGGCTGGAGGAGACTTTAAGCTCATCTCATTCCAAACCCCTGCCATGGGCAGGGACACTTTCCACTAGACCAAGCTGCTCCAAGCCCCGTCCAGCCTGGCCTTGAACACTGGCAGGAATGGAGCATCCACAATCCACATTTCACACCTCCTTCCCCCTTTGTGCACCTGCAGCAAAAGGCGCTTCAGACATGATGTGGGCACAGCTCCTGCCCATCACTGTGGTGTCCCACTCACTTGGCTGCTGCCAACTTCCTACAACTGCTTGTGCAGAACGGGATTTTTACTTATTTTCTTTCCCTTTTTAACGTTTTGAAATAGACTGAAATAAAACACAGGGACATCTCTCCATCTGGAGACCAGGAAGACTCATGTGTTTCTTTTGTACACAAGATGGTGTGATGGTGTGTGGTGTTGAAGACCAGACAAATTCCCAGCCAAGCACTGCAAGCCCAGGAATGGACTGCTCCTCTCTGCTAGTGGAGGAAAAACACACCTGAAATGTCACCCTTTTTTAACCTGCCTCCAACAGGAGGGTTGGGGGTTTGGTTGGTTGGTTTATTAACACTTGTTTCTAAAAGAACAAAATAGCAAGGCAATAAAGATTTTTTTTAATAGGCCTGAAAAAAGAGAATGATGACAGGCAGGCAAGAATCTTACATCTGCTCACATCTGCTAGAAATTAGGATGCCCTGAAAATGCAAAAGTGCTGACGTGGGGGGCCATGCACGAGTTATAGGGGCTGAGTTGAGCCTGGGCTGGGGCCGTCTGATGAAGGGGCTGCAAATACAGACCTGACATTATTCATTTATTTTTTTATCCCATACAATGTGACCTGGCTGTGCAGCCAAGCTTAACGCATTGGCCAAAATACCCTCAATTCTGAACCCCCTGGCTACCCAGTACAGTGGGGTGAGATTTACAGCCTGTACAGGCAGAGCAGTATGGTTTGGGCAGGACCAGTGCGACTCATTAAGTTCTTGGCCCAGTCTACTCTCTGCACCAGCTGAATTAATGCCCATTACTCAGTTCCGTGGCAGCAAAAGGTCATCACCATGCAGCCCAGAGGGAAAATGTAGTGGTGCCTTCACACCACTGTTAATGACCCTCAGTGCCTTGGCACAGGATGCTCAGGTGACTACAGTCCTCACAGACGTGACTGGCTACTAAAGAAGCTCTCTACCTTTGGGGTTTTTTCCCTTGTGATTTTATTTGTCCCTTATTCCAGAAATCCATGAAAAAAGGTGAAAACTCATCTTAGTGACACAAAAGGCTCTTGCATGTCTCATCTTGAGTTTAGGAAATATGGGGATTGTGGGTCATATTTTCCAAATGCTTGTAGCTGAAAACAAAATGCATGAAAAAGAAAAAAAAATTTTTTTCCAATTCACAATACTAACTTTAGAAGAAAAAGAAAATTAAGAAAAATTGAAAGAGTTCTGGTGTAGTGCTTCTACCAAGCAAATTGCCACATCCCAGAGGCTTGTTTAATTAAGCACTTCAGCACTAACCCTTGGCAGTGTATGGTGTCTTTGACACTTGTCCAAAGCCATCAGATGAAGGCAGTGAGCACAGCGAGATGAGACAGCCAGCTGTGCCTTGTAAACAAGACAAGCACTAAATCAAACGAGCAGCCCATCCCAATTTCCAAAGGTCGGACCACTGGCATTTCCAGAAGTGTAGCTCCAGTTCCCAGGTTAGCACAGGTTTCTCCCACTGTTGCACACAGGTAATGCCAGGCATGGCCCGACGGCCACGTCACTCCTGTGCCATCGGATACCCAGCCCAGGAGCCATGTGCTCTTCAGCTACTTTTCAATTAGAAGAGAGTGTAAACACAGCTGGCACTGCAACCATCTGTAGTCACGGCAGAGCAGGGCGTGGAGTCACCTGGAGAGGAGTTTTCTTTCCTGCAAGGAGTATTGCAGAGGGAGAGCTTTTAATGTTTTCTTTAAGGCTACAGTAAACTCAGTGTTAATTTGCTTTAAGAAACTGGAGTCTGTGGAGGAAAGTTCATAATTTCTTCAGATAATTTGCTTTGAGGGCTGGCAAAGCCTGCGCTGAGCTGGCAGGAGAACCAGGCTGGCATCTCCCTTTTCTTTTTGTTTAAATAAGGCATTGGCTAGGAATTTGGGGTGGCAGGGGCCTTTGAAGAACTGTACTATTTCCTACTTTTAATCTTCATCCTATTTGGCACAGCAGCTCCTGCAGGCCTGTACCTGTCGAAGCTGTTCTCAGCATTAATGATGAATTTTCCTCAGCTGGACATCAGCCCTGTTTTGCAGACAGTTCCATAAGAGCTGCTGTATTATATTCATCTGTATTTGGAGTGTTGCATTGGGTTTCACTCTTAGTTTCACATTGAATCCGATATAATTACTTTAAAATACAATGTCAAAAATGTTGATGTCTCAAGAGTTGATGGACCACATAGAGAGCTAACTACTGGCTTATTATCATAGAATCACAGAATTATTTGGGTGGGAAGGGACCTTAAAAGCTCATCTCATTCCAACCCCCTGCCGTGGGCAGGGACACCTTCCACTAGACCAAGTTGCTCCAATCCCTGTTCAGCCTGGCCCTGATGGGGCACCCAAAACTTCCCTGGGCAACCCTCTCCCTACCCCTTTCTTTCTAGTGACTGATCTGAAATGGTCCATCACCTGCCAGACAGCTCAGCTTCATCTTGATCTCTTTCTCCAGACCATCATTACATCAAACCCCAGTGCAGACAGCATCGTGTGCTGTGTCGAGCACAGCTGACATCCTGCAGGAAGATGCCTCACACTGACTCAGACAGCAAGTGCTAGCCAGTCCTGCTCCCTCAGCACTTTTCCCATTCCCAAGCTTGCTCAGCACAAAGTCATCTCTGTGTAAAACACAACTTCAGCTTTGAAGCTGGCTGGCTCTGGCATCCTACGATTGGCACACAGGATGTCAGCTTTGTCCCACAGCCAGAATTACTCAGTATTTTCTCTCTGTAAAATTATTTCAATCCACTAGATACATTGGCTTCTTTATGATTTGTTAAGTATATTTTATTCTCTCAAGGCAGGGCATTTTCTCAAGCCTGAAAACTCTTTATGTGATTTTTTAAAATTTATTTTTCATATCTTCATTTTTCCATAATTTCTATTTTTTAATGGAGGAATGGGATGCATTCACATGGCATTGCCCTTTCTTCCCTCACATGTGGACCACACTGGCAAAAACCCCATGGGTAGCAATTTCTAACACCAATAGGGCAGATCAAACATCAAGCCCAACCATTCCCCCACCCTGCCACCACTAAACCATGTCTTTAAGTGCCACATCTAGACATCTGTTAAATCCCTCCAGGGATGGTGTCTCCACCACTGCCCTGGGCAGCCTGTGCCAGGGCTTGACAACCCTTTCCATGATGAATTTTTCCATGACATCCAATCTAAACTTCCCCTGGTGCAACCAGCTATCACCACACCTGGGACTGGTCCCTCCATAGCTCGTCCTGGTGTCAGAGCTTCTTCTAAAAGCAATAGGGTTGAACTAGGTGAGCTCACAGTGTTCTCAAGCACATTGTACTACTTCTCAATGGGTTTATATTTAAGATTAGCTGGACATGTCTGTGCATTTAATTTATAATTATAATTTTGGCCTGGGAAAAATTAGTCTGTCTTTACATGGAGCTATTGTAATGCTGAGACACAGACTGCTAATTATCAAAATGTCTAATAACATCTTTGTAATAGTCCTGAGGCAAAAATATCCTGCTTTTGACAAGCAGTATTTGCTGAAACAAATTCCATTTAATTAAGACATGAAATCTGGACTGAAAGACAGCCTAGTTTGTCAACAATATTAACTGGAGCAGATACTGCTAGAGGTTATGTTTTGCATTAAGGCTAAGTGGTAAAGGACAGGAGCTTTTGGAAAAACTTCTTAAGTTTCCCTGTATAACAAGGTTAAGCTGGCTCATTTTCTTGAACAGTATTTTACTTTAGAAGCTCAAATCAATGTTGATGAAAAAACCCAACTTGACAGCTTTGGAAGCTAAAATCCTCTCTGTACCCTAAAAACTCCTTTCACCAACACAGGCAGTTCTGCATGCCCTGCCCCAAGGTGCATGTGGGAGCACAGGAGCTGTATCAGCAGGACCATCACCTCTCCTGAGTGTTTCTCATAACAGGATGGAAGTTAAAAAATCATCCCTCCTTGAACCACATCAGCATAAACCATGGGTTTCATCCCAGGAATGCAGAGGTTGATGTTCACCGCTCGTCAAGTGAGACTCGTTAATGCATGGAGGGGTTGTGTGCAAAGCCAGTAGCTCAAGGTCTGCAGCATCCCATATGGCAGTAAAATTATTCAAGGAGAAATTATGCAGATAGTCAACAAGTTCAAGCTGCAATGAATTATGCTGAAAACATCAGCACAAGTAGCAGTCAATTTGTGTTAATGGTCAACGAGCGCAGTCCACTTGTTTTCTCCTGTTTGAGGCCCTGGGGGCTCAGGGATATTGGGACGCTCTAACAAACACCCTATAGCTATAGCTCTTACATCAGTCTGTGACAGCACTTGTAAGTTAGCAGGAAAAAAATGTCTAGGAGTAACAGCCATCATGCAAAGTACACAACACTTCATCCACTGGCAGCTCATCCACTAGTTTTCCAGAAGTACCAGAGGGCAAGTGTGGGAAGAAAAAGGACAGCAGGAAAGGTGCTGGCTTTAGTTACTGCAGTTTCAGCTACAGGCTGACTCCTTACATACTACAAGGGGAATTGTTTCTAACAAACAGGGGGCAGGGTTAGGTTAGTTATTAGGAAGAAATAACCACCTGTGAAGGTGGCAAGGAACTCACACAGGTTGCCCAGAGAAGCTGGGAATGCACCATCCTGGAGGGACTGAAAAAGCATGTAGACATGGCACCTGGGGACATAGCTTAGTGCTGGTCTTGGCAGTGCTGGGTTAATGGTTGGATCGGATGATCTTAGAGGTCTTTTTCAACCTAAATGATTCTGTGATTCTATGACTGAATAAAGCACAGGTTTTAGAGACTATAACCAGGTTTGTGTCAAACACCCTTAAAAAGGTCACCAAAGCAGGAGGGAGGCTGATACAGTCATCACACAACATCAGGCAATGATACAGAATCAATTTGTGTTTATTTAAATCCTTGCAGCAATAAAATCAAACCCAGCGGCTGTCGTTTCCAAGTTTTCCTTCGAGTCAGCCAAGCAAATCCCTGAATTATCATCTGCAACAAACAGAAAACAGACATACTATTAAGCCAGGCTGTAAATATCACTAAAAAGCATACCTTGACCAGAAAACAAGGGGCTGTGGTGGCTGCAGTGTTAATGCAAGCTGGGAAGGAGAGGTTCACTAGGGGCAAATAATGTATTAGTGGTGTTGCAGGAGTGTGAACGATGGAGGCACGGACCCAGACTGGCAGGGAATCTGAATCGTTTATTCAAAGAAACCAGCTGGTTTTATACACTTTTTCAAGGCAGGGATTTCCTTACATGGTAATTCTCACTGTGTGACCTACCCCACATTTCCATGTCAGCAACACGCTCTCTCAGTGTCCTCAAGGGGGTGATCACACGCTGTTCACCCATCTGTCAGCTTCCAGCAGGCTCCTCTCCTGTAGGGGTCTGCCGTGTGATACCTGCTCCCCCCACGGTCAGGTGGAGACAAGCTTCTCTGCCGCCATGTGCTCCTTTGTGCTGCCATACCCCACAGCCTACAGCTCGTCTCCATCCCATCTCTTCCCACACAGGAGAAAGTCAGCTAATGGATGCTGGCTGTGTAGCACAACTTGCTCATGAAACCTCTCAGACCATTGCCAAGAACCTCATGACTGATGGGTGGAATTGACAGATGGAAAGACTTACACTTCTTTTCACACCTCCTTGGGAAGGCTGGGATGGTCCAGAGCATGCTGTGAGTTTGCTGAAAGCTCAGTGTCAGAAAAAGCTGTGGATCACCCAGCCCTGGATCCAGGCTGCCAGTTCCCAGATCATCAATAAAGTGAATATGGCATCTTCAGGAGTTTGCCATCCTTTCATCTCAGAGCAAAAATGTTTGCTTAATGAACTTTATGACTGGCTGGAGCTGTGCCTGGAGCTGGAAGGAGAACAAGAGCTCTGGCACCAAGGGGGAAACCTGGGGTCTTGCTCTGCATGAGGCATGTGGGGGTCCCAAAGACAGATCAGTCACCAGGAAGGATGTGTGTATGTGTGTGACTGAAACCAAAAGGTGGTCCATAGGTACCCCAGGACAGGAAAACTGGTTCCGCTTCAGTAGAGTGAGTCTCGCTACAGTAATGTGATATATAAACACATGAAAAGGAGTAGGAAAAAATAAGGAAAATTTAGTCCAGAATTTACAGGATTTAACAGAATACACATTGTTGTCAACTGTAGTAATATTGGCATTTCAATTCATTAAAAGTCCAGACAAATTAGATGTTTGTATTAATTTAAAATAATTTCTCCTCTTTGACCTAGCTTAATTTATCATATTACATCTTTCTGCAGTGCTTAGGGGAGCTGCTGTTTAAATGAACCCAAAAGAATATACGAGTAAAATATTAAGTAGTTGTCATTAACAACAAGGTCCATTAACATCCAGCACCACCATTTCCCTACAGCTATTTATGCCAAGCCAAACACAAACTATGCTCCTGCAAATGTAGGATTTGTGTTTCTTGCTGTATTAAAGCCAAAACACCTTGTGACGGTGTTTTCACAAGTAACACATGAATTTGAACCGTAGTCACTGCAAAGAAAAAGAAGCAGCAAAGGGGAAATGTTGTGTCTCAATATGTTCAAATATTCCTTATTCAAATAATATTTATTCTTTTTTCCTAATTAAAACCTCACATGTTTTTGCCATTTTGTATACACATTTTCAGATTTTCATATGGTTTTTATGAGTAGCTACATTTTCATGGTGAAAAGAAGCTGCATAATCACCAAGCATCTACCCAAACATTCAAATATTCCATTTTGGAAATTTTTGTTTATGTCAGCCCTGGGTCCAGCATAGAGTAGCATTTATGCACTCACTCAGAGTTACAGGTAACCCATAAGTAAGCTTCTCTCATAACTGCATTATTCATTTCTCCGTCATTAGAAATAGATAGTGTCAGTGAACGCTACATAAATTATATTTATCCAGCAGGCTTAACCAAATACATAAGAATCTTGCTAAGGATATATTAATGTGGTTGTCAGATGGGGAGAGGGATAAGGAGAAAATACAGGACTTCCCCAACATCTGAAGCAAATCAGGGACGGAATTGAATAAACTGGTCAAGACAATGCAAATATTAACTGCAGGTAACATAACCTCGAAAGATCCTTTCCAGGATGCTCCTCTGGTAGATGCCAGCAAAAGCCATTATTGTAGTTTAATAATAGGATAGATAGATAGATAGATATTTCATTACATTTAGCAGGCAGGACATGGCATGCAGCAAAAAATGTTCTTTTTTTTTTCTACTACAGTACCAAAGTCTGTGGCAAGGCATTTCTGCTGTTTCAGCTCTTCCTTATTAAAAGCTTTTTATAGAAGTCTTAATTTAAATGTACACTTCTGCTGCTCCTGGCCATGGTTTCCCAGGTGAGCAGGGTGACTCATAATGTCACAACTACCATCTGTTGACTGTCTGGGGTGTTCAGGGAGATATTTCCATGTGGTCTGATTTGATTTCTGCCTGAAATCCACACTCCTTCCTTTGGATGACATCCAGAAAACATCTGCAATTTTTTATTTTGAAATACTGTTTGCAGCTTGCTACATGCTGGCTGGAGAGCTGAAAGATCCTTGGGGAAATGAGTGACATCAGCATGAGCCATTTGTCATAATGACTCAGAAAATTACAGGATAAGGTGTACATATTAGCATGACAATAGGAGGAGGGGTCACCTGTTCTCCCTATCAAGCAAGTGGGACTTTCTGCCCCAAACCAAGTCCCCTCTCACCCCACACTGAGTGTGGTTTGTGGAGCAACCCCGGTGATGGACCCAGCCTCCTCTACCCCAATTCAAGAGCCAGGAGCTGAGAGCAGGAGAGAGGTGGCACTTTTTCAGCTTGAAAGCAGAAAGGTCTGTTATGTGTGGAGAGGAGAATTAGTTAAATATTAGTAAATAAACACAATTTTAGCCATCAGCTAAGCCTACAAAGGCTGGACTCATCTTGGAGCATTCCTTGTGCCACATGCTTCAAAGTCTCTGCAGGGACCCAGCAGGAGATGGACCTTTTTATAAGGGGCACATCAGAGATGTCACAGCAAAGGGCTCTCTGGGGCCAGCTGGGCTGCTGGGAACAGCAGGATTTTGCCTGGTGACAGGTGAGCAGGCAGAGGGACAGGGATGCACAGCAAAATATCCATAAATAAAAGCCACAGCCCAGCGAGTTCTCCCTGGTAGGGCTGCTGCAGCCCATTTCCAGCCCGTCTCCACAGATATGTCTGTGTGTGAGTACAAGTTTTTCTTCTTGTTCAGTAGCAGCTCAGAGCTCAGAAAGGGACCTCTGCCATACTGCCTTGTAATATAATAATGTATGTGTAATATCTGAAGATCAAGACCATTCTTCTATTAAATCAGACAACAAATAATTAGATAATTTTAATTTACTCTATGAATCTTCTAGAGAGTAAATTGCTTACAGGCAGCTAATGCAATAAACTTACTTTATAAGCAGAGAGCAACATCTGTTACCGTGAAGAGTCTGCAGCAGGCATTAGGATTCTATGCACACCCAGCTGTAGTTAGAGTAAGTGTATCATTAAGTTGGTATCCTTTCCTATTCAAAGCACACTTTTCAAGATTTATGTACTGCAGACAATGAGATAGCAGGAGAATCAACTTGCGCTCAACTCGTCTTGCATTCAGCCCCTGTCCCATGGCAAGATAACTTTAATAAAAAGGGTAAGACAGAGCATGGAAGTTAGGTCACTTCTACATGTGGCAAAGGAAATACAACTCCAGCCCCACACACATCCAAAGGAATGGTGAAAAAGCTGTCCTGAAAGGGTATCCTTAAGGTCACAAAATCAAGCACTAAAAAATCAAGCGTCTTCATCAGTCTTCCTCACATACTCACTGCTGTCAGGGATGCAATTACAGGGAGCATCCTAGGCCTGTAGGCAAAAACATGAGTTAATACGACTTCTAAAAATTCTTCAATATCTTAACTGAGTATGTGAGAGCTGCAGTTTTTCCGAAGATTTGTAAACTGTTGAGTTTACAAACTAGGCAAACAGGAGTGACAGAGAGGGATGTTCTTCGTAAAAAGATCTACTCTGTTGTGGGTGTGACATTACTATTCCAGATCCAACGGGTGCTATGAAAGATCAACAAATACATTTTCAGTTGGGCAAAAGAATATATTAAAGGGCACATATCAGTCCATACACTTCACCTTTTTCAAAGTTACCATGACACCACATTGTGTCCAGAAGTGACCAGTGATTTCTTAGGTGCCCTCATGGTATGAATGGGGAAGAAGCCTCTTTTTTAGTGGATGGATGCCTAATTGTCATTGACACTGCTCGCCTAGATTTCTAACTGAACTGGCAGCACAATATAAAAATAAAACCAAATCTACTGAGCAACGCTATTGTGCATTTTAGCAGTAATAGAAAACCACATTGTCCCTTCAGGCAGATGAGCACAGCACTAAAGATACCGCCCAATGTCATTTATATGAAAGTTGCATTTTTAGTATGAATTAATCTACTATGTCAGTCACACATGCAAACCCTGTCAATGGTCATCACACACACTAGAAAGTGAGCCTTACTTGCTTCTCGATTTTGCAGTTGCTGACTTCTCCTGTTTAAGAGGAACTCAACAAGATAGGATTAATGGGCAGGAGTTTGGTAATAACAGTGGGAAAGAGGGACAGCACCCAGCAGGAGCACGGAGCTGCATCATCCATGTGTTTACTGTCCATGAAACTGCTGGAAGTTTCATGGCAGGTTAATCGGGAAGAAAGAATCTTGTACCTGCGCTTTCACTGCCGTCATGGGCTCTTACAATCCCCCTTTTCTTCTTTGTAGACTTTGGGGCAAATCCCAGTGAGGGTCACTGAGTGTATGGATGGTTTGTGTCAACACCTTCAACTTTGTGCCAATGTCTTCCCTCCAAGAAGATTAAAGGCTTTGGGAAGAACAAATTTGAACATCATGATGCAAAGATAAATAAGTCAACACAGGAGCCACATCACAGTCAGCTACGCAACAAAGCTCCCTCCTAAGATGTATATAGTGGAGAAATCCAGCAGACACTTGATTTACCCTTCAGTACAGAACTTCTAGAGAGTTTCCCTTCGTGTCAAGCTCTAGATAAGATGCAATCCAAGTTCTTCGGCTGCTGGAAGGTGTCACCTGCTCTGTGTAAAGACACAGAGATCCTGACATGATGGAGGCCAAGAAATGATCATGACAATGCTAGTACAAGGTCACTATGATTGCTATACACCAACACTGGAGCCAACTGCATCTTAAACATGCAGCACAAGGGCCTGCGATGGCCAAGAGACCAGGGAATGATGCACTGAAACCTTGGAAGTTGTAGCCCTGATTATGGACCAGAGCCCTTGGTCATATTGCAATGTTATACCCAGAAATGAGCTATAAAAAGGCTCTTTTTTACCTTCTGAAGATTATTCCATGCTAGGCCAGAATTAGTAAAAAATTCCTAGGTTTTTCAGCACCAAGGAGCCAATCCCTGTGTATTTTGTCCCCTTTTCCTGGTGGATGGGAAGAGCCTGTGGTGTCCTGTGTTCTGCTCCAGGCAGGTACCCACAGAAGCAGATGGAGGAAATGTGCAAGATTGACTTTGACTCTGACAATACACTTTGACTCTGACTATGAGTTTTCAAAGTCAAATTCGGTCCATGTCTCAATGTGGAGCTCAAGATCAGCATTCGTCAATGTGCTTTATATAGGAAACAGGCTGTTTTTAATCGCATTGTTCTTAGAATCATAGAATGGTTTGGGTTGGAAGGGACCTTTAAGATCATCTCATTCCAACACCCCCACTGTGGACAGGGACACCTTTCACTAGACCAGGTTGCTCTAAGCCCCATCCAATCTGGTTTTAAGCACTTCTAGGCATGGGGCATCCACAGCTTCTCTGAGCGAAATATACCTCTTCACCAGAAAACTGAACCAAGAAAAATTCACAGAAAGCCTACAACTGCAAACACTCTGAGGGATGGCAGCCACCTCTGTTACTGAGTATGAGGCTTATGCACAGATGGTGAGTTGTACTTTGCCTGTGCGATCCAGGAAGAGCCCCAAGGGAAAGGAGCCTGAGTCATTTTGGGAGAAGATGTGCATCCACAGCCCTAAGCACAGGCCCGTCCGTACTGACATTGCACCTGAACTTGTCCAGTTTTAGATAGTCCACATACTAACCCTGTGATCATAATGCCCTGACTGTGAAAACTGGTTTGAATACGGGGCTTTACGCTCCAGATTTGGCTCCATTATTGGTGGTTAGGTCAAGTGGTGTAGAAATAGATATAAGAGAACTGTCTCAAAACAGCTTTCAGCCTCATGGGCCTTTCAGAACAGTGCATACAATTCCCGTACATGCAGAAAACCCTGTTCGAGCTGTGACACAAACTGCTCTGTGGGGGGAAGGAGGGAGCAGCTTAAGATGCACTGAAAGTTTGATAACTGGATTAGGCACAAGAAAGAATTTCCTGAGGGGGAAAGAATCCACATCTTCTCTACTGAGGAAGATTTCTAGACCAATCTCATTTATCATGCATTCATTTGTTGAGTAAATATTCATAATATATGTGTTAGTGTCACTTTAATATTCTGATTAGCATGGTACATCGTTTCATCTGTCTAGATAATGGTGAAAGTCATACTAATCGAAGTAATGTTGTGTGTCAAATGATACAGAGCTGATTTACTTAAGACTTGAATGTCTGCTCCAATTAACTTCCCAAATACATTGCACTGAAGTTCCTTTTTCTGTTTTTTTTTTTATGAAATAGAATACATAAAAAGTAAGAGTTGCAAAGCAAGTCCGCCAAAGTTCTCTTGTATTGCCTCTCGACATATCCACTGACCTTTAGCCAGCCATTTCCAAAGCAGAAAGAAGCCTGCAAAACTCCTAAGAGTTATCCCCTGCTCCTGTAATAAATTCATATCTATTTGCAAACACAAGCTCAGAGAGCTGCAGAGTTCAGATCTCAGGCTTTTCTGTACATTGCTCAATTGTTACAGCAAGCAGCCCTTCAAGAGAGAAGGAAACTGCACGTGGAATAAAGGATGTGAGAGATATAAAGTTCATATGGTTGAGTGAAATCAGATCATTATATCTAAATTGCTTTTTTAATGCTGCTATGTGTGTTTATAATCCATCTTTACAAGACACACAAAAAAGCACCACTCAGGTGGGTTACCATTGAAAGCTTGACCTTATTAACACCCACTCTATCTTGTCATTTGCACTAACGCTACTGGAAGATATTGTACCAGCCACCCCAGTATTATTGCACTTCAGAAGTGCATTTGAAAAGTAGTTTACATGACAACCAAACATCCATTTCAGGCCAAGTGAATGCAATGAATAACGAAATATAAGGAAACATTAGCTGGCACTAACAGTAAAAACAGAATTATTTTGACCACATCAGTTTTGAATTAATTGAAATAGAACAAAATATTCAATGGTTGCATAGATATTACTTGAGAATAAATGGGGGGAAGCATGAAGGTCTGTAATCCCAGTTCATGTGGTTTTTAAATAGCAAAATTACTAGTTCAGGTGCTTGCACACTGCTTGTATCTCAAGTCTATGAAAATTAACTGAAGGAACTGTAGGAAACCAGTCTCTGATTCAAAGCACTTCAGCCCAAGGTATAACCCCACTTTCAAACCTAAACCTGATCACACTCATACCACATGAACTGAGCGGTTTTTCACATTGCAGGCGTTTTTAAGGGGAATTTAGGTACAGGCTTCAGCACTCTGCTGAATCAGCTCTTAGCAGGTCTTCTGGACTTCCAGTCTGTAGTGTCAAATCCCAAGAAAGGGTTTATGCAGTATCTACAATGTCTAAGTGCAGAGGGGACAAGGGGATGTGGTATCTGGATCCTGTGGGGCTCAGCTGGGAGCCACCACCACCCCCATGCCCACAGCCCTGGCCCTGGGTGCTCTGTGGCTGCTGCCCAGCTGCTCCTCAGCATTTAGTACCACTTTAAATTCTTCTGGTGAGCCAGAAGATCCTGAGAAGGAACAAGTAAATATTAAATCTACTGTCTGAGTTTTAACAGGTAGTTTTGGGGACAGCTATTGAATTTTTATTTGGAAAGATGATTTGTGCTCCGAATATCAGAATGTGGTGCTCACACAGGGATGTTCAGAGAAGCAAACTCTCCGCAGAAATACTCCAATTACCATAATTTCAAGTTTTAATGACTCTTGTCTGAACCAAGTGGACTTTATCAGCATTTATGCAGTGGACCAGTCTGGAAAGCTGCAACAGTATCACTGCCTTTTCAAAGCCAGGAATAAAGTTGATTTGCACCGTTCAGTCACCAATAGCAATATCAAATACAGTTTAATCCATAGCAGCTGACAGCACTGGAATAGTTTTGGTGATGCAGCCTTGCATCCAAGCACAGGCTCTGTCAGAGCATCGTGGCATGGCCACGACTGGGCTGCGCTCCCACCGGCTCAGCTTCAGCCACATAAACCTTCCAAAGGACAGAGGAGAAGAGACTCAAGCCTGAACTTCCTTATTTTTAATTAAGTTAATTCCTTAGGTTACTTTAATTGAATAATTTGTGTTTAATTTCCTGTTCAAGGGGAGAAAATGATCAGGAGAAACAGATGTTGCCCCCTGCAGTCTGTAGCACAAAGAGAGCCATGAAAACTCATCTGTCCATCTGATTGCTTTTTTATTAAGTAACACAGATGCTGGGAAGGTGGAGAGAACTGAGGTATGTCAAAACATTAACTTCTGCTTTGGGTTTTTTCCCCCATTCTGCTCTGTATTAGCTAAAATAAGATGGAAAATAAGGTAGTAAACCTGCTTTCTCTTTCAGCCTTTGAATACACAGCAAACATCTGGTTTTGTCTTTTTTTCTAACATGAGAGAGAAGTGCAGCTAGGGACTTTTTGCAATAACACAGTGATTTTTCTAAAGAATGTTTAAGCAAAGGTTTATTTATGCGCTTCATCTGTAAAGGATTCGTGTTTCTGTTTCTTGGAGAAGTTCAAAGTCATAACAGCTGAAAAAGATGCAGAAAAGATTTAATACAGACTGACATAATGTAAGTTTGGCCATGCTATTTGAAAACTTGTCAAATGGTGTAGTATTGTGACGTATCCTCTGTGCAGCTCTGTAGGGGTTGCAAATGCAAAAATTGCCTTGGGTTGCAAAGCAGAAGGAACAAGAATGCTTCTGTGTGAGATGAGGCAGGGAGGGAGGAAAGAGAGGGGAAACTCTTCAGATCTGTTTGGTTTTAGCCATTTTGTCAGATTTGTCAAACACAATAATAGATTCAAAAGATGTAGAATTCTGTAGAAACATGTAGAGGTTATATGGAGAATAGCCTCTTCTGAACACGAAAATCTATCAGTCTATTTCTACAGCTCTCTGGCCGTGATCAAATGAGTCTAAGATGATACAAATGGGACTGTGGTAACTGTCCTTTGATTTCAAGTCCAGCCATTGTGTAATGAGGGCAGCTGAGAGACTGAAGGCTGAGCCTAGAGGGATCATTGAGGGCTGATCCTGAAGCAGAGAAGCTTTGGCCATCATTTTGGGTCAGCACTGTGTCACTCTCCCAGCTTTGCCTGGAGCTTCCCCTCTGCAATTTCGTCACTAACTCAGCCATGTCTGGTTTAGAGACAACTGTCAGAAAATTTGGTTGAGACCCTCAAGATCACAAAATCATAGAACCACTTGGTTGGAAAAGAACTTTAGGATCATCAAGTCCAACCATTAATATCTCTCGACTGAACCATTTTCACTGAGAAATATTCTGGCTGCATTTTTCCACCTGAAGAACATGTCTATCCTACGCCTTGTCTATGTAAAGATCTTTTTATCTACTTGGATTTCACCATTCTGAGAGCAGAGTGAGCTATACTTAACCCCAGCTCCAGGGGGATCGGGGATGCTCAGACCCAGAGGTTTGCAGTGGATTTTCTGGTGAGAAAGAGGAGAATACACCTGGAGGAGCAGTCTGCAGGCATTAGTGGGAAGGAGAAATGTCATAACCTTGCCCTGTGAAAGTGTGCAAGCATCACATTTTTAGGGAAGAGATTGTTCTGCTGAAAGAAAATGATGCTGTTTTCTTCAATAAAAAATGTACTTCAAATTACTAAAATATGTGAACCATTCTCTTATATTCCACTAGCTCTAAACCATAAAAATTTATAACTGAAGCCAACTCCACATGAAGCTGATGCTGGTAAAGGAGACTAGACCATGACTTGTTATGTAAATAAGCCCATAAAGGTCTTGAGATTTTACATTAAAATCAGATCTGCAACAACCATTCTGCCTTAGCTCTCTGGATTGTTTAATTTGTATGTACATGATTATGCAGCATTATTATACAGAGAAGGCAGTTTACAAACCTTTAAGTGATCAATCAGTTAAATAAATAACGCATCTCTGGTGGTGCTGTACTAACTCTTTAGGTAGTGCCTCATCCTTCTGTCATTAACATAATCAGCTTGAATAATGTTTTCACAGCAATTACCACCAGTGGGTCAATGTCTGCTGTTAGCAGCCTTTTCTCCATGGATCATGAACATAATAAACCATGACAGCCCCAGAAGACACCAGGTGTCAGAAGACTTTCTCTAGTGTTGGTGCCAGGCTGCTTTAATTGTGGCACATATAGCGACAATAGATTGTCAAGGATCACTCAATGCAACAAGAATTTACAGTCTCAATGAGAGTTGTCTTGTTTTGAGAAGTTCAGCAAGTGTTATAAATCTGTAAACTATATCAGATGTAAGAGGCAACCGCATATACAAGAGTGGTTTGGCATAAATAAAAGTTGTCCCTGCTCAAAACCAGCTTTTTCAATCTGGATTTTCTTTCCCCGAGTTCTTACCTCTTGGCATTAGATCACATGAGGTCGAACTGGCAGCAACTTTAAGGCTTTAAAGCAATTTGTTGCAGAAGAAATGTCAGTAAAATGTTTTAGAAAAAGAAGTACTTGGTCACTAAACTTAATTAAAAGAGATGTGATTTAAAAGTAGCCCCGAGTTTACCTGGGGATTCTGGAAGTTAATTGCAAGTGTTACTGTATCATTTTCCAAACTCAGATTTTCATTCCTTGTATGCTATAAATCCTGCAAAGTCAGTTTAGAGAACTCTGCATGTAACACATACATCTTGCTAATTCAAATACAGGAAAGTGATCTACAGACACTCAACAGCTTCCATTAGCTGGAAAACCCATATCATAGATTGGTGGAATTGATACTGCAGACTTCATGCCAGACCTTGGGGGGCGTGAGGGCAAGTGTGGGAGCAGAATCCATCTGTCACTCCCAATGAGCACACCAGAGTTTTCACTGGTCCAGCAAAAACATGTCAAAGCAATAGGGTGACTGGAAAATGTAATGCTGAAAAATCTTCCATTGTGAATAAAATAGACGATTTTCTCATAAATATAGTGATGGGGTTTTTATTTTCTTATGCAGAATACATGTGCAGATAAATCTGTCCACAGAAGTGAAAAAAAAATAAATAAAAACAGTTCCACAGGTATAGGTTACCCTTACATCCAGCCTAGTGGTTCAGATTCGCTACTGGGTGCTTTGCAATAATTTCCTCACTTCTTTCCAGCATTAGCCCTTGCAGAGTGAAGCTATCAGCTTCTCCAGGTTGGGAAAGGGATCTGGGGCTTTCTACATGTGAAAGAGCTGCAAGAGCCAGCTCAGCCTGCATGGTGGGCACTACTTCCTTGGTAGCAATGTCAGATTTCCTGAAACTTGTGATTTTACTGAATAAGCTAGGAAAACAAACAAACAAAAAAGACAAGCACCTACAAGCACATAGGTGATATCTAAAGTCTTGATTTGAAAATAGATTTTGCCTTATTTTAAAAATTATTTTCTACTGACGTTTTGAAGTAACAACCATGCAAGTCTCATGTTTGGTATTATACTATACAGTAAATTATTCTATTTAGTCTGCAGAATTTAACATGATTTGTGTGATCAGGAGTTTGAAAAGCAAACCCCACCTCTGTCTCCTCTTTTTGGAAACATTTCAGCCATCTCCCGTTTCAATTATTTTCAATTCCACCAGTGTGATCAGCATATTTAAAATTCAATCAGCCTTCTCATTTAAAATATTTCATGTGTGTGTCACACTAACAATCAACAAGAGTCCTGAATTTAACATCTGTTCCTAATAGCAAAGAGGTTTCATTTAAGAAATGAAAAAAAAAAAAAATAACCTAATTACTAGGCATTCAATCACAATGAATAATGTGTTTGTTACCAGCATTCTGTTCTGTCAGCAAAAACCCTGGGGAGGCAGAGTGGCAGAAAAGTGGAATTGCTGGAAACTGGGGGAAAAACATCAAAATACTGCAATGGGAGAAAGATGCTGCTGTGCCTTCCCTGCAGATCACCCCACGGAGCACATGGGTCGCTGCTGGGAGACACACACTAGCCAGCTTGTGAGCATCAGTGATGCTCTGCTGTCTTCATATCTTCACACCATCCCTCTGCCCTGCTTGACTTCTGAAAACAGGATGGATTTGTCACCACAAGTGGGTAGAGTGGGTGATGCCATGCCCAGCCTGGTTTGTGTGTGTTCCCCACACAACCATGATTGAAAAACAACTGATAGATATCCATTTTACAAACTTAAAATAAGACTTGTTTCATCTGGTTTGTTTCTTGTTACTCAGGTTAAATACTAGGAAAAATTTAACCACAGAAAGAGTGGTTAAGCATTGGAACAGACTCTGCAGGGAAGTGGTGGAGTGGAGTCACCATCCTTGGAAACATTTGAAAAATGAGTATATGTTGCACATGCTCTCTCCTGCAAACATTACTGATACCATTTTCACTGAAAGCAAAAAAAAAAAAAAATCAGTTCTTCCAGCTCATTGGATTATACCCAGGAAAAAAAAAAAAAATATTTTATAAAAGCATCTTCAGAGGATTCACTATATATTGAAGAGCAAGACAAAGTTAGAGAAGAAAATTTCATAGAATTACAGAATATTCTGAGTTGGAAGGGACTCACAAAGATCATTGAGTGCAACTCTTAAGTGAATAGCCCACATGGGGATTGAACCCAGAACCTTGGTGATTCTATCACAAGGCTCTATTTGGGACATCTTCCAAATTACTGCCATTCTACTGATGTCAGATTAAAGCAGTGAGCTGTCAGATTGGTTTGGAGCATCTAGAAGTAACTTTTTTTCCCCCAAAATGTTGTTTCGTTGAATTTAACACAGGCATCTTTTGTCTATCCCTTGGAAATACAGAAATGAGATCACATATTACTTTAATCCTAAGAATTAGGGTTTAGGAGGTGACACGAGAGTGACTGGATTCTCTTTGGGACTGAACACATCTGGTAGCTCTCACTCAATAAGCATCCAGCTTTGATATTAATGTAAACTTTTATATATTGACATTAATAAACTAAATCCCCTGCAATGCTGCCATCAGCCAAGGCTGTCCCTGGCCCAGATATTGTCTCCAAGTATACCTGGAAATGCAGGTAGCCACCAATGTAGAGATACTGACATTTTCCCAATACTACTTGGACCTGTATTTTAGCACATTTTCAGGCACAGGAAAAGAAATGGAAATAAAACAGCAATTATTTTGAAAAATTGTGATGTAGAAAATATATATTTACTCCTTTTTGCCTCAGAAGTAGAAAAGTACTTCACTACTCATATTTTTGGGCAATGCTCCATTCAGTTCATAATTTAGATGTATGATTTTGTACTTTGGATCTGCTCAGTTAGATGCACAACACAATTTTAATTATTTCAAAATTATTTAAATGGAATAATAAATCTAGTATTGGATGTAACATGGCTGCCTGACCCAAAGAAATATGTGGGTAATTATCATGTTTCCCAAGTGGATTTTTTTTGTTCCTCAAATCAGTCACTAATTAGCAGCCACACTCACAATGATCACTCAGAGTAATTATGATGTTTTGCTGCATTGTTTCGGACAAGAACAAAATAATCCTCTTAATGAAAACAAATATACAGATTTTTTCTCCCAGGCAAAAATGCAAATGTAGTTGATCTGACGGTTATGAGCCTAATAAACAGAAGTGACTTAAAAAATACAAAGGTTAGGACCTTGCAGTACTTATTTTCTAAAAAGAAAACTTGGTATCAACCCTGGGAACATGCAGTGTGGCCAGACTCAGGAGAGACCACCACATTCTCTTCCCAACGGAAAACCAGGGTACCCAGCCAGAGCTGCCCCAGACTGCAGACAGCTATGCTGCGCTTATTTGCCAATAATTAATCAATGTTTAATTTATGTTATCTTTGAAAGTATCTGCAATTCCATTATCATTGCAGAACACTTAACAAGGTCACGACAAAGGGAGGTAAATGTAGTTCAGTCTAGTAATGAAAGGGTCTAGCCATGAAAGAGGACTTTTGGTTAGGAGAGGAAAGATCAGTGTACCTTAGGGATGCTTTTAAAACTTTTCTGTATAATAATTCCTGTGTGATACACCACCATTCCAAATCCCATTTTCTCATTGTAGCTCAACCTTCTAACATCCAACATTAGGCAGCAAAGCCCTCTTTAAAGGCCAATGACCTAAATTAATAATAACCAGCAGTAATAAGGTTGATTTATCATCTCTGGAGGTATATTTTTCACAGGTGTCCAGTAAAACTTTGAGCAATCTCCCCAATCTGGACAATTTTACTTGCCGTTACCCAAGTGCAGGTTTCAGCTGCTCTCAGGGCTGTAATCCATGTTTTGTCTTTAACTGCTCTGGGAAAATTAAATTTAAAAAAAAGGTTGCTGAGGCATGAAAAAGGATGAAGAGAGCCAAGAAGAAGACATGAAACAAAAGCTCTGCCCCGAATTCTGCTTCATTTCATAAATTCTTGATTATATGTGGAGATGGTGACATATCCTCAAAAAAATTTCCTCAGACTTCTACAGTATTTCAGAGAAAAACAAATGTTCCTTCTCTTTCCCTTTAGTCTGAATATTGCTTTTTTATTTACTGCATGGGCTTTTAAAAAAATAATACAGCTTTACCTGCATACTATGGCCTTTTTTCATTCTTTAATTGCATTAAATAAATTTGTGTGTAAACACAAAAAGAAAGGGAAAGAGCTACTCTGCACACAGCCCTGCCTCTTTATACTGGGCTTCCTGCAGAGTTAAATTGAAAATGTTAAAAAGTCCATAATAAAAATAAATATACATTAGGCATTACCTTCAAATAACTGCCATATATGCATGAGTATGTGTATACATATGTGTGTGTATAAACACACACACATACACACGCATATATATATATTTATATGTGTAAATGACAAGTTTACCTGTCTATATACAAAGAATAATGTATCCTAACTACAGTCTCTTCAGTGGAAAACTTTTCCAAAACATAACAAGCAAATCACTTACATAAAACCTGGAGATAGTCTCTTCCGTGACAACCTGGAGCTGTTTGCAATGACACATCGGTGATTCCCTCTGGACAACTGCACCACCAGAACCAGCACATATATTCCCAGTTTGGGCACTTAACCCAGAGAAGAACTAACCAAGAGGTATGAAAAAAAATCATTATGACTAAGGTTGTTTTGCTAGAATTTTGTAGGATACCCCATCCCTGAAAGTGTTCAAGGCCAGCTTGGATGGGTCTTGGAGCAACCTGGTCTAGTGGAAGGTGTCCCTACCCACAGCAGGGGAACTGGAACAAGATAAGCTTGAAGTGCCTTCCAAACCAAACCACTCTGTCATTCTATTAAATACATGATTATAAATGTCTCCCAAAACAATTTCCCCCTAATTCTTTTAGGTTATCTGCTTGTCTTCGAGGGTATAGAGCACGACCTAATTGCAGCATCAATTACCAGCTGTTTTAATGACAGTTTTAAAGACTTAGTGGGTGGAAATAAAAGGTTGGTTTTGTAACTATTGACCATAAGTTGGTTTTCTGCAGATTCCTCTATGAAGCTGTCCCCGGCTGGCAGTGAAGGCTATGAGCTCCTGCACCCTTTCCCTACTCGGCCTGGACCTTAAAACCAAACCGTTGCCCCTGGCCCAAAGCTGCCACTGCTGTGGAGGACAACATTGCCCCAGCACGTGTTCCACGTCTCTTTGTTATTCCACATCTTTTTTGAGTGCTTTCAGGTAGCAGCGAGTTGTGCTGATCTTCCTCTTATCAGCAGTCGCCAGGACTTGGGATGGTAACTTTGAATCAGCACAATGAGTAATTCCACCAGTCCTTTGGAAGAGCTTTCAGCAATAGCTGCTGTAGGAAATTATTTGTTTCCCACTGGTGTCAGCAGTTCTTTTATTTACCACAATTTTTCTATCCTTTATTCCCAGCCCTAATATTGACCTTTAACTCACCGGTTCCATTCTATCCCTTCCACAGTCCCCAGAAATCCCCATCACTTTGCAGTGTGGCTGCTGGGTGACAGCAGGTACCTCTGCTCTCACTCCCCAGCTCCTGAGCTTTAGGTCAAGTCTGATTTTTGTATGTCTGCATACACCAGAAGTACTGATCCAAGGGAGCAGCCAATCATCCCTGCAGGACTGCAGGAAAATACCTCCAGGGTGTAAAGGAGAGATTGGAAATATGGATATGCACGAAATCATAGAATCATGGAATCTCCTGAGTTGGAAGGGATCCACAAGGACTGTTGAGTCCAGCTCATGGCCCTGCACAGAACCCCAAGAAGCCCACCCTGCGCCTGAGAGCATTGTCCAAATGCTCCTTGAGCTCTGTCAGGCTTGGTGCTGTGAACACTGCCCTGGGGAGCCTGTTCCAGTGCCCAGCATCCCTCTGGGGGAAAAACCTTTTCCTAATATCCAAACTAAACCTACCCTGACACAGCTTCATGCCATTGCCTCAGGAACACAAACTTCATATAGCCAAAATTAAAATCTTTACAATGGCAAATGCAAGCTGGGGAACTCAGCTCGGTCCAGTCCTGCCCCTCAAGGCATCCTGTCTCAGCTGGTGCACGGGGCCCTGGTCAGACAGAAAGTTCCAGCAGCACTGTTTGCTGAAAGCAAACCCACATGTCCACACCATCATTTAAATGAGTTTATCAAACACATTCATGTTCAGTTCCCACCTCACCTCTGCTCCATGATGGTGCCAGTGCTTTGTCACACCAGGGGCTTTGGGGGTGACAAGCACTAGCACTCACCCCTGCCTGCTCACCTCACAGCTGGAAACATGGAAACAGAGGGCAGAGAGCACAACAGCTTTGGCTCCTCTTTCACAGTGACACTTTTTGATGGGAATGTCTGGTTCTTTAATTATTTCCTCATTATATATGATACAGCACCACTTGTGTGCGAGCTGTTTCAACTACTGTGATTTTGCTATGGAGAATGCAAGAGAAGTTGCTTCATTAATGCACTTGCCTTGAACAGCAATCAACACAATGAACATACCTCACATGACCAGGAAAAATCAAATTAAATCATTCCTGCAGCTTTTATTTATCCACTTTCCATCCAGGTGCACAGAAATCACATTTCATTTAAATCCCAAGTACATAGTGGACATAAATTTATACAAAGGTATTAAATTGTTTCTATTTATAAAATAATTTTTGAGGAGATTATAGATTTCTGGCTTGGATTGACTGCAAATTCACCATCCTATGACTTGATCAAAATGCATTATGAAGGGAAGATGGCAGGAAGGCAGCCTGCATTTTCCAGGCAGAAAAAAACATCCAGCTTGCCCTGCTGAATGTCCTTTGAGTAGAGTTGCTGCTTTAGCAGACAACTGCATCTTTGCTGCATGCTCAGATAAGCCCATCTCCAGAATACCACATTTTCCATTCCACATTTCCATTAAAAATTCCTGTTTCACATGTTTTTCTGAGACAAGTTACTTGCAATCTGGATCTTAATGCAAATGTTTAAAGCTTAAGACAGAACCAGGAACAGTTATCTTGAGAACTGATACAGCGTTAGAAAGGCTTTTATCTTCCCAAGTTACCATTTCACATTTGATTCAGCACAGTAAGTAATGGTGCCCATGTCTGTGTCCTCATTAATGAAAATAAGGACAACAAGAACAAACAGCTGAAACAAATGTTATGTTTAATAACAAATATATTATTAAAAAATGCAATTTTTAGTGAATGAGAACATTCCCCAGTGCTCAGCCGCAGAGGACTGTGAGCACCAGGGAAGGCTGAGGTGAAGGTGAGAGCTGCAGTAACCCACCAGCTTGCCCAGAGACCAGTGGGACATGGGGAAGTGGGACTGGGAAAAAAAGCACAGCAGTAGCACCACCACCAAATATATCTGAATTTTTGTGTGTGTATATACTTTCTATGGGTATCTATATAAACTATCTGTATATACAGATCAGATCCAATCCAGGATTTCTCTTCGTTACACAGTATCAGAGTGTCCAGACCTCAGTGACTCACAGGAGGACACACAGACTCAGTATTGCGCTATACTCTCCCCATCTGATCTTCTGATATTTGACTTAAAACCAAAGCACATGCATGAACCCTTTCCCAAGTCTTTGTATCTTTCAGTTGTAGTGGTGGGCATTCCTTGCTGCCATATGGACAGCTAATCTTCCTGGAATTTGTAAATATAACATTTCAGATTTACAGGAATTTCAAGAGGCCATTCTTGTGCTGCATTCTCCATTTCACTCTCCCTTGCAGAGTTAACGGCAAAATGCCCTTAATGTCCCTTTACGGGGATAACCAGAGATATGTACCATAGCAAATCTACCTTTAATAAAATGAAATGTTTGGATTGAATTAAATGAGATTCTGTTGATATCTTTTGCTGGAAAATCAACCTCTTTATTCTTAAATTGACCTATCCTTCAGTCTCTGAACACCTAATTGCTAATACCCTGGTGTCTGCTAAAAGGTTTGAAACCAAAGGAACATGAATGATAATTGGAACGATTTAAATTCCCTCATATTGTTTTTTTTTTAAGTCCTTACTGGCATCTTGACCCTAGCTGTGCCAATGCACTCTGTGTGTGTGTGTGAGTGTGTGTGTGCTCTGCAGGTACCTGCACACATACACATGCTGTGGGATTTGTACCCATAAGTACACAAGACCCAGCTTGGAAATGGCAAAACCACAACGACGTTCACTCAGCCAGTGCTACATTTGGGTTTGGAGACTGTATTCTCCAGGTCTGTCAAAACAATGTCTCAATATTGCATTTTCTTGGGATTCAACACTTTAAAAACTGGCAGACTCTAATTTTTACTGGCCTGTATGTGATTGTAGCATGACAGAAGCTGTGTTATAGGAGATGGGAAGCTGAGCCACTTGTGCTTATTCTGAGGGTGTGATTTGGGGTTGGTAGCAGCTATAACAAGTACCCAATGCTGTACTTTATCTTCTCATATTTTAACCCCTAGTGCCAAAACGTCACTTGCTTCTGAGCTGTCACTAGCTCCAACAAGGAACAACATCTTCGCCAGTGTCACTATCCCTCCCCTTTGGCCCAATCAGATCTTGCTAAATAAATCATTAAAAAAAATAACTTTAACATTCCAGTCATACCCATCTCCTTGTCTGGTTTCAGTAATGCCATCTAGGTGGAATTTATGCTCAGTGTAATCAATCAAGAGAGTTTCCTTCCATGATTAATTCTCTGCCTGATATTTTGATTTGGTGTTAATTCTGCTTCCTCTTTTAATCCTGCTGTTTTGTCACTGGGGGGTGACCACAGGGCCAATAGTAAACAAGCCTGTGCATCGGAGCTGCCCATGGGGGTGGCTTCCCACTTCTGTACTCTGCTCACTGCGTCAGCCCTGGCATCACTGCCCTTCCCCAGACAACACTAGGTCAGGGATCCCACCACTACAGATGCAATTTCTCTCCCTTTCCAGTACTTGAAGTACTGCCTCCAAGATCGAGCTTCCAGTCTATTCTCTCCTCTGTTCATTGCCTGCAAGGCATATTTTAATTCAGATTTTAAACAGGGACCTCTTCAGAGAAAGACAAAAATCATGTATTACAAAGGCTCCCAGCAACACTGGTACCTCTCTGACCCACACACACACAAGAAACAGTGGGTTTATGTCTGCAAAATGGTGCATGAGAAATATTTCTCTGCTTAAATGAAGAGATACAGCTGAAAACCAAAAGATACAAAAAAGGTAGCGCTTCTAACACCCAGTGAGATAACAACACTGTCATTCATGCTTACAGATATATTGGAAGGATTCGAAAAAATCCTGCAATTTGTCTCGTCTTCTGACAAACAGGATGTTCATCGCCAGTTACACCTGTGGGTAGTGCCATGACTGTGGATCCAGACCTCAGCACCATGTGCAGAGGGCCAATTACCCAAATGTGGTATTGCACCTTCAGAGTGAAAACAACTTCTCTCTATTTCTTGCTGTAGAGCACAAAAACAGCTGCAAAAACCTTAATTGTTCCATATTGATCATCTTGGTGATAATTTCCAGAAAGCTTTTTAAAAAAAGCACTCCTGTACTTTCTGAGCATTATCCTCCACATACATAAAGATACACTACAGATCTTTCCAGCCATGGCTCCAGCCATGGATCCAATACTAACTGAAGGTTCAAGCAATCCCTGTTTTAAATCCCCCTTTTTTGACACTGATCTTAGCAGTCACAAGGCAAATGTGCAGTCTGACATCTCACACTGTGCATCACTGTAGCAAAACAGGATGGGACAAGTCCATTCTCTCCATCTGGGATTCATGAGGCAGATGGATGGACCATTGCTCTTTAGTCATTTCTGGGCAAACCTTTGTTATAAATCTTCCACAGCAACGAGGGGACAACAGCTTTCAGACAGGGACCTCCACATCTCTTCAGCCACACTTAGCAGCCCATGAGGTGAGAAAATAGACATATTTTAAACTGATCCCAGACCATGGGCTTCAGGCAGTATCTTTTTCTCAGGAAATCACAGAATCATTGAATGGTTTGGGTTGGAAGGGTCCTTAAAGCTCATCCAGTTCCAACTCTCCCTGCCATGGGCAGAGACACCTTTCACTAGACCAGGTCGCTCCAAGCCCTGCCCAACCTGGCCTTGGACACTTTCAGGGATGGAGCAGCCACAGCTTCTCTGGGCAACCTGTGCCAGGGCCTCACCACCCTCACAGGGAAGAATTTCTTCCCCATATCTAACTTAAATCTCTCCTCTGCCAGTTTGAAGCCATTCCCCCTTGTCCTGTCACTACAAATCCTTGTAAAAAAAATATGCAGTCAAGGTTCTTTGGTGGCACTGAGATCCTAGTGCAGTCTCATTTCTCCCCTCCTGGTGCCAGCACACAGCTTTGGGCTGGCCCAGTGTGTTCATACATCATCCAGATAATTTTGACACCAAAACCATGGTGAGTTCAGTCCCACCACCAGAGCCACACATAGTATATGGTGAATCACTCCGTGAAGGACAAAATCTTGATCCCCATTGGTTTTAACCAAAAATACTGTTAGTGGGTCTCCTGCATCATATTGCATCAGCTCTTGCAGGTCTGCTGCCAAAGGCTTTCTGTAATCAAACAAGGTTTAAAGTAATCAAATTAGTGTCTCCATCACTGGAAGGATTTACTGAAAAGATGAACATTTTTATGCAATCAATATTGTCTCACTCAAGGCATGCTGGATAATTTTTATCAGATGATCAGCAGGCAGTAATATTTTGATGCTCTGATGCTACTGAAATAAAGACATCACAAAAAGCACACTGTATGATTTTTACCTTGAGAAAGTCTAATGCAATATGCCACTTCAAATTTTAGTTAAGTGGTCTTACACCATAAAGAACAGTCAGTATTTTGCTCTGCATAGCAGAAGCAATCTTCCAAGTACAACCTTTCCCAGCTGCACTTCACTCTCACCTTTTTAAATATAGCGTTATAAGACAAATACAATTAGCACGAAGAGCTTGAAAATCTTGAAAGTTTGGACTTTTGAGGAATACAGCAGCCCCTAAAGACACTAAGCATCACCAGGATGAAAAGCCGAACAGACCTTCCTTGCTGTGTCAGCAAGTATTTTAAATCCTTGTTGAAAAGCTGCATGATTACATTATGAGGGAAAGTATCTGAGGAAGTAAATACTCTCCGATTTCCCCCAGTACAAGGGCACGCTGCCTATGAGTTGCTGAGACATTTCAAAATCACTTTGCAATTCAGGCAGGAGCTGATGAACAGCCCATGACATGTAATGAGGAAAAAAATCACCAATTAGAGAGCCGGAAACCTTCCGGCGGGAAAATGGGCTTTCCCTGTTATCTTACAAATGATGCCTCACAATGAGAGAGTTAAAGAAGATGGCTCAGGACACACATGAAGCTTTTAGCAGTGCCCTTCTATTGCTGAGAGATTATCTATATCAAACACAAATTATTAAAGCAACGATTCCCTGGACTCTAGGGAGGAACATTTCATCTCACTTTACTTGGAAAGAGAAATCTTCTCTTATTTCATAGCTCAATTATAGAGAGTGGTCAGAGACACAATGGTGAGAAAGACAGAGGGAAAGGAAGGGAAAGGGAAAGGTCACAGTGTTCATGGGATGAATCCATGTCTTGGTACTAAAGAGTGTTTCCAGATGGGTATTTTGTCACAGACCTTCCTTCCTGCTCATAATGAGAGAAAATAGAGTTGTGGCTGACCAGTTAATACTGCTGGGGCAGGGATACACTTACAGAAATAAAATCTGGTCCATCAAAAACAAACAAAAAAAACCCCAAGCTGATGGCCAAGTAAAACCTAATACCTACAGTATTGCTGCCAAAAAAACTTATTAGAGGTAAAAAGGAATGGAGATCTATGTTGTTAATCACTTTGTTAAATGCCCTTCACTCCTCTACAGTGGGGCAGTAATACTTCTCCTTGGAAAAGTCACATGGAAGCAGCTAACCTTACCTGAATCATCATTTTTTGTGTGTTAGCTGCCCTTAGTATAAGAAAATTAAATTAAATACAAACCTCTAACACAGCAGGATAAAAATCAATTTTGCTTTAAAATGATTCCACAAACCTGGTGCTGAGCTTATATAAGCAAAACTATTACCAAGTTTTGCACTTTTCCTTCTCAGCCTCACCCCCTGTGAGGACTCGTGGCCCACTCACAGTCCCATAGTTGGGTCAGGGTGATGGATCCAGGCCCCAGGCCTGGGGTGCCCAGAGTACCAGGGACAGCCACAGACCTGCCCAGGAAACTCGGAAGCATTCATGCAAAGACATTTCTGAAGCCAAACATATACAGCAAATTTTGCTTCCAAGAGTTATGGTCAATCAAGGAATGAGCGATTACCAGGAGCCCAGAACGTTCCTTCCGCACTCAAAGAAATATCTTGACATGAAACAGCCACAAGAAAATCTATACAGATTTGAGAAATTATTTAAAGCTAACCAACGCTTTAAAAAGCAACTTTTTTGGTAGATAATTCACACACAATAAGTAAGATGAAATTTGTCATACAAATTGTACACCCAACAGAAGCTGCTGAAGAGTTTCCATAGATTACCAAGTCATTTTTAGGCTCAGGATGCCTTATGAATATTTCTCTAAGCTGCCAGCTTTCCAAGCAGCTATACTAGAGCACTGTCCCGCTAGATCAGAGATGAAACTACACAGCATGTTTAGATAGTAAGAGTTGGGATCATTTATATGAAACAAACAAGACAAATATTTAAACAAATAAACAGTCTGTGGCTTTATGAAAAGATGATGACTGCACAATGAATTCTTACCAGGCACTACAAGTTCCTGCATGGTTTAAGCCCATGTTTTCAGTGTGACATTTTAAAAAAGAGGTGAAAAAGTACTGGAGGCAAGGCTGAGAAGATTGTCTTTCATGATGTCAGTGTGTTGGCACTGCAGGCAGCCAAGATGACTTGATGGGTAGTAGGGTAGATTCCTACCCTGTTCCTCAACATTGTCCAGGCACCCACAGCCCACACTGCCCACCAGAAGGGAAAGGCTTCCCACATTCTGAAGAGCTCAGAGGCCAAATGCTGAAACACACCCAGCATTACAGCTAGAATATCTCCTTTCCTATTTTTCACTTTCTCATCCTCCTGAAATACTGTGATTAATGACTTTGCAAAGTCTGCCCAAGCACCCTCCTCTAAATGTTCCACTTGAAAACTCCCCATTTCCTCAGCCACTTTCACATGACCCAGTCACTGGGACAGTAAGCCCCATTTTGATCTGAAATTCTTCATATTAATAATGCCATACATTACATTTGACAGCATCTAACTGATTCTCTGACTTCTATATGGCAAAAACTTCTGGCAGTGTTATTGGCTTTCCCTTTTTTTATTAACTGCTCTGACTGGCAGTGAAATCCCCAGAAGAAGTGGATGCTCCTGGGGGAATTTTTCAAAGGTTAGATCCTCTCATGCTGATGCAACGTTTTTGCCATTATTCAAGAAGACAGATTAATCATTTAGGCCTATATCCTCATCACAGTAGGGGGAAAAAAGTCAGTCAGGTGCTTGAAAAAAGGTTTAAGCATTTAAACACACTTCACAAATTTAGTCCCTGGTAATCAAGTACTGGAAGAGGGAGAACAGCAAAGGGGGGAAATGAGACAAAGGAACAGACATTCATTACAAGACCAAAGAGAATGAAGCAATATGGCATCATATGGGAATGGAAAACCTCACTGGTGAGAAGTAGGAGACCATTTTTTTTTCTTAACAAGGAGGCAGAGACTGAGTTCTGACCCTTGAAGTGCAGTAAAAAAGTCGTAATTCACAGCTTTTGAGGACACTGAAGCTAAAGCCTAAGTCACTCACAAATGGTTTCTATATGTTGTACTTCCAAACAGGTCCATAGCTTCTCCAAAACACAAAATACTGTACTGTATTCCTATTGCCATGGAAAACACATGGGCCAAGAAAAAATATTCAAACTGTCCAGTAAACTTGCATTTTCTCCAAGTCTTCACTCTATGCCTGAGGCTGAAATCTGTCACACGTAGTGAAACCTCACTGATTCAAACCTTAAGTAACATCCCTCAGACGGACAGGGAGGGAACAGGTATCTTGGAACAGATTCTATTTGCCAAAAATATCTCTCCACCCTAAGTAATAGTGTCCAATAGGTGTTTGTCCTTCCTACCTCCTGCTATCAAAGGGCAACCCGTCCTTTCCTTCACTCCCTGCTTCACACGGCCAGATGGAGGAGTCCATCTCCTTTCTCCAGTTCCCTTCCAACCCAGCTATGGATCATGCTCAAGGTCTGCTGTGCAGAGCAGCCCCAGCCTCTTTGGCTCTTTGAGGGCAGCCTGCTCCCCTAACAAGTTTATCTTTCATCATACTGAATGATGTCAGCTCAGAAACTGTGCAAAGGTGTATTTTGGCAGGTAAAGTATATTTCCTTGTTGCTGAGTCATGGTGGAGCTCAGCTGTTCAAATCAGCTCCCACATTGTTTACACCGCTGTGACAGAGTCCTGGTCATCACCAATATGAGGTCTGATTATTATGGTCAAATGACTCAGCTCTTCAGGCAAGTCAGCCGTCAGTCCTTGGAAAACCCTGATGATACTTCAGGCCTCCATGTGAATTCCAGATGAACGATCAGAGCTGCTGTCATGGGGCTTGCAGGCTGCACTGGTTCAAGGCCATGTACAGTTCCCTAAACACCACTGCCTTATCCACTCCTGTTCTCAGTTTTGTTGCATGACTCTTAGTTCAAATGACATTTGGCTGAAAAAACATATTCCGGTTCATGCACAAAAATGCTCAGGCAGCATCCTGTAATAAGCTAAATCACAGAATCATTAAGGTTGGAAAAGACCTCCATGATCAAGTCCAGCCTTTGACCAAACACTCCCATGTACACTAAACCATACTGCAAAGTGTCCCATATACTTGTTTTTTGAACACTAGAATAAAAATAATAAAGAAAAAATAAAAAAATAAGTAAGTAAAGAAAGAAATTCTCTTCAATGACACAGCTCGGAATGGCATTGCTGAGGAAGGAAGGCTTTTGCACTGTTCTCACATATGTACGAAGACACAGAAGGGTAGTTGCCTTTGTAAAATAACTAAAATCACAAGAAAAATGTTGTGATTCCAGTCTTTTAATTCTATCACATAACAAAGCTGACATGGTTTGTCTTCTTTCCAGACATTAAAGCAGTAGCCAGCAATTTAAATCAAATCATTCAGTACTTGTCAGATTAGTGTAAATCCTTTCCCAACCTGCAGGACAGAACAAGCTTAAAATTAATAAAAATAAATGGGAGGTTGCACAAAGCTGCACTTAGGCCTGATACAGACTCTGTTGAAATGTTCTTATTAACTTCATTAGATGCTGCATCATAGTCTTGGACTACAGAAAGACTGTGTGCAAAAATGGACACAAAAGGGCAGCTCAGCTGTCTCTGATGACTGCTCAGAAGAGACTGCCTGGCATATTTTGGGAAAGTGTACATTTTGGGAGAATTGATAAATCTTTTCAATTTATAGATTATTTCCTAAAAAGAAGAATTTATCACATTCAATTGAAAATTAAAATCTTAGCACCTCTTCATCCGAAGAAACAAGAAAATGCATTAGCTCTTTATTCTGCAAATCTTCTTATTTCAGGAGACAGTACTTTGTAAGTGCTACTGTACATTTGTCATGGTGACAGCATTTCTTTTTCAGTTTCCCAAGTATATGCTCTTCTGGAGAAAAGCCTCTCCTATTGTCCTGGGGATATTTTGTTCTGGGTACAAGGGGAAATGCATTTCCACTGTTCCCAGAGGAACTGAAGGTATTTTACTGTAATAGTTAATTCTTTCCCTTCCTAAAGCACACTTTGTTCCTGTACAGACTCTCACGCTAATATGCAGTTTAGACAGCAGAATCTGTCCATCACCATGGTGAGAAAATTTCAAGCCAAGAGTTACTCTATGCACAACCACACTTAGAGATTTAATCATAAAACACAGCCAAGTATTCAGACTAACTGATAATTTATTTGCTTAAAATGCTTAAAAACATTCAAGAGAAGATGTTGAATTTATTCTTGACATTCCCCCCCGTAGATAATAGCTCGTGTAAACATGGCATGAATAGTCAATGTTCAAGCCTTAAAATTTGGACTGTCAGTTAGTTACATAAATTATGCAATATTACTGCTTTTCCTTCATGACACATGTAACTAAACAACTAATCATGAATTCGAATATTAAGTTTATTACATTCTGCCCTTTTCACAAAGATAAGTGATGCAGAGATCTCAGCTCAGAAGGAAGTGATGGGTCAGGCTGTCCTGAAGGCAGAGAATCAGAGAAAATTGTCAGCTCAAAATCCAAATGATGTTCTGGACTAGAATTTACATAATGAGCATTATTGTCCTGGCAAGGCTCAATTTCTCAGTTATTCCAAAAAATTTATTCAAAATACCAAGAATAGGGTCAAGCCTGAATTTCGATGAAGATGCAGAATGACCTACTAGACCATGGCCAACACTCATTGCTGGTTGTAAATCAGCAGAACATCTAAAGAATTTGTAATAATTGCTGTAGTTGTGATCAAAATGGGATGTGGTAACACGAAGAGCTGGAAAAGAAGGGCAAAATGACAAGGTCTCTTCAAAAGGGCTGGAAGAGACATTTGCCATTTAAAACAAAAATTGAAGAGTTCTAAGAGAAAAAATGGCAGAATAACCTTAGAGTGAGAGGTATTAAGGTACTAAAGGGAGTAACCTTTAAAGCCTGCCTACAAAACAGATCCCTGAAGTCCTGAATCATAATAGTAGAGGGAAGGAAGCGTTGAAATACATGAACACTATCCCAGAAATTTCCCGCAGATGAGGAGGAGAGCAGAAGTTTCTTGCTAAACTATTCATTTCTGAACTTCTAAGTAGCATGGAGTGCAAGAGGAAAGGAGAAAAGAAGGATAATAGAAAGGGAAATAAATCTCTTCCTTTAAATACATTTAGTGGTGTAGCGACAGGGGTAGGATTACACTCAATTTTATCTGAATGGATAACACAGGCCAGGATATTATCTGTAGTTTTCTAAAAATCTCCTCTGAAACACGGCTTTAGCATGTCTTTCTGCAACAGCAGTTTGCTCCCTAACTGTGCCATTTCCCACAGCACTCCACTGCCCAGGTTAACCCTCAGTAAAACAGGCTTCTTGGTACAGCACAGAAAAAAAATAGTTTAATTCCAGGGGGAAACTGAACTAGTGAATAGGGTGGCAGGAGTCCTGAGCTGGTGGATTTGGGAAAAATTATATGAACCACTTCTGTAAAACTGCAAGGATCCATCAGTAACACATAAGCTGCAGCTGTTGTTAACCAGACAGGAGAGACAGGGGATTGCATGAAGACCTATCTAAAAAATCAGCTATTTGCTTTCACCTGCTTTGTGCAGTCCTTGTGAAGCTGAGAAACCATTCACTGCTTTGCAACAGCAGATCGTAGGTGTAATCTTGCAAGTCAGCACACCTCAGCTGTCTAGTCCAGACAAGTTACAACTCCTGGCTGCTCCAGTTTGCTGTCTTTGTCTAAAATCCACAAGACCCACCATCACAGGGATGCAGAAATGGGTGACCCAGTGCAATTTTGGAGCAGTTTGATTTGAATTTGCCATACATTCACTTCAGTGAATGCCCCACGGCAGGGTTACACCTCCTGAATCTCTCGTCTTGCTTCATGTTCACATCTCCTTCTGAAGTTGCTGCCCAGATACTGGACTGAGACTATTTTATGCGATATAATAACATAGTGCCAAACGTGGGATAGAAAAATAGATGACGATTAGTTCTATTTTTCTGGCAAACTTCCTACTGGTGCTTAATTAACAACTTTATAACAGTTAATCACTTAGTGGCTCCTCCGTCCACTTACTTTCTCAGTGACACAAGGGCATGCAACAGGGGTGAGTGGCTGTGCCACATCTGCTTGCAATAATCTGTCACTTCATAAAGGGCTGTAATGCCATTAACTGGGTTAATTGGGTTCAGAATTGTTGCCAATGCAGACATCTGTGCTTAGCTGCTGACACTTAAAAAGAAAAAGAAGCTAAACACAAGTTCCTTGAAATCCTGATGATGAGAAACTTGCCCTCAGACAGCTTTTACATCCCAAAGGATTCCTGGAGAGACAGAGGGTATACAGGGGAGACCCCTCCTTTCTGGGAAGATGTTCCTAGTTTCAGAAGCTTTCTCCAGAAACACAGTTTCCAGAATATGAACTCTTAATTTCTTGCAATAGATGTGGAAAAAATTCTAGCTAAATAAGACTAGAAACGTAAATGTGGTTTGGTAAAGGGCAAATGTCAAGGGAATTCTCTTAGCCAGCAAAACATTTATTTTCAAGTAATCTTCAGTACTGGAGTTGCCTCAATTCCTCTGTAGTGCCTTTCTCAGAAAAAGAAAAAAAATGCTGGGAAGAAGAAGTTATTGCTTTCTGTCTTGGAGAGGAAGAAATGCTATCACCTTCTCCTCAGAGTAGGTGGGCATAGGCTGAGGAAGATTTAATGGATATGGGTAACAGAAGAGTTACAGGTAAATGGTAATTTAACATCATGAATACACTGAATTAGACAGCATTTTGTGAAAACTCTCAACTATAAAGATTTTTATGAGTGAAATTGAGAGGTTTGGGCTTTTTCTTTCCCTGTAGCTAAAATTTAATGTACAACTGTCCTCTGTGATTGACATTACATTTTAGATGAGGGTTTTGTTTGGGGTTTTTTATGTACTCTAGAGAGTGACACTGAGTTATTTCATGGGATTAGTGATTTAAGTGATGTGAGCAGGTTGGTTGTCAAGATCAGCAGAAACTAAACCAGAGCAGCATTTGCTAACTGCAGAAATTTCAGATGATGTAGTCAGCCAGAGCAGCTTATTAAATGTATAATAAGCCCAGGAAACTTATGAAAGGAATCAAAATTCTGCAACGCAGGGAAGCAAAGTTCCTAAGTACCAGCATATTCTTATAAGACTCTGAGGTGACATGAGACTATTATAAAATATTTCGTGAACAAACTTCTAATTGAACACATAAGTAGAGAAAAAAGAATTTTGGGCAGTTTGTTTTTCTGAGAAGAATTTCGAAGTTTGACTTAACCATGCCAATCATTGTGTCACTGCCAACCTCCTGGGGTTGGAATCAGATTCTTGTCTTTCATCGCAGACCATGTTTTCCAGTCACTAAAGTGTTATCATTTGAATCTGTACATTGCTTCTGGAGATCTTTTTTGGCTTTTTGTTATCTTCTATACTTAAATCTCCCCAGCATCAAAATATTCCCGCTTTAATCAGACTCTGCTTTGACTTCAGACATGACCTTCCTGACCTTTCCCTACAGACCTTTCTGTCTGCATTTGCTCTCACAGAGAAATCTGAGCACCCCTGCCTTCAGCCTTCCCCTTTCATTTGATGGGTTGCTACTAGTCTGCAATGTAAAATAATAAAGGTTTTGGCAATTCTTAAGCTGTGGACTTCTACAAAATACATACATTCACCTGCACTACCTTCCAACAAACACACCACTTTCAGTAGAGTCAGACTTTGGCTGGATGGTATTTACGTGATGTGTCCCCAGAGCAATACAAATCTTGAACTCCAGAAAGCTCTGTGTGCTAGTTAAATACAGGATGTGTGGGTGGGTGATAGAAATCTCAGCAGAGAGTGGAAGAAATTAAAAACAGCTGCAGGCAAGTGAGTGCTCTACCAACGGCAGCCTCATCAAGGTCATCAGCTGGAGGGGTTATCGCTGTCAAGCAAGAGACTCCTCATTTCCATCAGGTTACCAACATCTCCTTGCTTCTCCAACCCAACTTTACTTCTGTTATTGAGTCCTGCTGCATTCTGATCATATTTTACCATTATAAAGTGAGTGTTGCTCCTGCCTCCCAAACTCCTCATGTCTATTTGAGAGCACAGGGCAAGATTCTACAGAGGATAGCAATGACATCTGAGTTATGCCAGCCCCTGGGTAGGTGAATCATACAACCATTAAGGTTGGAAAGGACCTCCAAGATCATAAAGTCCAACCTTTGACTAAATACCACTTTGTCTACTAAACCATATCACAAATTGCCATCTCTACTCATTTTTTGGACACTTGTAGGAATGGTGACTCCTCCATTTTCCTGGGGAGCTTGTTCCAATGCTTAATTAGTCTTTCAGCGTAGAAATTTTTCCTAATATCCAAACTGAACCACCACTCCCAAATGATTGTGCTGAGTCTTCTACCAGCACAGGGCTCAGAGGGCACACAGTGAACACAATGTACCACCAAAGCTGTGGTAGCAAGGCATACAGGGCAGCACAGCATATGAGAAACATGTGAAGCATGAAACTTGCACAGTGTATTAGCAAAATTTGGGTCTCTGCCTCCACTCCATTCCTTGAATATCTTCAAAAATTCCATCCCTAATGAAATTCCAGCGCTGAAATTGATGAGGGTCTGCAAGCAAAATGAAAACGGTACTTCAGCCCAGACTTCACAGCATCGTGCTTATTTGGCAGTTTTCTGATTTGGGGACATACCCGCTGTCTCAGAGGGTGTTTGACCATTTTTCTCCAATAGCAAGGAAAAAGTTTTTTCATTTCCTTTTGTGAAGAAACACATATAAGCTAGGCAAGAGGAAGGTGTCTGCTCATGTAAAATGTAGGAAGATATAACGGAAGTTTCACAATACCTTTTCAAAGTACCTTAATACGCATCAGGCGGACTATTTCAGCTGCTGAATTCATTCCACATTTCCCTGCTTTCTGTTAAAAACTTGTGAAATATGGTCATTTTATTATTAAGGTGCTGTCATTTATAGGTATGGCTTCAGTCATTCGTTTAGCAAAAAACCTCTTTGTCCAGCGAAAGAGAATCATTTCATCTCTGTCCAGCTGGGGAATATCTATTGATGCTGTTTGGCTGCAGCTGAAACTCAAGGCAGAGTGTGCCACTCATCTTTTATTTTCATCTTATTCCTGCCAATCCATAAACTTACACAAATTATTTTAAATTAAACAATGTAAAGAGTTCATTCACTGGCAGAAACTGGAAGAAAATCTTAGTCTTGCACAGGAGACATTATTCCAGAAGGAAAGCAGTAAAAAGAGACCTTTACTATTCATTTATAGACCTGCTCACATGCCAACAAAGGTACTGCAAAATTCTGTCCTGGATTTCGATGGGAAAGGGGTGACTAAGTGCCTCGGGGTGCTCCACATAGACTGCCTTGCTGGGGTCTTGAATTCAAGCCAGATCAGATTTCAGTGCAGTGAAATAGTAGAGATTTTATCATAAAATACACACCACACCCTCTCCCTGGATTTATAGGGCATTTGAAAGAAATCTTACAAATGCTGGATTGTAATTATGGTGAATTTTCATTGTCTTGTTCCAAATCCTCAGGTCAGCCAGCAAGAGCATCACAGGAACAAGAGACAGGCTTTGGCTTGCTTCTCCAGAGGGCTTGTCTTTCCACACACATTAGTGGAATACACACATGATTTAAAAACAAACAAACAAACAAACAAATAAAAAAAACACCACCAAAAAACAACAACAATAACAACAAAAAACCCCACCAAAATATTTGGTTTAAGCTGAAAAGAGAAAAAAATATTTGGGTTAATAATTTCGGGCTCCTTCTTGCTGCAAATGCTCTACTCAGAGGAAAAAGTACAGTCAAAAGGCAGCAAATTAGTTGGAAAGGGCAGATTCTGACCTGATAAAATTGGCACGGCTATTTAGGGAGCAAGATTTCATTAGAGTTGCTATAGCAATTGGAACAGTTTGACGAAACCTAATGAATGATTATGACAGAAATAGAGAAAGCTATAAGCCATCAAAAGCTATAGGAACAGAAGCTTCACAGGTTTCTGAGCAAAATCCCTCTGGAAGTACCCTGATCTCGCTGGAAGATATCACACTCATTTCAAACAGTTCTCTGGGGTATTCACTGAGCGCTGACAGCAATACAAAACCAAGAGCCCGCTCCACTGCAGAGAGTTCCTCATGGATTTTCTTCTCTGAGAGGCACACTTAGTTATTAAGTGCTTTATTATAAAAGTACTTGGCACTTGTGTGGCACCACTCATCCCAGGACACTAGGAAGCTCCTCCTGATGCTGCATTAACCTTATCAAAGAGATAGTAGATAGTCCTGTGGCTGAGTAAACAGAGCCAGAGACAGGAAAGGACTTTACTTTCCAGGGACCAAGCAGAGAAACCTATGACGGGTGGAGCTCCCAAAGACCAAACAAACCTCAGGGCACATGAGCAGGGGGAACCTGCAGAGCTCCCCCTACATGAGCTGCCCTCATGGCAAGAAGTTGCTGCAAAATATCTTCTTGGTCCAGCTGAGCTCCTGCTGCACTGTGATGCCTCCCTAAGGTATAAAATCAAAGCAACTGTCTGGGGTGGGATGTTCTCAACTCAAACTCTGCGTGAGGCCAAAAGGGTTTCCAGGAGCTGCGTAACTATATATATATGTATACACACACACACACACACCTTTATTCCATTATATAATGCCCAGCACGACTTCTCTCACTGGGTTTTCCCTCAGGTCTGAGACTGAGAAAAAAATTGCCTTCAGGTCAACAGAGCGAATCTTAAACAATTCTCAGCCAAAATAGCATGCACCCAGCCAGTCCATGCATCACAAGAGCAAGGAGGAAGGAGGGTTCCTGTCTCACCTCCAGCTCCCAGCCCCTTCTTTCTTTCGCTCTGCCCTTATGGTCAGAGCCCTCATTTCCAAAGGTTCATGCAGACCTACAGACATTTAGCCAGCTGTTTGAGGAAGAACAGCACTGATTTTTGGTTGTTGGACATGTTGAGTGGTGACCCTTGGACTGACCTGCTCCATCACTGGGCAGAATTTCATCATGGGATGGATCTTCAAACAACAGACATCCACCTGCAGCAGGAGCTGAAACATATTTTTCTTTGTTAGAGGTGTCCAAATAGTGTTTTTACAGCATAAAAATCTAAACCAACAACAAAACCTGTCCTTTAAATAGTTTGACTGATTATTAATAGAGTTAAATGGAATATAATTTGATTCTGGGCTCTTTGAAGCTGCTAGCCCCAGAAGAGCCCCCAAAGCCTCCTAGGATTGCCTAAGGATATTATAAATTGTGACTTGAACTCGAAAGTCAATTTCTTCCCAATTTTGCCAGAACTGGGCAGCTAAGCCCCAGGGAGCCATGGGGGTGGCCAGGACAGTACAGCGGAGAACATGTAGAGCTTCACTCTGCTATAGGGAATAGCAGATAAAGCATGTTTTATGTTTTCCAAACATTTCTGCTAACAGGTCTATAAATGAATTTTCTCTGTTTGTTCAGATGTATCAGTCTGATGGAGAGTGTTTGAAATGTGCCTAAGCATCAAAAAAATGTATTTTGACATTAACTCTGTTTCTGGCAGAAAAACTGCAAAATATTTAACACATTGGAGGCCTTGATATGTTGAGGCAGTGTGCTAATCGTGCTGTGGTAGCTCTAACTCACTCCTGAAAAATTACCTTCAGACTGCTTTAGTCAGACTCAAAAACAAAGAGTGTTGGCTCTCTGGTGCCAGTGCAGAGGGCACAGAGTACACTCAACAATTTCCTGATTGCTGTATTAAACTTCGTTTAATCAGCATCGCAGTTGATGTCCCACTTGAACCAAAGCCATTAGCCAGGTGCTGTGTCTGTGCTATGCTGAAGTTTGGCAAGGGCCTGGAGTGACAGGGCAAGAGGAAATGGCTTCACAGTGACAGAGGGCAGTGCTAGATTAGAGATTAGGAAGAAATTCTTCCCTGTGAGGGTGGTGAGGCCCTGGCACAGGCTGCCCAGAGAAGCGGTGGCTGCCCCATCCCTGGAAGTGTTCAAGGCCGGGTTGAATGGGGCTTGGAGCAACCTGGTCTAGTGGAAGGTGTCTCTGCTCATGGCAGGGCATTGGAATTAAATAAGCTTTAGTGTCCTTTCCAACCCAAACCATTCTATTTTTGCTTGCTCCAGACCTGGACAAATACCGATTTAGATTCAGAAGCATGAGTTTTTAAATCTTCCTCCAGAAAGTTTTTCTAACTGTTAACCCTAATAACACTGGTTATTTCTCTTCGTCATATCAGACAGGTAATCACCCTATCAGGTTCAAGTCCTCAGTCTAAATTCTGCACACGGCATTTCCACTTAGTATTTAGACTAAAGACTCAGCACTGATAGAGGGATTAGACATTGTACATTGCCATGGTTCATACTTTAATATATTTGAGTTCAGAAAGTGATTTCCTTTGCACACTTTTGGGTTGCTGCCTTTCAGTTTCAGTGTAAGCTGCCCAGTACTTGCACAAAGAGATGGGGAAAATAGCCCACCCGACGTGAGTATATATCGTATTCTTGAGCAGGAAATGGGGAAGAAAAGACACACTTTTTTGCATTATTCATTCAGTTTCAGTAGCCACTGCAAGCACATGCAGGTGTGGGAGGGAGCTCCTACCTCCTGTTTATCTGCTTGTCTTGCAATTGGTCCAGCATGGCTCACCAGTGAATGCCAGTTTGGAAGTGACAACTGATAATTTCTGAGTTTCAACTCAAATCTGCTTTGTTCAAAAGGAAGGTGATAACCTTAAAAGAGGTCCATAACCTAATCATTTCTACAGAAAGAGACTTAATTCATGCAAGAGCATGAACAAGCCCTAAAGATGAGAATATAAAATTATAGTGGTGTGCATATGGAGAGAGTTGTACGCTGATGATCTGCAACATTTTATACAGAGAGATTACATTTTGGTTATCAATTATAATATTCTTCCTTTCTGAATTAAAATTTTTGCAGTTATTACCAAGAAAAGAGAAAGATAATAATCACAGCACCTTCCAAACACTTGTCTTCATTTTCCTCCCTGCAGTCACTTGCCAGGCTTCTCTCTCTGCTTCCCTAACATTCACTCCTACACTTTCCATTTCTTTAGGGTCACTGCGAAGCAGCTGACTACAATATGTTTGGCACAGTCTGGAGTAACAGGGGTCACACCATTAGACTGTCATTTTCTTAAAACTTAAAAACCGCCTAAAAATAAGAAGTAGCAGCATTTGGGGAAGTTTTCAACTTATGGTTACATGAGCAAATTTTTGAACATATGGGCCATCAAATGCATTCAAGATGTGTGGAAGCCCATCTAGTGATCCCCAGTCAGATATTACATAAGATTTTGTAAGATGAAGGACATAGATGCCTTTTTCAGTCTCATGACTAGTCCATGGGCACTTCGTCTGCAGAAGGAAGATTAGAATTCATCCTCACTTAAAGGGTATTCATTCATTTATTGCCTGGGAATTTGTACAGTAAGAAATTCACCTTCGGGATTTCTCATCTTTGCTTCTTGTACTAAATAATATCCTTTCGCTGCTAAAGAAAAAAAAAGGAACTATCAAAACATATTTAAAATATGTATTTAATTTAACTTCATACGTGACGCGTAGGTGAGCTGGTTCATCGATCCTTTTTTAAAAATGAAAGCAATAGTAGGTATTGTTGATTATATTATCCCAGTGGGAGACAGAAATAAACCTGAATGCAGAAACTTATATCACAACTTGCAATTTACTAAGACAACACAGAACCAGAAAGAAATATCTTATCTTCTATTTCTCTAGAAATATCCAGTGTAAAAATTGAAACAGTGACAATTCATAACTATAAAGAAATAACTGATGATAGTACATATTTTGCGATGCCAAAAATATTTTATATAAAGCTGGAACTTTTTTTCCTCTATGAACTAAAGGGCTTCCTGTTGTCTTAAGTATTAGAGCGAATCAAGAAAATTTTTTGTTTGAACAATTGAACTAGTGGGTAGCTTTTAAGAGCATAACCCTGCCTCTTTCCTGTAACTTAACTCAAATAAAGATGTCCATCTTAACTTATGCAACAGATACTCACCAAGACAGCTGCAAGCAGCCAGGCTAGCAGTGTCAATTCACTGTCATTTGTAGGTTACTAATAACTAACTCAGAGAAGCTGCTTAGACTTAGCATTTCGTATTGACTTCAAAACAGAGAGATTTTCCCTTCTAGTGTCACTCCATTCCTCTGTTTCCTTTTGCCTTTGTCCTAGGACTTGCCATCTGCACCTGGCAGCAGGTAAATGCATCCTCTGCTGCAGTGGATATTATCCTTGCCCTTCAGCTCAGCTCCAAGTGCTCTCTACGATCACTTCAAAAATGTCAGCTACAGTGTTTATGTCAGCTCAAGTCAATCAAGGGAAGCAACAAAATTTTGAGTTTCTCCAGAAGCACACTGAGATGCACTACTGGAAACCTGATTCTGCCCAGTAAAGACTCACAAACTGGTTCCAAAATCTGACTGTGGGAAGAGCACTTGTGGAATCTCCCTCACTGGAGATATTCCAGAACCATCTGGCTGCAATCCTGCCCCAGGAAGGCCCTGCCTGAGCAGGGAGGTTGAACCAGATGACCCACTGTGGTTCCTTCCAACCTGACCCATTCTGTGTTTCTGTGAGTATACCTCTCTGGGGTGGATAAAACTGGGTTTCCCTCCTGGACATCAGAAAGAATACTGAAGGGAGATTGAGGGCAGTGACCAGGCATAGAGGTTTGAAAGAAAAATAAGGGAAAGAGAGAAAAGAAGACATTTTTAAAAGGAAACATTGCCATGTTGGAAGGAACTTGGTGCTCCAAGGGTAGCAATCCCTTTGCAAGCATCTCTCTCTGCAAGCACCTCCTATATATACACACCAGCCTTAGAAATGAAAAATCTTTCAGCAAATAGCAATGCAATTTCTGCCAGGTTATCTTCCCCAGGGAGAACAGCTGGGGCTCAATATACTTCACTGAGCTTTTGCTTTACAAGGTTCATTAACACTTACAGAGAGTGCATAAAAGTTTGTGTTTCACCTCTGACAACCTGCTCGTGGGCATTGCTGGTCCCTGCCAGGCTGGGAAGAGGAAACAGCCAGGCTGGCAGCCGAAGTCTCCTCAGAGCTCCCATGAAACAGGATGAACAGCACAGACAGACTGGAATGCACACGTGGACTCTCCAACATCAATTGCAAAGGACAAATTGAATTCAGAAATGACTGTCTTAAGACGAAGAGCAAAAGTGAAAGGTCAGTTGAATAGTGAGATAAACATTAGACAACGTTCAAAATAAATGAGGGAGAAAGCATGAGAAGCAGCAGTACCTTTAAAGAGATTTCCATGGTAGAAGCAATGTGTTGGGAGAAACAGCGTAAGGAGTTGTTGGTCAGAGCTCTGTGGTGTTCCCTTTAGCAGCAATATAGTTCAGCCCACTCCTGAGCTCCAAGACCTTTGATTTATCTTCAGTTTTAAGCCATCTCTTGGGAAACACATTGGCTGGGCACTGTGCCTCTGGCACAGCCAGGCATTCCCGCTTGCTTTCTGCCTGCGGACACAGCTGAAGTTCCTCGTTCATAGTACCATCAGCATCATCCCCAGAGAGCAAGGTTTCACGTGTGCCAGGTCCCTGGAGCCACAGTCCAGTTCTGAGTCTTGTTCTAGGTCTCGCTCTGTGTCACTAAAGGGCCCTGCTGGCCCAGCCCTTTCCTCATGCACAGAGCGGCTGCTGACTGATCTCCATGTCCAGTGTGCTACACTTGTGAAAGAGATGAGATCTGTTCTATCCCTTGCCCTTTACAATGAAATGCATTGTGCTCTCAGATTGAACTCTGAGCCCTGGCTGAATTTAAACTTGTTATTTTTGTCTGCTTCTTTAGCCTTTCACTTTCTTATCCATTTACCGTCTTTTATCCTACCCACTGTGTGTGTGAGAGGGAGGCTTGGCTGAAGAGCATTTACACAGGATCTGTCAGGCTCATTTGAGCCCAGCCCCTCAGTATGTCCCTGGCCAGCATCTTTCAGCAGTCTCTGCAAGATCCCCATCGCAGCCCTGTGCAAAGCCAGGCACAGAGGAACTGCCTCCTCCATCCCAGGCACTGAGTCCCTGGCTTGTGTCAACATGCAATGGGAAGATTAATACACAGAGGAGACACTTATAAGTGGTAACAACTATGACAACTATCACAGTCAATGATACAGTTCTTTCCCAGCAGAACTCTCCACTGTGGAGAGGCTGAGAAAGAAAAGCAGAGGATGTGATCCTTGGTAGAGGAAACTCTTTAGAAGGTCAGATTTAATTGAAGCCCTTAGAAGCCCTTAATTTTTGAGAAGTGGGCCATATTTTCCTAACACTGAAAACAAAGAGCTATGTAGTGGCAGCATGACATCTAAAACTCAAAAAAGGACTGCCTTATACAGTAAGTGCAAGTAGCTGTTGAATTCCTTGGAAAAGCAGAACCAGAAGGATGTTTTTCTCTGGGAGCACCTTTTCCAGACTGTCTGATTGATCTGATAATTACAATTTAAACAGCTACAGCTTCTGGACATTACTACAACTCACACCAAGTGATTTGAACACCACATGGTTCACAAATAAATCTAAAATACTCAGATGGACTAAGGCAATTTTGCTTGTGAAACCAGGCAAACAAAGAAAACGCTTAAGGCAGGAAAGCCACAGAGTGCTGGACTATAAGAAAGACCTATCCGGCCTCAGGGTTTCCATGTTACAAAGTAATTGTTGGCCAAATTAGAGATGGAACCTCTTTGGTTAAATAATTTGAAAGAGCTGTCTCTTCTGCAGGCAGCAGTCACGGGGAGACATATTGGCTTGCACAGCATTAGTTCCACATCATCCCTGGTACAGTCAAAACTGGGTTCTCATATCATTAGTTAGACTATTTAGATTAATGATTACACCTGAGTAATGAAGAAAAGCAAGGATGGCTACCACTCCCAAAGTGTTTGCCTGTCCATGCTGGAACCAGATTCTGGGCATGGCACAACTGGATTTCACCCAGTGCACACTGCACACAGCCGGTCTTTTTCCAGTCTCACCTATATTCAGAGAAATTTACCCCTCATCACCCCATTACTACCACTTTTTGGACTTTTGGCACCTTGGTGCAATGAATTTTTCCATGTGCCAACCAAGACAGTGCCCAGCTTGGCTGTCCTCCAGCTTTTAACATAACACAGAGGAGTTTAATAACAACCAACAGCCTTCAGCGAAGCACCACCTCCCACAAACCACCCTCAGTGATTCGCTCTGCAGCGAACAGGCACTCAGAACACAAACACAAACAAAAACCTTTATGGCAGGACAAATCATGTTCCTTATTCTTTGAATGTGCTTCATATTATAAATCACCCATGAAGGTGATAAATGTGCACTTGAAACAAACTACATACTCTGCTCAATAGGGCTGTTCAGCATAACAAAGCTGCCGGAGGGCAGCTGAGCTAAAATAAGTGTATTGCTCTTCTTGGCATTTTTGTGGTCTAGATGAGTGTGCAGCAGACAGGTAACCCACCCAACCCACCATGCGGTTTCTGCTTTACCCTGCAAAGTCTTCCTGCCACACTGACCTGAAGAAGTGCAGAGGGCAAAGGGCTCACAGGTGCCAGGCAGGTACATCCCAACAGCGGCAGCGGTGCGATGGGGGGTTGTGTTTGGCACACAGACTGGTTCCAGGCAGTTAATGACACTTGTCATTTTGTCACACCAACTCCCTTCCTAACACCTTCATCTCATTATCTGGAAGGCTATGTTTTACAGGAAAGATCATTATCTGATTCTGTCAGCTGCTGTTTGATTTCTGTGTTCTGTTCCAGCGAGATTTTTCTTATAACAATGACTTTGCTAATGGACATCCCTCCGTGCTGCCCATTTATAACACCTTTTCTATTATATCTCCTAGATGAGATCTGACACTCACAACAAACATTATTGAATTAAAGTTCAGCTGTAAAGTAAGCAAGCCTTATTATACCAAATTTTACAGCTGGGTAAACTTACATACTGGAGACATTTAAATGACTTTCCACAGCATTACAGAAAGAGACAGTGAAAGCAGAGAGCCTAGAAAAGTCCAGCTCTCAGTCACTCACTGCAGGCCTCACTTTGAAAAAAGAAATTTATTAAGTATGTGTTTAATGTTAAGCTTATGAACAAGGGGGCATTAACCCATTACAAAGCTTGCTTCCTTCAACATGCCAAAAACCTACTGCCAGCCAGCAACAACAGGATATTAATCATGCCTTCCACCGTCTCCATGGTCAGAAGGCAGCAGTGATTTACCACTTTGCAACAGAAGGATGTGACATTCACAGCTTGTGACACAAAGTGGAGAAAAGCATACTGGGTCAGGGGACATTTGGGGCCCCAAAACTTATAGGAAAGCTACAGTAAAGCAAGTGAAGTGATAAAAAGTGATATTGTCAGAAGCAGGATGGAGTATTTTGCAGAATTCACTGCACATTCATTCATAAGTCTCTTATAGGGATGCCAGTCATCTCAGGGTTTGCTTTACTTTAGAAGCATAAGTCTCCAAAGATGAGCTAACTGGTGTAGACATCAACAGAGTCAACCACTCATAAGTGACATGTCCGTGGTGGCCTCGGACATGCCACCAGCCAGGGAGGTGCCAAGGACCCTGGTGGAGCCCAGCCTGAACCTGCAGCAGAGGACAGAGACTCACCTTCATACTGCTCACACTACCAGACTATTAAACCTCCAATTTTTTCATTACTATCCTTTCTTGGTTACCTGACTGTCTGCAAATAGGTGCATTTTCTCTTCTCAGAGCCCAATTCATCCTCTTAGTTTCATTCCACAATGCTGCCATTGCCTTTTTCGCATCACAGGTCACAGAAGCTGCAATTACCTTACAAACATTGGATTGTCACTGTTGGCAGAACAAAGCAGGAGGAGCTGGTGGTGAGAGAAGTAGGTTTTATTCAGTAATAACCAAGGCAAATTAGTAACTCCAGACAGAATTGCACTAAATGCAGGTGCTGCAGCGGAGAGAGGAGGGGTCTTGTGGTGTAATATGTGATTTTCAGGGTTTAGAGGGCAGAGCCTGGTTAGAAAATCAGCTGAGGAAAACAGTCTGCAGTGAAAAACTAAACTGAAATTATTGCAAACCCAAGAAACTGAGTCACTGCTGTATTTGGAAGCTCCTTGAGTTTGGAAATTGCTTTCAGCTTAACCTGGAATTTGCCATCAAACAACTCACATGGAGCTCTGCTCTCACATCTCATTTTAGCAATAATTAATAACTCGAGAAATTGGGAAAAAAAGAGAAAAGAGGCCAATGTACAGTTGGGAGTAGGAATACCAGGCCTGATTAGAAAGGGGTTAGGATTTGGTACCAAAATCATCCTTCAAGACGTCCTCTCCACGCCAGGCCCCAAGGCAACCTCTTACCTGTAAAACCTTCTGTTCTGGAGTGTCTGTATGGTCCGATATCCCCGTCATCTGTTCTTTTGCCCGCAAATGGGCCCTGTGCCTTTAAACTACATCCGGGAGCGAGGGAAGGAGAAGCCGAGAAAAGCGGCGGCGCGCAGTTTGTTTTGGAGAAAAACCTCACTTCCGCCCCCGGAATTCCTCTCTCGCTGGACTGTGCAGCCGCGTGGTATCAGAGAGTTTTGTTTCTTCTTGCTTTTAGGAATTTTTTTCTCTGGTTAGCTTAGAAAAGGGTTTCTCGGACTGTGCTGTCCAGCTCTGCCCGGCTCTGGACTGACAGACCCGAGTGAACACAGGGGAGCCCACGCTGTGTGGCCCACCGGGGCCCGAGCTGCCCTGCGGCCTGCACGCCCGACCCGGAGCTCCGGAGAGAGAGAGCTGGGACACACCCACGGGACTCCGAGCCGCGGGAGGACTCTGTTCTCTGATCTTACCATCTCTTCAGAGCAAGAGAGGTTTATTGTTCCCTGTTATTCATTTTTCATGCTTGTGAGTACTTTGCTTGTTCAATAAACAGCTTTTTCCACTTTTCTCCGAGGAGATTTTCTCCCGAACCTAGAGTGGGGGAGGGGCTGCTAGAATTTGGCCCTTTAGAAGAGACCTCCTCTGGAAGTTTCCTTCCAAATATGTCCCAAACCAGGACACCTTCAAAAAGAGGTTGGGGCCCAGGAGCAGCATTTCTCCACCTCCAGTTCTAGCTTGTTTCTTCCCCGCCTGCTCTACCTTACTTTTTCTGTCCTAATTAAGGGTTTTATTCTTCCAGAGGAAAAAGGGCAAGACAAGTCTTGGCTGCCTTCCAGGAAGCTCTAGTCATTTCAACTTCATCCTGAGATTTAGACCCTAAAATGAATTATAAATAGACCAATTTTGCAGTGCTTGTACTCTGCTTGTACAAGGCAGAATGGGGATTCCGGGTCTCCTGCCAGATGGAGCAATAGCCTTAGAGGTGTCATGCATTTCATAACTTGGGGAAAACTCATTTGAGATTCCTTATCAGTAAATTCAAGGTGCCCACAAGCGAGAGTCCTCTCTAGCATAAACCCAAAATCCATTCACTAACCTATAGGGAGGGAGGGAGGGAAAGAACAAGGAGAAACCAGGTCATGGTAATAACTTTGGGACTCTGCAGACAGGGGTTGTGGTGAACCCTCCTTTTTTAACTGAATCCAGATGTAGATGTATAAAGGATTTTGATGCAAATACCAGCTCAGGGCTTGAGCTCTCCTTTCTCTTTCCATGACACTAACTGAGCTGGGTCTAACATCTCCAGAATTTTGTCACCGAACAGGACCACGTGGGAGAAGCAAGGACACTAGCAGTGCTTTAAAGAGAGCTGCATCTTTTGTCTGAAGCACTCACCATTCCCATAAACTTCTGCCAGATCTGCAACACTAGGACTTCAGAAATAATCGTGGGTAAGTTATTGAGCCAAGGACAGCTGCCCATCAGGCAGGACTGGCACTTTTTCTCCTTGTTTCAGCAGCAGATGAGGAAGGACGAGCACCAGCATACTCTTTGCTCACCAAAACACCCGGAGAGAACTCTCCTTCCTCGTTCCAGATGACATTGCATCCCACAAAGAAGTTGTGATATTAAAACTTTCTTGATGCATATCACACAGAGGTAGAGGAATGAGCTGTGTTTTATCACGTGAACTTAACAGCCAGAAAAATCCAGCATGTGTCAGTACCTCTGCAATTTCATGCACTCCCCGGTTTCCACAGCATATGGTCTGATGGTGCCATTCCAGTTGCTGTCCCTGGGAGAGCAGTTTGAAATGGAGAGAAATAGCATGGTACATTTGAGTTTATGGGGTATTTAAAGGGCTATAGTGGATGGTAGCCAAGGCACCAAAGTGAATTATTTATAGTGCAGTTGCACTTTCTCCTAAGCTACCCTTTAGATGGGTCAGGCCTTGGACGCTCACATTAAGGTCTGGTTAAATCCAAATAACGTTGCATACAACAATGCAGATACACCAATTTTACATTATATCATGTTCAAGTAAAATTCCTTCAAAGTAGCACTCTGAGAATGACATTACTCAGTTCTTCGGTTAGAGGCACATACATATTTTACATAAACCTCCCTTCATCTAATTTTTATTGCCTTTTTTGGGTGGTATTTCCTAATGTATCGTGACCTCTATATTTTCAAAATGATGGAACAAAGCAGACTCCCTTTCTTTCCACAGGAAGACTGAATAGAAGAGTTTGCCAGGGGGTATTGTTGAGCTCAGGTACTGACTAGGTCCATGCAAACCTTATTTGCACAGAAAAATGGCAGCATTTCTGCACTGCAGAGCACTGCAGTGATTTGCTGCATCACTTTTATGTTGTTGTGACGTAGTCCTTGTGGTCTGCAGGAAAAGGCATTAGACTTCCCAGCCTGGCAGTGAAGTTTTTCAGCTACAGGAGTCCTCCCCAAACGGATGTAAAACCCAGACACTGCACAGTATCCTGCAGAGCCCTCTTTTTTTGCGGATAGAGTTTGCCCTAGCACGATGAAAGAAAAACCAAAACCTGAAAACCTAAGAAATTAATCAGGGCTCTCTGTGACAAAGGTACTACAGAGAAGGGATCAGAACAAACCCCTAAGCACAGTCAGGATATAATTCTTCAGGAAACACAAATATTAAATACTTACTTCTTAATCCACATTTTTGATCCAATTATGGCTCATAACAGCTTGTCCTGCAGCCTGCAGGCAGGTATTTCAGGTCCTTTCTTTGGGGTGCAGTTTCACAGTTAGAAGAGGAGAGATTGCATGGTCAGATTTTGGAGCAGGGCTGGAAATCACAGAATCACAGATTTGGTTTGGAAGGGACATTAAAAATCATCCAACCCTCTGCCATAGGCAGGGACACCTTTCGCTATCCCAGGTACAATACCACAGTGGGGTAACTGGCCTTCTGCACCTTCAGAGTGAAAACAACTTCTCTCTATTTCTTGCTGTAGAGCACAAAAACAGCTGCAAAAACCTTAATTGTTCCATATTGATCATCTTGGTGATAATTTCCAGAAAGCTTTTTAAAAAAAGCACTCCTGTACTTTCTGAGCATTATCCTCCACATACATAAAGATACACTACAGATCTTTCCAGCCATGGCTCCAGCCATGGATCCAATACTAACTGAAGGTTCAAGCAATCCCTGTTTTAAATCCCCCTTTTTTGACACTGATCTTAGCAGTCACAAGGCAAATGTGCAGTCTGACATCTCACACTGTGCATCACTGTAGCAAAACAGGATGGGACAAGTCCATTCTCTCCATCTGAGATTCATGAGGCAGATGGATGGACCATTGCTCTTTAGTCATTTCTGGGCAAACCTTTGTTATAAATCTTCCACAGCAACGAGGGGACAACAGCTTTCAGACAGGGACCTCCACATCTCTTCAGCCACACTTAGCAGCCCATGAGGTGAGAAAATAGACATATTTTAAACTGATCCCAGACCGTGGGCTTCAGGCAGTATCTTTTTCTCAGGAAATCACAGAATCATTGAATGGTTTGGGTTGGAAGGGTCCTTAAAGCTCATCCAGTTCCAACTCTCCCTGCCATGGGCAGGGACACCCTTCACTGAACCAGGTTCCTCCAAGCTGTCTCCAGCATGGCTTTGAACCTTTCCAGGGATGGGGCAAACACAGCTTCTCTGACCTAAACCAGGGCCTCACCACTCTTACAGGGAAGAATTTCTTCCCCATATCCAATCTAAACCTACTCTCTCCGTTTGCAGCCATTCCCCCTTGTCCTGTCACTCCATGCCCTTATTAAACATCCCTCTCCAGACTCCCTGGCACCCAGCACAAACCCCCTCCCCAGCTGTGCATTCTCAGCTCAGGGCATGTTAGCAGGACATTGGTCACCTGGGCTCTGGCACTGTGGGAAGGTGGTACCAGGTGCTCCCGGAGTTGTGCACTTCTCTCTGCCTTGGCCAAAAGCAATCAGAGCAGAAATACGGTCTCAGCAGAAAACTAATGGGTACATATTTTTATGGGACTCAATAGCCCTTTAATTGATTTTATTGCAATTTATGGCCTTTGCGTAATGATGTGAGTCAATATGAAGAGACTGAAACAGGAGGTTATAAAAAGCATTTCAGAGTCTCATTCTCAGGGAGCTGAGTCCAATCCCCACATTTTAACATTTCGGTTTTCTTAACTTTGGTAACGCAGCTGTTTTGCGTAACTTTCTGAAGGAAGTAGCAGCATTCTGACAATATGCTGACTATCAATAGCATCTGACTGTGCTACCTAGGAAACACCTGATATCCAGTGACTGAATTAAATCTCTAAGTACGGGGTTTTTAAAAAAAGAAATCAAATGTACGTGGTTCAATCCCTCTATCGAGGATTTCTCAATCAAGCCAACAATCTTACTCAGTTAACAGTCACAGAAGAGGTACCTCTTGTTTAGGCCAGCTCGTTGTATTGCTTCTTTTTCCTTTGTTTTCCTCCTTGAGGTGGTGTCACTGTCTCGCTCCAGCCAAGCCATGTGCCTTCACTGCAACTCAAGCTGTCCAAAGCACAAGATGCAAAGATGATTCACAGGACAATATTATGACTTCAGTGTGATCAAAGGTCTTGTTACCTGTAATTCTGTAGATTAAAGACTTCCTATGTTGAATCAACACAATGGGGGTCCATTCGAATGGAAGACTTGTAGGTAATAAATATAAGATTATCATCATTATTAGAGGGTTTTGTCTAGCACTGATGCACAGCAGTTGAGATCTATAACTGCATTAAAGGCAGTGCTCAGTAAACAAAGTTTGGCCAGCTTCATGCAAAATGCCTTTACAAATGGGAGCAGTGCCCACAGACACCTCATCCAACGGTACTTTCTATCTTGGGCAAAAAACAAACACTTCTCCAGGGATCAGTTTCCCTCATACAGTGCAATCCACTGGTTTCATTCCATTCACTACCAACAGGACTAAACCAGGAGATTTTTCTTGTTCTCCTAATGGACTCCAACAAAGTGAACTGTTGGAATGAGAATTCCAATTATAAAAACATGTTTTTAAAAAGCTGTAATTAATGTTTGTTAGCAAATTTTGGAAGTAATTAGGATACTGTTTAGCAGAAAACATTACATTGTCATTGTTGTTATTATTATTGTTATTGTTATTATTATTACTATCTTATTATTACTATCTCTTACTAGAGCCTCCTGCTTCTCTGGGGATAGACCTCTGAGCAATCTGGTCTAGTGGAAGGTGTCCCTGCCCATGGCAGCGGGGGTTGGAGCTGCACGATCTTGAAGGCACCTTCCAATACAAAACCATTCCATGATTCTAGGATAGCTAGAATGACATACAAGAAAGCAATCGGTAACCCATGGTTTGCTCTAATAGCAAATAACCCGTTCTGACTTTGCTTGGCTCTGCAATGGCACCAGCTGTGCAGCAAGAAGCTGTCAAAAACCACAAAGTGGGTCTCACGATGTCCATGGGTAAGAGAGGGGGGCAGTGGGAGATCACAGCCCTCCCTGGGAGAAGGAATGGGGAACAGCAAAGCCCAGCAGTGACCCACAGCTCCAGCAAACCCCTGGAGAACCCCCAGGCAAAGCACAAGCAGGACTTAAGATGTGGTGTGGGAGTCACAACTCAGCCACTCTTGGGGCTGGGGCAGAGCCTCAAACTGGGCAGGCTTTGTGCTGGGCCGGATCAGCCACTCCTGCTCTTGCAGCTTCATATGCTCAAACTCTCTCCCAAATACAGTTGCCATCTTAATTAATGACAGAAACTGAGTAAAGCCCAGAACTAATACCAGTCAATACTTGGAGGTTCTTTCAACTGACAGTCCAAAACCATTTTTAATTTAATAATCTTCACAGCAGTCATGTGATCTAAATGGGTTTCATTACACTCCTTTTACAGATGAAAAGGGCAGGGACGATGAAAAAAAAATCACAATCCCCCATAAGCCTGGCTTCAGATCATTTGGCAAGGAAGGTAGCTGGGGTAGAAAGCAGAAACCCTGACCAAGAGGGAGGGAAAATCCAACCCACAGATCTGAGATGGAGCATTTTCTGCTTCCTGCCCCTCAGAGGGAACAAGAGGCTCAAGTCATTATATGCTACAATTGGGTGTGCATGTACTCTGCAAGATAAAATTACATCTACAGATGGTCTAGACAAAAAAACACTCAGCTAATTTTAGCTTAGACAGAATCTCATGTGTGTATATGGGGGAATAAAATTAGATGCACTTTACATACTTTCTAAATATCAAGATCTTCCTCTATAAATAAACGTCAGCCAAAACCTAAACTTATACTTGATACAAGGCAGTATTTAGGGGATTTTTTTATTAAATATCACAGGTAACAAAAATCTGTATCACTTTTTGTACATTTACAGACAGGTTTAGAGCTGAGTACTTTTTGTCTATCTTGTAAAATCCCATTATCACACAGTAATGTGTCCCTAGTACCCTTTATGGATTATTTTTCTGCTTTTCCAATTCTGCTAAATAATTAGTGGTAATTGCCCTAAGCAAATGATTACCCAGAAATCCAATACTGTCAGTAAGCAATTTGTGCTTTTGAGATGACCTCGTCTTCGCAGTGTTTAAGGCTATCAAGTCTTTATGCCATTCCATATAGTGCAAGAAATGCAGGCTTACCTGTAACACCTCTTGTCTGGGATTATTATTTTTATTATGGGCAGGGATCTCCAGGTTCAGTCTCAGGAGTCAGCAGGTGTGACTGGCAAGTACAGCCTGTTTCACTCCAGACAAAAGGCAATTTGCAGCTTTTACACAGTGGTGTGCAGAATAATGATCCTGTTTATGCTATTCAGTACCTTTCATATGAAGTTCTTTGCAAAAAAAAAAAAAAAGAAACAACACAAACCATTGTAAGTTCTCTTAAAATGTGTGGGACATTTTACCTTCCAGGGAGGAAAAAGCTGGTTCGACTCTTTCAGACAAGGCAGCAAAAAGTGATGGTGTCTCTGCTTTTATTATAAGTTGTGATGTCAAATTGTGACTCAGGCTCCCAGGATGATTTTTTAAAGAATTAATATTTTATTATTTATTAATTAATATTTATTAATTCCTCCATACTATCACTTACTTTATGACGTCTTTTTCCAGGGTTACAGACTCTCCACTCCATACAACACTGCTTAAGAGTTTACTAAAACATAATAGTTCTATTAGTGCTAACATAGCCTGGATATTCAGCATTGCCATGTGCTACTCTAATTTATGTTTTGACCCTTCAGCTCTTCAGAGATGAAAATCAAAACCCTCTAAGTCACCTGCATAAATTACTGTCTTTATAATAAAAATGTGACTAATATAATTCTAGTCAATTCAGGATATTCTGAAGTATTGCTCATTGCACCGCTTCAGGATAAAAAGAAATGTTCAAACAATTTCACACTTGAGCATAGGGATATCTCTGTGATGCATCATCCTGGTTCCACATAATTATGAAGTAAGACTAAATTGTATTTTAAAAGACCTTTTTCTTATTTCTCATGTATGTAAAAGTCTCATCATTCATGCATGCACGATTCCTGTAATTGCAGGAGTGACATTGTAGCATTGCTGTTTTGACAGCAGATTCTAAGCAATTTTTCATTCTCAAAGACTTTTTTTTTGGGGGGGTGGGAGGGGACAAAGTTAATAACACATTTTACATTGCGTCTAGCAACATTCAAAATACTCAGAAACATGTAAAAGGCAGAGATATCTCAGCACTGCTGTTGCATTCACCAAAGAGGAGATGCCAAAATGAGAATGACCTGGGCTAAGGACAACCAGCTCTGCAGCCCAGCAGACACCAACCTCCACAGACCTCTGAGCGAAACCACTGCAGTGCTGATCAAGACAAGAAAAAGCCTCCTCTTTCACCCCCCCAGAAATAAGGAGGTAGCAAGGCCCTGCATACCTGCTCTTGCACCCACTCAAGCATCCTCTCAACCCCAGGGCCAGCATGGAAGGGTATCAGGATCCAGGCATGGTGCCTCTTGGATGCAGTGATCCATCTAGCCAAGCCACCCATCTGGATTGGTATTACCAACAGGCAGCCCATCAGGCACAGAAAGTGGGCATTATTTCGTGGTGACAAGTATTTTACAGCTATATGTCCAATCTCTCATTTGGATTTCTGTAATATCTTATCAAAATAAATAAGTCATTTCTTTGCAGGATTATATAAACACTCTCCACTCTGTCTTTGTCTTCCTGAGAAGCTGACAGGCGACGTTTGCCTCTCAGTTACCTGGATAAACAGATTGCTAATATAACCAATGGATGTGATAATATTCCTAAAGCGGCATTTAAGAAAAGGGCAAAATTATTTGACCCAAACAATTCCCAATGTGTTATGGCTGATAGAAATATCTTCTGCCTCTTGCTTTAGCATGAGTGAAAAAACAACTGCAACAAAAGCCCTTAAAAATGCATTAAAAAATAAAAAATCTGCATATCTCCAGAAATTACTTTCTCACTGGCATGAGCAATTTTGACCTCAGCGTACATTTGAGAAGTTCTGCTTCTCGTTTGAGAAACTCCTCAGATCTAGGAACTCCTGTTTTAGCTGAAGTTTGATGTGCCAGATCAGTCCCCAGCTCACACAGCACTAAGACAGACATTTGCAGAAGTATTTAGGTGCCTAAAAATGAAGACAGGCACCTCATGGGATTTGAAATGAATGCAAATGAAGCTGTTTTTGTCAACCTCTGTAAGAATTCATTTGGGCTTTGTAACAGCCAGTGGCACAAGCGACATCTCTGTCACATTCCAGCCCCTAACCTTAGCTGTGTGCTTGTGTCCAGCAGTCTGTGTGTCCAGCTGGTCCTTTGACCACATGGCCTGGGGACAAAGTGGGAAAACATGAGCGTGGCCTATATCCAGCAGAGTCATCCAGCTTTACCATCTTTACAGGAGGTGACCAGTCAGGCCACTACCCCTGTAAAATAGAAACCCTTGAAGATGCATGTTTCACACACAGATCATCAGCTACAGCAGGTACTTCACTCATACATAGAATCACAGAATGGTTTTGGTTAGAAGGAACCTTAACGACCACCCCATTCCAGCTGTCCTGCCATGGGCAGGACACCTTCCACTAGACCAGGTTGCTCAGAAGACCAGTTTGCTCCTTAATGTGTCCTGTGGTTTGATGACACGTTAATCACTTGACCAAATACTGGGACTCCTTTCACTTCATCCACAGACACGCAGACAGCTTTTAGCCAGTCAGGATGGAGCAGAACATTGGCTTTCTTTTCCATCATCCTTGACCTGCTACTTCACACTCCTGCCAGCTTGCACAGACTTCCTCTCTTGCACTGGGCCATACAGAAGGTGACTCCAGTGGGGCACAAGACCTGAAAATCCCACTGCGGCTTCATGTGTGAGTCAGCTCTAAGAAAAGCCTGTCCAAGCCTTTGGCAGAAATGATGCCCTTGTGTGGCAAACATAACAATAATCATTACTTACTCATGGTCCCATTATCAGTTTGTGTAGCAACAAACCGTAAACCTTCTGCTGCCTTTCCACTCCAGCACATCAGCAGGCATTGTCAATCAGAATCAGCTAAAAAGAATGAAATTTCACATGTATTAATCGCATTTATATCACACTAGATTTGTTCCCTGCCCTCTGTGCCCAAAACCAATCTCACGATATCTGGTTTGCTCTTAGGAAACGTCTGCAACTCAAACCTCTTCTCCCTTTTCTAATTGCTGACAACGGGTCTGTGCCCAAGTCCAGGGTCTGTGCCAAATGGCTCCGAGTTTGCACTGCAATCAGCTGGTCAAGGGATCTTTATTTCTGTTTTATCTTCCTCACAATGTGTGCCACAGTCTAGAGACAGAAAACGGGCAGAAGGAGCCCTGCATCCCAATCAGGGGCTGACACGCAGCATCTGTGTGCAGAGAACCCTGAGCATGGAAAGTAGGAAATGCTAAGTGTGATTAACTTTCCCTTTCCCTACCCCGCAGTCTCCACAGAGGGAGATTTGTACATTCTTAATTATAATTAATAAAATCAATATGCATGCACTTGCACATGTACCACTGCAAATTAGCTTTCAAGAAAAAAAACAAAAGGAAAGAGAAAAATCCGTGACACTCTCCTCCACAAATGGACTCTTAGAAAATATTTTTACTGGCTGGTGTTTCTCTGAACTTATGAGACCTCCCAAGATGTTTGGCTGAAATGTTCAAGTTCAACATGGACAGTTCAATTTCAGATTTATGTTTAGTAAATGTTCTAATGTTTTAAGAGCTAAAACCAAGAGATCTCAGAATTACATTACAGGGCAGCATTTAAGTGAAAACACAGTTTTTCTTAGTTTTTGGTTTTTTTTTTTTTTTGCCATTGCTGTGAGCATTCTGCAGGAAGGGTTTTTGTCCTTGGCTTAATGATATTTAATAAACCATAATATCACTAATTTGCCTAGGCTTTTAATGAGGCTGGTCTGAAAAGCTCTATTCCTTTATTCCTGCATTTTCTTAATGGAATGAACTTTGTTCCCACCCCTTTGTCTTTGCTGGGGTCTTTCATCTGCTGTTCTGCTATTCTTGAGTTTTTCAGCCTATTTGATAAGCTGCAATATAGACACTGGCAGATAAAATGTATGCTGCATTATTGCCTCCAGTTAAGCAGTTGGGCTAAGTGACCTCATCAGGGAACAGGAGTGTCTTCGGATCCCTCGAACAACCCAGTGTTGTTACTCCCTTCTGCTTTAAATTTTCATTTCTTGGGCTGTATCAGGCAGTTATAGGGACTTTATATGAAACAGAAATACTGCCATTGGTTATCCCAGCTGGGCTGAGGAAACCTATGCTATGTCACAGCTGCTTCTCCAGGGAATCCAGGCAACCAGAATATCCCAGTGCTCCCCAGACACTCAGAGGACCCTGCTCCAGACAGACACCATGTTGTGATGCTTTCCCTGAGAAGAAAAAGGGCAGCCAAAGTGTAGCATCAAAGACAAGTAACATACCATGATCAAGTGTCTAAATCCTATGCTGACCCTAAGTGATTCATCCAGCTGGGTAACCAGAGGTGAAGTGCTGTGGGACCCATGCTCAGCTCCGGGGCAGACTCTTGCCTTTTGATAAGAGGAAGGAACCTTTTATAGTGACCTGAGGATCAGGAACCTTCACCTGCAGCAAGACCTAGAGTCTGTCTTAGCTGATATCTGAATTGCTTTAAGCTGAGGTCTTCCAGGGCTGTGCTGGGTGTGCTCTCGCCTGGGGGAGCCTCTGAGTGTACCCTGAGCTTTGCTCTCCTGTCCTCGGGGATGGCAGCACTGCCATCTGATCCCACGTCTGATCCCTCTCCCACAGCCTGCAGCTTCCCTTCTTTAATATTAACAAGGAGTTTAAATATTCCAGGGTCCTTTTTTCTTTTGTGAAATTTATAAAATGCCAGTTGAAGTACCATTCATGTTGAAAAGCTGCCTCTCTCTATCAAGGCTTCTTGGACTAAACACAACAACATAACAAACTTTGGCCATTAATAATTGAGAAAAACTCCTCCCCAGTGTTATTTTTCATCAGGATGATGACGTGTTATTAGTTTATAGATATATATTTTTTTGCTGAAGACTTTTTTTGGCAGCAATTTGGCCTTCACAATAATGGACTTTACTATATGTAAAGCCTCAGAAAAATAGTGGTTTTGAGAGAGGTTCGACAGTGAATGAATCTGATTTAGAGAGGAATTTCCTTTGCAGTGAAATAGAAAAATAGTGCCATCTTTTGGTCTGAGCAGCTCTGCCAGCATCATGGCTGAGGTTCAAGAGCCCAAAACCACTGGCCACATCAACAGCTGGATTTAGCTCTGGCTATTGCTGTCTCAGAAAATCTTATTTTTTCTTAAAACCACAATAAATTCTAGTTTTAGTACATATGCAAAAAAAAGAATGTTTATCCTGAAGGTAGGGCTTTGCTACTCGTGCCTAGCTGCACCCATATTTACACCTTATACTTACAGTTTTGCCCTGGAGTCTCACTTAACTGAGATTCCAGCTGTAAACCAAAAGGGCAGATGCCATCAGCACTCCTGCACCTCCTTCCTCCATGCAAGGAAGCAGCTTTGGGGGATTTAAATCTGCTGATTCCAGCCCCGGTTTGACAAATTGCCAGGATTAATTCTAATGCAGGGCTCCGAAAATCAGGGGAGAGAATTTGAGCCTCAGCTAGTTCTACATTCAATTGTAGACTGATTAAGGATAGTATTAGCTCAATAATCAACTACATGAAAAGGTTGCACTCCCCCACACAACACACACCACATCAGGATATTTTGCATTCCTCTCATAAGGATGAATGTAGCTTTTAATCAGTATTTTTGTCTCTACACCACCTTTTCCTTTCTGATCTCACAAACGAGAATCCTCTAATGCTTTTCCTTTTATTCTACAAAACTGACTTACTGGAACAATTTGGTAAATGTTTTATTGTACTGAGAAAAAGACCGACCTTGCAGCTCTTTTTCCAGAAAAAATGAACATTACTCTATACCAGTGCATCTCACAATGTTATTTTTGTTTCCTAGGGCCATAGAGAAAACAATATTCTAGTTTTGTTCCAGATATCTGAAGTTATTTGACACAGAAAATATCGTCCGTGAGCCAGGACCCAGATATGTCCTGCAATTAAGATCTCGAGTTATTGACTTTCCGTTGACATCAGGAAGTCTATTAAACGCTGCTGTGGGCAATATGTATTTGACATTGTACAGGTGCACAACACACTGGCAAAGCATCCAAATGAATGACAAAACCCCACAGAGCTGCACAAACCCCCTCCGGCTACGAGAGTGGGACAAGGCTACGTCTTGATTAGTCAGCAAAGGTTGCTGATGGCAGGGATGAGGAGGCATCGCCATGGAAAATCTTTGTTCACAGGCAAGTCACATCTATTAAAAGGCTGCAAGTTCTCAAACAAATACATATGTATTGAATTATAGAGATACGCATTTAGATAGAGCTTGAAGACAAAATAACAAGGACACAAGTCAACATGTATTCAATAGAGTAATTTCAACTGCTGAGCTTGGTAGAGATGCTCATATTCTGTGGGGAAAAAGAGATGTTCCATCACAATTTCACTACCCAAACTTCCCTTTTTATGCAGGCTATTATCATGCTGTATCTTCAGGCATCAGGTTTAGTTTGGCTTTTTAGTCGAGTGTTCTCTTTTTCCTTTTACACAGATAAGCCCATACAGGGCGTTTCCTCTGACCTTGGAAACATTACGAGTAGCTTAGCAATCATCTCAGATTTTATTCAGGCTTTAAAAGTGAGCAGGAGTGTTTGCACAGACTTCACTGGGATTCAGAGCCAACTTCCGAAACGTTTTTCCTATAAAGACTCTAATGACATTGCGCTGGTTTTACTACTGCTCCACTAAACCTTCTCGCAATTGACACCAGACTTTTCTGTCTTTAATGACTGTCATCTGCCAGCTCTACTCAATGCCTGATTATCTTGCTTAACTTTCTCTTCCCAGCAATTAGCAAAAGCAATACTAAAATTCCTCCCTAGGCATTTGCTTCTCAAAGACAAAAATTTGATGCTTTAAAACCACCTGTAGCTTGTAAAAGAACAGCAATCAGAGTAACTAAAATGCAAAAGGATGGAGAGGAACCCTAGGCTGCATCAGTAATATAACCATTCCAGGTACAGCAGTTTTATTTGTTCTTTGAAGAGAATATCTCAAAATTTACATTTCTTTAAATATCTTTTAGAAGAGGCAGCATTTAAGAACCAGCTACCCTGGATTAAATGCAAGACCTGGAAGAAAACCATGAAGAACACCCCTGTAAGCTCTACATCAGCTTTGTGCCATGGGAATTTTTTGTGCCACAGGATTTTTGTGCTTGACTCACCATGCACATGGATTTCAGGAACATGAGCAAAAAAGGTGTTTCTTCTGGGGGATGAAAAAAAAACCCAGATAGAGATTAAATAGTATTCTATTGCATAGCAAATATTATCAGCCTAAGTGGAAAAGGAGTTTCCTGTGGATAGTGGCCATAAGGAAAGCAAACTCCCTGCTGCTCACAACAGATACTGCAATGTACAAGGATTGCATCCTCTATCCAGGGCTTCTTTCTCTGGGAGTTTAGGAACCTCAATTCCCATTGGACTGGAAGCGTCCCTGCCCACGGCAGCCAGTTGAACTTGATGACCTGTAAGGTCTCTTCCAACCCAAACTATTCTATATTCCTGACTTTCCTCCAGCTGTTGGAGGAAGGACCACGGATGGGCAGAGTGACCAGATATGGCACTTTGGTGGAAATTGGTCCCAGCTCCCATGTCCATTCCCCAGCAGCTGGCAAGTCCAAGAGTTCAGCATTTCCTTTTCACCTTTCAAAGAGGCCACACATTCTTCCACAGCACTTTATATTCATGCTTACCACCCTGACACAGTGATGGAGCTCTGCAATTCAGGCCCTGGTGTTCTTCGATCCCTTGCAATACACAGAACAGCGGTGTCAGGCTTAATGCTATTTCCAAGCACTCAAGCTGCCTGTCACTGAGTTATTGATCTGAAGAATTCAAGCTGGCCACACATCATTTGTGCAGTGAAAACCCTGGCTAGCTATTGACACTCCCCACACGCAGCCCCGACAGCCAGTGGTGACAGAGCGGGAACCCCTGCCCGGCACATGGCTGCTCACAGGGCAGAACCAACCCAAAACCAAAGTCCGTGGCAGCACCACGGGCAGATCTGGGTTAACAGGCACCATGGGGTGCCCCTACAGTCACTTTGCTTGTTTGACAGGATTAGATGAAACGTATAATGACGCCTCCAAGTCATTCGTGTTCGCATTACTCGTGTAAACATCTGGTGCCAAACCCCCGGCACACAAACCGCAGCACTGAACTTCTTGATCTGCCAGTTCAGCCATCTGTGAAATAATAATTCAGATTTAAAAAAACTAACCCAGCACATTTCTAGTCCTCTCCACCTTTGCTGGTCAGCAGTGGGTTCTGCAGCAGCGTCACTGCCCATTGTGGATCGGCATGGTGCCAGACAGCATTCCCTTCCCATGGAATAATAAATCCTGCAAATAAAACACATCCCACAGCTCCAGGGCTGTGCTGCATGTTTAATGCCCCATGAGGGTTCAGCTCACACCTTCCAGAGTGACATTCATGCATTCAGACAACCCAAGGCACCCAAGAGCAGGTGCCAACGCTGCCATTCCTCTTCCTAGGGCTCTCATCAGCACAGGGCAACTCCTTCTGGCCACAGGCGACATTTCCACGTGGCAGGAAAGGGCACAGATAACAGAAGCATCAGCTACTGAATCTCTTGGTTCATATTTTCCCTAGGCTGGAGGAGAAGAGCCATGACCAAATTGAGTCTTTTTCATCAGTAGTTTCCAACTAACCAGGTTACTGCACCTCTGAAAATCCCACTGAATGCCTGGGTTTTAAACTGTATAATTTCCTGACAAGTTGCTTTTAATATCTGCTTTAGTCGGGACGGTCTCTACGGCGTAGCAGAGGTTTTACAGAAAAGTCAGGAGATTATCCACCCTCCTCCTCATCCCACTGTGAGGAGATCAGCAATGGAACAGCCTCCTCCAGAGACAAGGCAGATGCTTCTCTAGGTTCTGCTGCTGCTTTCGTTTTTTAAACATTCCTTGATGAAATGAGGTACTTGAACACCAGCCAATTTCTCCCACCCATTAGTGGCAGCATTGTTCAATTAAGCCAGGGCAGAGGCGTGTCCCTAGTAATGGACACCACCAAGGGAGCCCAGGTAAGGCCACAGGTTCACATCACACACCACTTTTGCATGTCCTTGGTTATTTATTTGTTTTTCTCGATGTGAAACATCTCATTGAAAAAAACCATGTGGCCTCATTTAGAAGTCACACATCCAATTATATGTAATTACTACTGCTGTAAGATGGATGGTGACTTCTACTAAATTTAATTACTTCCTTCTGCAGACAGTGAAGACGAACGGCCAAGGTGTGTCCCAGGCTAGTCGGTAAGAGGCACAGTCAGGGCAGCCACACGATGATGCAGGCGAGGGAAAGGACCCCGTGGGAGGTGACAACCTGTGCAAGGAGCACAAAACCTGCCCAGGCACCACAGCCCGCCACAAAGCTGCAGAGGCAAGAAGAGTTCTCAGCATCCCACCATGAGATAGCTAGGAAATCAACAACAAATCCACCTGAACAGCACCCATGGGGAGCCAGGAGCATCTAATCACATGGTGCTGCTGCCCCCCAAAACCTCTGAAACCTTTGCCACCTGCAGGAGTAGCCTGGGAAACCCACACTGGATGGCACCTGCACAGCATCTCCCATATAAAGCTCGTAAAATTCATCTCATTCTACCCCTTGCCATGGGCAGGGACACCTTCCACAATCTCAGGTTGTTCCAAGCCCTGTACAACCTGGCTTTGGACACTGCCAGGGATGGGGCAGCCACAGCTTCTCTGGGCAACCTGTGCCAGTGCCTCACCACCCTCGCACGCAAGAATTCCTTCCTAATACCAGGTCCTTCATCACTCCTTTGGTCCCCCAAGCAGAAGCCATAAGACCTTCCCCTCCACCAGCTTCACTACTAACACTGAAAACAAAATGAGAGAAAGCAGAGGAGCCATTACATCGCAGCCAAGCATTAGCGCTGTATTTACCCAAAAACACAGTACACTGAGGTGAAGACAAGGTATGCTCACAATCCTGGGCAAGCAGGTCATGAAAGCCTCCATCAACCCCTGATATACCGGAACAGCTTTTCCTAAGTAAAACACTGCCGCCTTCCTGCAAGTGCCATCTCCCTCTGGAGCCATGAGTTTTGCCGTGTAGTAGCATCCTGCTGAACAGCCAAGTGGAGTTCTGCTGCTCCAAACACACCGTCCCCAGGACCATTGCACTGTGGAGTTGTTCAACGCAAGTTGTGTTTACGTAAATGAGTTTGAATTTATAGTAAACTTGATGGTGCCTGATAGATCTAAAAATAAGCCCGTTATCTGACACTCTGCTCTGATTCTAAAACAGATGTTTGAGGATATAAAATTATGTTGTGAGCTTTGAAATTGCACATACAATTACAACCTTCATCTTTATTGCTACTCCTAAGTGTTAAATGCAACTACATCTACATTGGAACTTCACTTATTACTATATTTCTCCCTCTCTCCCAAACGAAGACTGACTTGCAGCACTGGGACACTGGTAATTACTCTCCTCCTCTGACAAATTCAAGGGAATGAACAGAAATCTTTGTGGAGCCCATTTTACATTCATCTTGTACAAACAACTTGGTTCTTCCTTCATTTCCAGGAGTGTTGGCTCACTCAGACAAGGAAAAGTCTTCAGGGCAGTACCCTGGGGAAAGACATTGTGCTTTTCTGTTGATGGGCTGTGGGAATTCAGCATCAGGAGCCAGCAGCTCAGAGCTGAGAGCCAGGGGCAGGTTAAATCAGTATGGGTCTTCATTTCCTTCACACTCTTTTTTTTTAAGAATTCTTTTTATAGTTTGTGTTTTCAAGGGTTTCGTAGCAACAAGAGCTGCTTTACATACCCCCCCCCCCCCGCAAACTGTCATCAGTTCATGTCATCATGCGCCTCCAGGACCTGGATCTTCAGGAAAGCTAATAATACTGCAAATTCTGGGTCAAACCACAAGAGCTGATGCCACAGCCTGAAAGCACATGGCACAAACACCACAGACTTGATGTGCTCCTCCTGAATTAAGGTTGGATGAGGAGAAATGCATTTACTCCAGCCTCAAAAGTGGACGAATTCAGCCCAGAGGGAAGAATGGTGCAGGGACAAGTTTTAGTCCTGATGGTGCTCAAACATGGTCTCTCCAGCACATTTTACCCTCTTAATAAATCATGAGTGGCTGAAAGCACTAACTGACCCTGCCTGCAGAGCCCTCCTGGCAAGTCCCCAGGTGGTGGGGACACCTCGGGCTGCGACCCTGCTGCTGCCAGTGCAGTTCTTGCCTTCTCCTTTATGGCAAAAAGAAAGCATGTTTCCAGCAGGCAGCATCTGCTGGGCAAGCATTCTTCTGTGGAGAGAGAGAGAGAATTCATCTCTGTTTTCATATTTACTTTGGAGGGACAATTCTCAACTTCTCCATGAGCAAATAACACACAGCACTACTGCAGTCTAACAAGCAATTGTTAACTCTTCCCAATAAAAAAAAAATCAGAAAAAGCCTTGGCTGAGTGCCCCCAGGGAATACACTCAAGTTTAGGTCAGCAGCTATTTGATGCACTGAGTGCAGCTTCAGAAGCCCTCAAGCACAGGGAATATGAAGCTCCATCAAAGTAAGAAGCTTCCACCACTCCAACAGCGCCAGGTCTAACCCAAAGGCTTGGACATGGAATGTGAGGCTGGGAAGTGATGCTGCACATAGTGTGCTGGGTTTCCACCACCTGGAAAGAGAAGGTGAAAGAGAAGCCCAAAATCCAAATAACTCATTAAGTGGATTGCTTACTAATGACACTGCTTCTCCTCCATTTGATTTTACACAAGGAATTCCTGGCTGCAGTCAGGCCATCCTGGCACTACACCTCCCAGCACAACCTGAGAGCTACTTGCTGCCTTCCCACACTGTCCTACCAGCTGCTGATGCTTCTGCCACGGGAAGAAATACTTCACAACCTCCCTCTGGCACAGTGGATGGAGAGCTGTGGAGAAAAGAACATGGCTTCCCCAAGGCAGGATAACTATCACAGATGAAAAGGGATCATCCAGGCACATGAGGGAGAAATCAGGACCAGGTACCAGACAGTCTTGGAAAGTCCTAAATGCAAAGTGAGCTGCTAAGACCCACGTCCTCCTGCACCGCATGGCTCCACATTGTCCCTGCAGACATTGCCAAGGAGCCCAGGGCAGCCCACGGCTAGAGAGCAACAGGAGAAGCCCAGAATGTCCCCAGTGCCACCGGCCAGGTGCTAGGTACAGGCTGAGCATCGCAGCAAAAGCGTGCACAGCCCCTGCACAGGCTCTCACAAAACCAGAAGCAATGCTGGCCTCTTGTGGCAGCTCTGGTCCTTCGCCTTCTTTAAAAAGAACGGAAGTTTTCAGAAGTTAAAAAAAAAAGAAAATTAAAAACCTTACTACCTCCCAGAAACTGCCCGAATTCAAAGAATCCCGGGAACAAAACCAGGCTGGTTTTGAACAAGGTTCTGACAACAAGGTGGGGCTGGACAGGGCTCTGATCAACCTGGCTGGTGGAAGGCATCCTTACCCATGGCAGAGGGTTGGAACTGGGTGAGGGTTAAGGTCTCTTCCCACCCAAACGATTCTGTGATTCTATGATCCTGTGATTCTAAAACTTAAAAGTCCCACTGGAGCAAGTAAGAAGGTGAAGATAAAACTCAGCTCTTATCTGACCTGCTGCAGATGTGCAGCCACATCCCCATGTACAGGGCAAGGAAAGGGGCTGCACAGGGAGGAAGGGAGGAAAATGCCATTTGCACTGGGGGAGCAAAGAACAAGCTGCAGACTCTGCTTGCCAGCAAAGAACCCATTACACAAGTGTCCTGTCCCTGAAAAAAAAAGTCCTTCTCCATAAAGTTTTCACATAGCTCAGCTTTTGTATGTACACGAATGGAGGGAAAATGCAGCCAGAAGTGGCCATGCCAGCCAGGGCAGGGCGGGCCCAGCACAGCTCCTGCTCCCCTTGCCCATCCTGCCTTCAGCACCACACTGGGGTGGCTGGGGGCCACAAGCCCTCTGCAAGAATAAGAGGGGGGAAAAAGAAGTATTTTCAACTCTGTGGTTCCAACCCTCAGTGCCAGCACACACCTCCATCTGTACGTGTTGCACAGGGTGTAGGTCTGGGAGGCACCACACACTGCCCAAGGGCGTCAGGCTCTCTCTGGTCTCTCTGGGTTGATGTGGAGGCAGCAGCCACAAGACTCGGGGAAGGGGGAAAGATCATAGAATTACAGGACAGTGGGTGGGAAGGGACTTTTCAAGGTCATCCAGTCCAACCCCCCCACTCCTGTCATGGGCAGGGACACCTTCCACTATCCCAGGTTGCTCCAAGCCCCGTCCCATCCAGCCTAGAACACTTCCATGGGGCAGCCGTAGCTGCTCTGCGCAACCTGTGCCAGGGCCTCACCACCCTCACAGGCAAGAATTTCTTCCTAAAATCCAAACTAATCCTGCCCTCCTTCAGATTAAAGCCATTCCCCCTTATCCGGAGTCCCTCTCCCGCTCTCTTAGAGCCCTTTTAGACACTGAAAGGGGCTCTAAGGTCTCCACAGATCCTTCTCTTCTTCAGTCTGAACAACTCCAGCTGTCTCAGCCTGTTTTCACAGAAAAGGTGCTCCAGCCCTCTGAACATAACATGTCTGTATTGTCCTCACTGTCCTCATTGTGAAGACACAACAAAATCACTCAGTGGTGGTTCCTCTCTGATCCTGGGGTGAGCATCACTCACCAGGCTCCCCCCAGCTCTGTACCACCTCAGCTCCATCCTCCACTGGCTGCCAGAAAACAGCTGATGAAAATAATTAATATATGTTGATTGTTTATTGATTCCAACATATTAATAGATTGGATAATAAACAGTACTTTTAAACATTCTCTTAACCAAAAATATAACAAATATTTACAATCACTCAGTAAAAATACAAAAAGCATACAGAGGCACTGTCTTTCTAAAAGACATAAGTGTAAGAGGTATCAAAAAATAGGAGACAAACATTGCTTGTTACAGAATACTTTACAATCACTGACTTGTGCAGTACAATTGCTATTGGAATATCATTACATCTGTGCAGTTTTGCAAATATGCTCACATATTTAGAATTTAATTAATACCAAGCTAAACTGCATTCCAGGTATATCAGAAATAAAGATAAAACAATAAAAAGCACAACAGAGGCAAAAGCTGGGTTGGGAACTCAAGACAGATTACCCTCTATACAAGCACTCTAAAATAGAATGTGTGAAGCTTTTCTAAAGAGAGAGTATCCCTTTTTTCTTCTCTTTTTGCAAAGGCAGTGGTAAGTTTATCCTTCAAAAATTCTAATGTTTTATAAAAAGTTAAATGACAGGGTTGTATTTCCACTGTTCCCTGCAGTAAAATCACTTGGGACGTGATGAAAGGCATTTTGGAACACCCCTGACACCCCACAGGCCCCTCTGCAAGTGGCATCACTGATAGGTTCAGCCCTTGGAGACACCCCCTACCTCCGGCAGGTGCAGACAGCCTCCAGCGCACCCCATCCCAAGCAATGGGCTCTGACCACTTCCCAGTGAAGCATCACTCACCTGGAATCACAGAATCTGCTGAGCTGGAAGGGATCCATCAGGATCATCAAGTCCAGCTCCTGGCCCTGCAGAGCACCACCCCCAACAATCTCACCCTGTGCCTAAGAGAGCATTGTCCAAACACTTCTTGAGCTCTGCCAGGCTGGTGCTGTGGCCACTTCCCTGCGGAGCCTGTCCCAGTGACCAACCACCCTTCGGGTGAAGAACTTTTTCCTAATACTCAACCTAAACCTCCCCTGACACAGGTTCAGGCCATTCCTTCGGAACCTGTCACTGGTCATGAGAGAGAAGAGATCAGTACTACTCCTCAGGAGGATGCTGTAGAGTGCAATGAGGTCTCTCTCCTCTCAGTCTCCTTTTCTCCAGGCTGAACAGATGAAGTGGCCTCAGCCACTCCTCATAAGGCTTCCCCCCTCCAGACCCTTCCCCATCCTCATGGCCTCCTTTGGATGCTCTCTAATAGCTTCATGTCTTTTTCATATCGTGGTGCCCAAAAATCACACACAGGACTCAAGGTGAGGCCACACCTACAAACTTATCTGAGTAAAGGCAAAAGGAAGGAGCCAGGAAAGCCTCATGCTGCCCATTGTTGGCAAACACTCAAAATTTGTGCACACTGCAAAAATGTGGACTGCAAGCATCCACAGCCATTGTCTTTCCATTATTTTGTGTACTTGGGAGATGAACCTGGTGCTCTGAGGCTCAGTGATCTCATTTTCCCCTTTCTGCAACTGGAGAGGCCAATTCAATTTTACCAAACTACACTGTTTTCTCAGGAATTATTTGGAAGTTTAAGATTTATAACAAAACACTGTGTGCTTAAATCACAGAAATCTGAAATGCATCTTTCACCAACAAGTCAGCAGCAAACAACAAGCAGGAAGTGAGCAAACTCAGGTATGGCAGTGGAAGAACACAACGTGAGGCACCTTAACTGTTTATCAGCATCAGAGCCTGAGTTAGAAGAACCTGGCAGAGGTACGGAGTCAGGGATCTGTGGTCCAGAAGACATCACTTCAACAAAGCAGTGTGCAACAGGTACTAAACACCATCTTGCTTCTGTCTGAATTACCAAAAAAAGGGATAATGTCTCTTCAAACCCACACCAGACACACTACCTGTGGCTATTGGCCCCAATCAATGTGATCGGTTGAGTTAAAAACAAACCAACAAACAAAAACCCCAGCAAGGAGCAATAGAGAAGCCACAATGTGCGAGGCAGGAGAAACATGAGTCCATCGTTTATGCATGATTTATGTACACCAGCTGTGGTGGCTATTCGGAAAACATGATTACTGAGACTTCCACTCGTTCCAGAAATTTTCAGTGTCTGCCAAGCCCTGTGGAACAGACGGATGCTGTTGATGTGCAAACACCATCAAATACCATGTTTAGATGGGTGATTTATTCAGCTGCTCTCGCTGACTGACAGGAGACCCCAACCCTGCTCCCTACAGGGGCTTTCCTGCATCCTCAAAGGCAGCACTACTGGGTTTTGGGGGAAAAGGAAGTCACTTTAGTAACCCCCATCCCCTATACTTTTGTTCAACAGGCTGGAATAAGCTGCAGCTCCCCCACCCAAGGCCAAGGAACTGTAGGGGTTCATTCACCTGGCGCAAGGCAGTTTCTGATGGAACACAAAGTCTGTTGCTTCCATGTGGAAGTTAACAAGCAACTACAGCTCACAGCGGGATAGCAGGACCTGGATTTACATCCCACAGGAATATCAGTTCAACAGTTCTATTATCAATATTGCATGTGCTGAAAACACTCACTCTTGCCCTGCATTGCTTTGACACATTAATCTTCAGTCATTAAGGCCTATGCAGATTCATTATAAGCATTAAGGCCTTGAGAAAGCAAAATGCATTTATTATGCTGCACCTTAAGTGGATTTTAATATATTTTTCAACCACTTGCTTCTCAGATACTTGTGCCAAAAATTCATGCAGCCAACCAATGAGTTATAAATTACGCATCCCCTTCCTCAGCATCACTGTTCATTTACACCTTCCCAATTCCAATCATGACAGGTACATTCCAGGCAATGTTGAACCTGACACTGCTCTGAAGGCAGACACAAGCTGGGTCATTCACATCCACCTGACTGCATCAGCCCCAAGCTACTACAGAGAAAGCACATCAAAGGCTTTGGGTTGTTTTTGGTACTTGTGGCATTTCCCAAATATGTTGCATTCACCTCGCACCCCTGCACACATATAGGTAAAAAAACCCCAAACCTTAAAGCTCTTCACAACTATGGATATAGAAATCAGTTTTGAGGCACTGTAAAAATGACAAACATCATCTTTCTAGCTTAGGCTGTAAACATCACAACAAAGATTTACAATTAAATGTTTAAATACATATTCACACATTCATGTCTGATTTTAACACTAGAATGAGGTGTCATGGGAGGAAGGAAGGGAGGGAGGGAGGGAGGTGAAGTAAGAAAAGAACCTACAGGTATTTCCAGTTCTACCCCTCTGCACTCTGGCTGGCTAAAAGTAAAATCAAAGAAGCAATTCTTTCGACCATAGTCAAACTAGAGGATCATGGGTTAATACTGGCTGGCTGTAAGTCAAAACTCTCATTGACATCAATGACACCAGAATTTTTAACTAGGATTTAAAAAAAAAAACCTGTTTGAGATCATCTGTATTTTCCAGATAAACACCACAGGGTTTTTTAACCCATCATAAAATGCATTATGCTCTTCTATAAGCACTGTGTCATATATTATTCAGTTTCACGAATTTTATTGTGAAATGTAGGTGATCTTTAGTTCTTTTACTACTTGTTTTTCAAAGATAACCCTTGCACCTAAATCCTGTGTAACTCTGGGAAAAGGCCAGGACATGTGAGACGATCCTAAAAACCACAACACACAGCTGACTTTTGAGTTTCAGAACATGATTTGCATGTTGAACTCTGCAGGGCAAAACCTGTTTAAAACTCTTTTGGGAAAGCTTCAGATCTCCCCTAATGCTGCCCATAAGCTATGGCTTCCACATTTTCAACATTCCTTAAGAGGGGAAGAGAGCATCAACTGTTGCCTTAGTTGGTAGCTAAAAAAATTTCTAAAAATCCTTGGACAGGAGGTTTCTGCTATGTCCATGTAGGAGGGGAGCAGCAGGAGTGCTGGCTTGACACATGCTGCTCTGCAGGGCTTTGGGCTCTATTCATATTAAATCTAAACCCACTCTAAAATCTATAAATTTCTGCACTCGTTTCTACTTTTCTGTGTTTATTTTGAGAGCACAACAGTTGATGTGTAGCTAATTTACTGTCACATTAACTTAACATTTATATTAGCCAACCAGAGTACTCCCAACGCACATAAAGGAAACTCCCATTAAAAAAAATTAAATTAATAAATTATTTTCAGATACTTCAGCAACTTCCTTTGCTTTTGCTGACATTTTGATATAATTTTTTTTTGAAGTTCATAAAGTAACACTCTCAGACTTCTAACAGTCATGTAGAAAATAACAACAATGGAAACTACCAAAAGGATTATATGGTATCATACAGAAAAATGCTCCCAAGTTTCAAGTGGTGGTGACAACTGGTCCTCCCCAATGCATGAAGATCGGTCCATCTCTGGGTACCCATGTTGGTATCCAGGCAGTCAGCACATTCCTTGAACAGGATTTTCTATTTCACGGGCAGAAATAGCTTCTTAGGTGGTGGTGGCAAAGTGAAGGAAGGTGGAGAGAGGTGATCCAACCCATTCCATCTTGTCTGTGACAGAGGCAAGGTCTGAGGTCAGTAGCAGCAAGTTGTCAGCAGTCACTAACAGAACCATGAGTCCTTCTCCCACATCCCTTGTGTTGTGAGTGATTTGTATAAATAGCCCAAGGGTTAAACTGCTGATACTTGTTCATCTTCTGCAAAACAAGATAAAGAAATAGGCCATTATTCCATCAGTCCCCACCTCGGGCACATAGGGCACAGACTAGCACCCAGTGAGGTGATCACAGTGATTCTATGACAACTTCACCTTTCAGCAGCGTGTTTTCAATGCCTTTATCATTCATCACTACACATTCCATATCACCATTTATCAGATCCTCAGGCAATCACAGAATGGTTTGGGTTGGAAGGGACCTTATAAAGCATCGCGTTCCAACTCCATGCCATTGGCAGGGACACCATCCAGATTGCTCCAAGCCCCATCCAGCCTGGACTTGTGCACTTCCAGGGATGGAGCATCCACAGCTTCTGCAGTCTAAGGTATGATGGTCATACGATAAAGACATATTGCAAAACAGAAAATCCCAGACCCTCCAAAAATTATCAGCATGCAGCTCCCAGTATGCCAAAAGCTATAGATTTGAGAAAAAAGCCAGCAAATTTCCATGCAGTGAGCATTTTACCCCAAATAAAATTAAACAAGCAATTCAAAAATAGTAAAATAGGTGTCTCTAAAAGTGTACCGTTAAATTTAGCTTAGAAAAATTTGGATTAAAAATGCTTGAAGCAATTACTTCCTTACTTTTACATCAAAAACACAACAGAATTAATGCCAGGCAATTTTATATTTACTGTAAGTTTGAACTGCAGAACTAATAGATATGTTAACTACTGCTTACACATTTTAAAGGGCCAAGATATGATCATTTTGCATCAGAAATTGTTTTAATCTGAATACAGGCTCATTTTAAATCAGACTGAAATGGAAGGAAATGATCACAACACTCTAATAAAAAAACGAGTTCACCAGCAAAGGGTACAGAAGATCACATCGGTACACAGAAATTAAAAGCAAATCAGCAGATATACATTTAAGTGGAAATTCCCCTGACCTGAAGTTAGCTTTGACACAATATAAGAGCAGTTTTTATCGGAAAATCCCCTCATATTTTGGTCACCCCACAGATGTCATGCTTGGCAGCACTGGCTGTTGCTTCAAACAAGATCATGAAAAATGAACTGGAAAAGAGACTGTCAGGCCAAGTTAGGCAGAGAACATGGGTTTCATCAAATGCACTCTCCAGGATACCAGAAGTTCACTATTATTTTGTTCAGTATTTTGAAACTCCATCTCCAAAAATACCTGTTGGGGCATAAGGCAGCTCAATGCCAGCACACTCGAATGCAAATGAAATGAGTTCACTCCACCAAATCCAAATCACTCATTTTAGACCATCACCCTGATGCCAGCCAAACCACTGGGACACCAGTTAATCAGCCCAGGGTGGCTGGAGTTTTTCCACATGCAGCCTGCCAGTGTCCCATCACTGTTTGAGAGGGGACAGATTTTAAAGAAAAAAAAGAATATCTACATGCTCTTAAGTGTCTCAGCTGTACTTTAGGAGATCTTATATGTATATTTTTGTATCTTTATTTATTTACATATACTTTGGGTTTGTTTGGTGCCAACATGCTTTTTCTAAGGAGAAGGCATTCTTCTTTGCTTTAAACATGTACGTACATGCACACAGCTATGCGTGACATACACAGCCACGCATGTGCATACAGCCATACAAACACAACTTTGTATTTAGAGATTAATCCGCTTTTAATCTCCAAGAACGACCCAAGAGAAAGCCCAGAACATCACTGTGAAGTGCACCCTGCATAGCCCCACTCCCAAGCCAGGTGTTCACCTACCATCCTCTTCACTATCTGCGTCAGGCAACTCTGCTACTCTGGGGCTGGATGGCTGCCGGCCGTGCCACTGAGGCATCCTCGAGGAGACACAGGCCACCGGGTCACTACCGAGAGCAGCTGGTGGAAGTCTAGAGAGGTCACTGTGCAGCATCTTTGACCTCTGCACTGCCACACTATAGTCTGGAGGTTTGAGGTGTGGGTGGTGGGGCGATCCTTCCTTTATGTCCGCTAAAGAAATCCCCATATATCCCGGAGGGGTGGGCGGTGGCTCCCTATACCTATCGTCCTTCTTAGGTGAGGTGACACAGTACACTGGGCACAAGAAATAAGCAATGGAAATGTTAAAGAAGAAAAACAAAGGAAACAAAACGTTAAAAAATCATGAAATGTTACAATGGCAAAACAGAAACTGATAACAAAATGCAAATGCAGAAACACTGGTTATAACAACAGCAGCAAGTATTTATGCCTTCATTTCTGTTTTCTATTTATTTTAAGAAGTCAGAGTAGCAAGAGAACCCATGAACTCCTTAGATGAGATGCCAATTGAGTGGAAAGAGGACTCTAATCTTGTCTGCATTCAGACCGCAATTAACACCTTTTATTACAGTTCCTACTCCTGTGGCCCTGCTGCACGACGGGATGCTCTGGAGCTCTCCAGCACAATGGAGAGCCAGCACAGCCAAGTCTGCTGCCACTGCTACAGGCTGGGAAACTGAAACAGAAGGAATTAAGGCAACCAGCCCGGAGTTACTTCAAACTGCCATATCAACTGATGTGTATAAAGACACGAAACCATCTGGCTATGCTATAGGAAGAAAAGAAATAGCATCACATAAAATTGATCCTATGAGGCAGACTGTGTATTGAGCCTGCATTAATTATTTTACATTTTCACAGAGTGAATAATGGCTTATCACACCCATACTTTTGATTTCTTACTTTCTTCCTTTGGTTTTTGTTTTGTTTTCTTTTATATCCTTATCTTAAACTACGTTCTCTGTTTACAAGTGAGAAAAACACCAGGAACAGTCATTGGAACAGCCTTTGGAACAGCTGCATTACACCTTGTGAAGTCACGAAAAGGCTACAACCAATATTATTTATTTGCAATGTCCATGTCTCATAATTCATCTTCTCCCTTTCTGCCCTGTTCAGCAGTAGTTCAAGTCACAGAGGCTCTCAACCCAAAATTTAACTCTTCTTAGGTTGTCTCCCCTCCCTCCCACCCCAGGTCTGGGGCTTCTGTGCATGTTAAATTGGGCTTTTTTCCATGGACATGTTGCAACAGAAGAGGTTCAAAGCCAGGGTGATTTTTTTCATCTCTCAGTTAAGTGGATTTGCATTCTTCCTGCGGATCCATTTTAAACAGTATATGTTCGTTAGTTTCATTTATTTCTGCAAATGTAATAGTTTCTTATCTTAGAAGAATGTGAAGAGATAAAAAATAAAGGAGTATTTCTTATTGTGCTGTAGACTTGTGAGAGTCTTGGTTTTGGTATCAGGAACACAAGCTGGTTCATACTTGATGGCCTCAGCTCATGCTTGGGCTGACAGTAAAACAACCAAAACAAGATTCAGTCAGTCTGGGGTTTAGCAGATACACGTGGGTACAGGCAGAGATTTATACTGTTAAATTACAGGATTTATTTTCATTTAACTAGCACTGAATGAGGTCTCTGTGAAAAAGCAGTGGAAGTGAGGAGGGTTTGCTCTTCCCTGGAGGGATGGGGAAGGGCTGGGTCCTCACCTTACCTTCAGTCTTGGTTGGATTTGCAGGAGGAAGGATGAGCGTGGGTATGTTCTCCTTCAAAGGAGAAAGCTTCAGGCTCCCTAGACGTAACCTTTAGTCTACTATAGTAATGCAAGAATAATGTGTCTCTTTGTGTCAAGTTCCAATTCCTAGTATTTTACAAACGGTGAAATAAAGCAAAGGTATCTTTGGCATACTGTGCGACAGCGAACTGCTAATGGATTTGCATTTGCAAACCTGGAATTATATCCACCCGTATCAGATCTTTCCTTGAGCAGACATACACACGGCCTACTCCAGTAATCTGTGAGTGCTCCCCACAGCTACATGGTATAGAATGGGAAAAGAATTAAGAGGAAGGGCAAGTGTTGTCAGCAAAGACAGCACGTACTGAACAGTGAACCTGCCATCTCCTAATACAGCTCAGACGCTCATGAACGGCTCTGAAAGCTTGCAAGGGCAGAGCACAAGCACAGCAATGAGCTGGGAGAAAATGTTCTGCAAGGCTCCACCACAATTTTTTTCCCAAAGCCAAGAAGGAGAAACACAATCCAAGACCTCCACCCTACGTGCAATGTTTATTCAGGGAATTACCTTTGATAACATAAACCCCTCCAGCGATCCACTCAGTAATTAAATTGCATTTCAGCTGCACCCTTGCCTCACAGTCCTGGAGAGCTTTGCATTCCATCTTTTATCTTGCTGCTAACCTAGTTCCTTTAATTTTGGCTACTGAACTCACTAGGACAGGGAAGAACATCTTGCTTGACAGAACTATGCATATTTGAAAGAACATTTTTAATTTTTTCTCCTTTCATAAGAAGCCAAACTGCAGCTGTACAATCAAATAAACTGCACCCTAAAATAGCAAACACAGGAAAGGAATCTGCTTTGCCCTTGACCTTTCAGAGCCCAAAGCCCTGTGGATGAAATGTGCCCCAGGTCCAGAGAGGCATTTGAGCTACACACCACTCTGCAGTCATGCTCTTCCCTCTGGGTTCCTGGGAAGCCTGTACTATAAGGAGCATGGGACCATTGATCCTTGTCAGAAGAACATCTACAGTGATGAGTACATCTCCAAAATCATTCAAAAAAGCAAAATACCATACTACAGAGAAGAACCGCCTGACATTTTTCTGAAGAGAGTCTGCCTGCAGACCCATGAAGTGATGGGGAAGTGCACTTGTTTATTATCTTGATATGCCTAATGCAAAAGAAGGTGGCTTGAAAACACACTGTGTAGTGCCGTGATTAGAACCATGTGTGAAGCTGAGTTCAACATGCCAGGCAGCCCCAGACCTGCTGACGTCATTTCTTAACAACTTAGTATCAAAATGAAAAACAGATGTAGCAGCTTCCATGAGCTGTTGGCTTGGCTTACCTATCAGGCCTTTTTCCGTACTCGAAGTAACAGTTTTGTAAGTTGTATCAGCGCCTGGTTTAGAGTCCAAAACCTCAGTCTGCTCCGCTGTTGAGTTCTCCAGTCCCCTCCGCTTAATTGTCCCATAGTTTGTCTCGTAGGTGTCTGACAGAGAGCTGGAGGACGCCCAGCTCTGCCGAGACTGATCGAGCTCCACGCTGGCTTTCGACTGCCTACTGGCTTTGGAAAAGGCTTCGGAATACAAATAACCCTCCTCAGAGTAACAGTTTGTGGGATCCACTTCAGCTATAGGTCCATCCAGCTGGGTGTGACGGTAAGAACTGAGGAGATCCCAGCTCTTCTGGTTTGGGATATTCTGGAAATTGTCATGAGAACTACTTGAGCATGAAGTCCAGCTTCCCCGGCCACTGTCTGCTGCCTCTACCGTGATGTGCTCATGGGAGATCTCCTCGCTGCTCATGGAAGACGTGAATGCCATCCCTCTGATCAGAGCAGGCCTAGTGATGGACCAGCTACATCGGAAAACAACAGAAATTGGGAAAAAAACCACTTGTAAGCTTTTACAATAAGAGCGATGTAACTCAGAGCCAACTCTGGGTTTGTATCAGGTGAGCAGCAAGCTCAAGACACAAGGGGAGCACTGACAAGAGACACTGTTACTCCCAGCTCATTACTGAACCCAGCAGCAAGGAAGTTATTCCCAAGGGAATAACAAGTTTGCAACATGCATTTCCAGCCTGCAGCCCAGATCGGTAAATCTGGCTCACAGAAGCTCTTCTCTACCAATCACAGCAACAGTGCCTGATAGAAAGCAGGGGAGTAAATTACCTCTTACATTTAGTCTGCTACCACCTTTTTCTTTACATTTATAAACTAAAACCAAAATAAATATTTAGAATAAAATCCAACCCCTTCACTGGCAGCATCATCAAGTTGTTTAGACAGAGTGGAAGCAGCTGAATTTCAAGAACATTTGGAAATACTGGGCATAAATAACATTTGTGGGGACGATATGGAGCGACAGATTCTGAAAAGCAAAGTCCAAAATTTCTTTTTTAAAGAAATATCTGCCGAAAGCTCTAAATGCTATAAATGCATAATTAAGGGGGGAAAAATAAAGCCAGGTTTGTATGAATTTATAATACATGAAGATAGGATTGCTAGACATTGAAGTCTCCCAACTATTTCTGGGTGTGTTAACAAATGCCTGGGCAGCACAACATCAAAATTCAACACCCTCCCTCAGCAGTTTACTGACACGTTGTGAAATCAAGGAATATTTCTTAGATATGTGCAAGCAAGGTTTTTTTTTCCTTCCTCTTCTACTTTGTAAGCTCGAGGATAAAATCCACTTTCTTCCCTCACAACCCACTGAAACTACGGAATAAAGGAACAACCACAAAACATGAACTCACTGTGTGTTATGCTTTCTAGAAAAGAGAATTCTTTTCTTTGATGAAGCACATCTTTAAATTCCCATTTTAATCCTAAGAAATAAACTGAATTACTCATTTCTTTCCATCCCTGGAAGTGTTCAAGGCCAGGTTAGATGTGGGTGGAAGCAACCAGATCCCTGCCCAGAGAAGGGGGGTTGGATCAAGATGATCTTTAAGGTCCATTTCAACCCAAAGCATGCTGTGATTCCGTGTGCTGGAAAAATTAGAAATGTAAGGAGCATCTCTCATTTAGTTGAATCCATGACATCTGAGGACAGACAATGCTATCCCAAGATATATTAAGAGACATTACATCCTATGGATCACGGTGCTACGTCTAGCAAAAAAAATCCAAAAACTTTCAGTTCAAAGCATCATTTCAGCACAAAATCTCATTGCACCAAAGTAACAAGAGCTCTTGTGTGGAAACTGTCAGGAAGACAGTGGCAGAAAGCTGCCACCCTGCCTAAGCAACAAATGATAATTAGAAAAATCCTTACAAATCACATCATAGCATGTTAAGTGACCGGCACTGCTGACTCAGAGAGAATTGATCATACCCTGTTGTTCTTTTGCTGTGTCTCAGCATGGCACTAATTTGCTAAGTATCATCCTGGCTTTTAATATGCCTCCAGTCTCCTGCAAGAAATATCCAGCTAAACCCCACTGATGGGAACAAGCTGTTGTCTCCCCAAGTAATACCGTAAGCTTCTTATGGAAACATGCTCACGCACAGCAGCCAGTGCTCCAGCTTCTGGCAAAAGCTTAACAACCACAGTGGAGTGCACGACTGTGTCCTGGCCAAAGCTTCCTTACCCCTTCTGACACCAGGACACCAAGCCCAACCAGAACGAGCGGCACCTTACCCCAGGCAGGGCTGGCCGTAATCTGTCAGTGCCTGAGGATGCTCCTTTCCCTCTGTCCCGCCTGAATCCACCACAATGAGGGACTGGGACAAACTCCTCTCATCCTGCAGTGCTGCTGACATGGAGTCCACAGAGCAGTTGCTCACGATGCTGGACCGAGATGAAATCTCACTGTGACTGGAGTCTGAGAAGTTGTCAGATTTAGTGGAAGGTATGAGGGCGTAGCCTAAGGACAGGAGAGGAGAATGTCTTGATCAACATATGACAACGAAGTATTGACACACACATTACAGCGAGGATATTTAGAAGAAAACCAACCAAACCCTGTTTGCATACAATCAGTCCACTGAGGATTTTAGGGTACTTAAGCTTTTAGCATCTATCAGTATCTAGCACTGATTTACTAATGGAAGTCCAGGGACACCAATAACTCACCTGCAACTCCACTACTCTCCAAGGCAGCAGCTTTAACCTACACAACCAGAACCAGCAGCCTACTGCATCAGTACTGGGTGGGCAGATCAGGTCCTTCCAATTCTGCAAGTGCTGACTTCTTCAGTATAAATGCAGCACACTTCCCACTATCCCTCTGCCATACTGCCATGCAAGACACAAAAAAAGATTCTGGCAGTGGAGGAGGAGATGCCGACTAAGGTAAAAGCCAGCTACTACCAGTCAGGGATTAGCCATAATGGTCCATTTCAGTTTTATTATCTGCTCCAAAACTAACAGAGGCAGGAAGCAAAGGCAGGAAGTACAACTTTGGCAGGAGCTGGACCAGACTCCAGTGTTGTTCCCATAGAAGCGGAACAACTGAAGACCCCACCAGATTCAGAGCAAAATGTATAATGCCTTTTTTTTTCTGCTTGGCTTACCCTCAAATAACTTCTTTCAGACACAAATAAGGTATACACCCTTATATATACAACACCTCAGCCAAGCTTTTTTTCCCCTAAATTTCTGCACATGTGCGTTTTAGCTGGACTGCCACGTGTTTACATTGATTAGGTGAAGAAGTGAAATTACAAGGCAGTGTAAAAGCCATGCCAGTGATACGCACAACCTAATACAGAAGACTGATACCCTTAAGTGCATAAACAATACAGAGATGATATACTATGGCATGTGGAGACACTGGCATACAGCCAGTGAGCATAAAGCTCATAATTTGAGATTTCACAGCTTAACTTTGATTATTGCTGTAAGATTTTAAGAGCAAATATGAGCAGTAAATATCAATATTACGAAACTACAGAACTGAACCTTAAATGTACTTAAGAGCAGCCTTTTTAAGATCAAATTTCAGTTTCCTTTCCTTTGGCAATAACTAATATTTCATATTCCTTGCATTTTTTTAAGAGACTCTTTAAATTGACACAACTGTACTGCAGTAAGAAATGTCCTCACAGTGTTCCTTGATGTGAAGACACTGTTCTTCAAGAACTTCCGACTACCTGGAGAACAAAGGGGCACCTCTTCATTAAAGAAATTAACACTATCTGAAAGCTGAGCCATGAAATAACAGCACATGTATATGAACAGACTAAATATAAGTATTTGCCGGGCTGAAAAGGTCAGCAGAAGATGTGACCAACGGAATACACACCAATGCTGGAAGTGAGCATTCCATTTACATCGTATCAAGGACTGTCTAATTAACAAATGTTGCAGAACTTACTGTTTCATTGGCATTTATGACACACTAAGTAACTGAACTGACACTGTACCTGTTCCTTGATTTTCTAAACTTCACATTATTATCTTCACTGCACTGTAAGGGTGATTAGCTATAAAGAACTGACACAAACATCTGGAAGAGAAGCACATTAAACATCTTAAACATGTAAATGGATAATGCTGAAGTAACTCAGATAAACTCAGGATATCTGACACAACATGGACATCAGTCTTCCTTCTAAAAATACGTTATATAGTCCTCCTCCTTCTTCTAGGCCTTGTGCATAGGCAGTAGGATGTGTACACACTGCTGTTGCTATAGATACTTGCTGTAGTCAGAGTATCAATGTCCTTGTCCTCTTGGTTTTCACTGCTTTTTAAGGCTTCAGTGGGCTCGGCTTCCCTCTTTGCAGTAAAAGCTGTTCTTTCCCTGGAGAAGCTTCTTTCCCTAAGTCTTCTAAACCAGAATCCCTTTGTTTTCATGGGTTCATGCTCAGCTTCTGCCTTCCTACTCTCTTTCTCTCTATCCGCCTTTGCACTTTTCTCAGAACTCTCTCTGGCTTGGCAAATCATCCGAATTTGCTTTTGTAAATAAGCCCCACCTATTCCATAGTTGCGCTGTCCACTGTTCTTGTTGCTGGTTTCACTGGCCAGTGATGAGGAAGAGCCAGAGAGATTCATCTGACTGCAGTTATCCGACCTTTGGATGTTGCCAACTACAACGAAGTAGACACAAACAGATGCTGATAGATGATGAGATAAATAACAACAAAAATAACATCCTAATTTTAAACCCTTTTTTCTTCAATCCTATTTGTATATCATTTGGGTATAGCTCAAAAGAAAATGAAAACTAAGATTAAGTGGAATGCGTTCATGCCTAAAATTACATCTTTCAGCTGTCTGTGAAGCACCTAATTTTAGATCAATGAGCTGTTAGCACAACACATACAACAAAGTACAGACCACTTCAAACAAATGAGATCAGTGGTAAAAGCAGTTGAATTAATGAAATAATCCCCAAGAGACAAAACATTATTTTCAAAGAACCAGGTAAAAATTAACAAAAATAACGTATTTATAAGCGATGCTCAGAAGTCTCAGTGGAGCAAGGTTTGGCAACCCAAGTATTTAAGCTTTTTATACATATGCTGTGTTTAAGTAAAGTAAGTGGCATTCTCCTAAAGGAAACAGGATCTTGTGAAGGCAGAAGTGGACGGACCAGCCTGATCTCCCACTGAGAAGGGTGAGAAGATGCAGCAGGTCACTGTGCCATGCCATGCCAACGTGGTGGCTTTGGGCTGTCAGTGAGTCAAAGCAGCACAGAAGGGAGGGAGAGAGGCCTTACACCATCCAACACTGACCACCCGGGCTGGCTACTGAGTGGTGTTAAGAGATTTCAAATGAATTCCCATCCAAGGTTGACTAATGATGAAGTGATGCAGGTCTTTTAAGACGAAGACATCAAAAATAAAGGGATTCTCAGGGCATCAAGAGAGACAGGGATGCATACAAAGCCCTGTGCACAAGAACAAAAAATATGAACAGCGACTTGAAGATTCAGATGGATCCACTACTTCTGCAGCAACCGAAACTACCTGTCCTGGAGAACTATGACACCATTCCATCTCCAGCTCTATCTAATCACCTGGTATTTCAGCTACCTTGGGCAAGACCAGAAGTTGTCTCAATAGCTGGAGTTTCTGTCCAACACTATTATCTTAAAGAAATCCCCAGGTCTGTGAATCCCATTTATTTAAGCGGCCACCTAAATCTGAACTGGCATGATGGCAGGTGTCAGCACCTCACATCTATTGGGAATTCTGCCAAAAGCATTTTGGCAGTATTTTAAGAAAACAACTCTTCCCTTTTTTAAAATACTAAGTGACTTAAAGGTCCAAAATATCCGAATACATTGGAAAACCATGTCTATTCACAGAAAGACGTGATTCTATCCTTCACATGAATGTTCTAAACTACCATTTCTCTTACATGTCATTAACAAAAGATATTCCTGCCACTGCCCACCCTGGTTTAGGCTCCAGTTCCTGGGACTGATGCTGCCACGCACACGTACCTTTGCGTGGGGAGCCCTGAGGAGAAGCAGGTGGGCTGGAGTGCAAAGAAGATGCCATGGACAGAGCGTCATCTGTTTGTTTCTTACTACTTACTTCATCACACAAGCTTAATGACTTCTGTGGAGAGACTGTACCTATGAAAACAATGGGATCAATTACTGCATATTATTCTTCTTGTGAGTTACTGACTTCTGTTTAAACTACAAATAAGCACCATGTTGAACAATCAGAACATTCAGCAAAGAGAGGAGCAGATGCTCAGAGAATTCCGCATGTGGAGGCAGTCTCCGTTTAAATTTAGATCAGATCAGCTGTGGCCACTGCTACTGCTGGCTGCTCATCTGCAGTGTATTGAAACATCCATATCCCAACAGGAACCGCTGCAATGGATACATTTGTTGTGGTTTTGGCAAAGGACTATGTAAAAAAAGAAAAAAAATCTGTGTGCAGCATAAACCTTGGAGGAAATCCTTGCCCATGGCATTGCTGGGACTGTGTTAAAAATCACGTGTGTCAGAGCCACCAGGTCAGTTCAAGATCTTCACAAGCAGGAGTTCTCAAATCAACACTCATGGGCACTATGCACAGCTTGGCCAATTCAGCAAAACCAGTGTCCCACACATGGTTTGGTGTTTCTTACTCACTATTAGACCATCCTGCAGAGGACACAGTACTGAGGAGTTATTTCAAGTTCTCAATAACTTGTTAGATCAGCATGGACCACCACACAGGAATGAAGAAACACCTCTGAGAAAAATTTCTGAAACTTATTAAACTGCACAGGCTTTTCAGAGGAGAACTGAAATAAATACCAACTGGAAACAGTATTTTATATGCTATAATATACTGTTTTCTGAAGCTGTTTTAAATGATGTTGATGCCCAATATAATGTAAAATAATTTTGGTATCAGTTATTAATTGCAGCTAACTTTATTAAACAACCCACAACTGCAGCTTTCAAATGATACAACAGTTACGTAAATAGGACAAAAGCTTTTTAATAAAGAATATACTGCTTTGCCACTAGCAACTCTAGAGACAAAAAAATTACGTTCACTAGGAGCAACTAATTATATATGTTGCTCCATTTGACCGTAACGTTGTTAAAAAGGTGTCCCAGAGGTTAAAATATTAAATGTCTGTGATTTGTTTCAACGATTTCACCCAAATATATTAGACTTCATGAAATAAGAGCATATTTGGAGACAGCATCTCACCATTAGCTGTTTTAAGGAAAGTTATTAAAGACTGTGCAAATGACTAAGTAGACAGCATGCTCTCTTAAAACACAGCAATATGTACCAGCTGTTTTAAAATGAATTAATTTAATGACGCACAATGGTATCTCACATAAACCACTCAGCTACAAAACAGCTCCTCCTTCATGTTTACATCCATCTTTAAACCTCCCCAGCCGGGTGAACTGAAGATACTCACTGAATGTGACATGATCCTTTGTCAGTCCCTTTTTCCTGCTGGGGTACAAATTCACAGTTGGGACCTGAAGAACTTGACTCATTCGGTTTTGTTGATGCTGATGGGCTTTTGTGGTTTGGCCAATTGATCTCATGGGCACTGGAGACATTTCGGAGGATTTCCCTCCTCTTCTCTCACTTAAATTCTTTGTCACTGTAAGGGAAAAACTGCGTATAAATATCTAGCACTTCGAATTGCAGGATTATTGAAGTACAACCATCCAGACAAAGAAACCACTGTATGAAGAAGATAAATTGTATTTGAAACCATTTCTAGTCCAAACACTATGATCTCATCACACTGAAGATGATGCATGAAATAGCTTTAAAGGAAGCCCTAAATTCTTTAAAGTGCCATAGAGGTACTTAATCAAAAGATCAAAATATGTTGTTTATTTCTACCACAAGCCTGTATTTCAAATGTTTGCATGCAAGGTGCAATTGCATAACAGCATCTCCTTCAAACTCAGGTGGTTTTGCAACTGGCATCAAACGTTTCACTAGGTGGCACAAGGTGATTTACAGCAGAGGGCACTGCTTCAGCTTCTGCTTTAATCACACAGCAATTCACAGACTGAAGTTAAGCCCATCCGATTTCTCCTTATATTCCGTTGGAAAACTCTGGATTGTAGTGTCACTGCTGCTCATTCCCTACCACAAGCAAGGCCAGAAGCTTATTACTGAGGTAAGAAATGGGGGAGCTGAACCCCTGAATGTGGGTAATCCAACCAAATGGAGAAGGACATCCCTGGGACAGGTCAGTGCTCTCACTCCACCAGATTTAAAACCACGAGGGAGCAGCTCCCTCATGCTCCACATCACTTCTCCATTCTTTGTCCCAGCTCTGCAATGACTATAATCTCAACTGGATCTACTACCTGTGGGTTTTGGGGTTTAGGGCTTTTTCCCTAGTTTTTAAAAATGGTACTTTTAATAATATGCCAATCTACTATATATTTATTTGTAGATCCACTTAAACTTCATTTTCCTTTCTGATGTTTAAGAAAATATGGACCTGATTTTCTTAACTACATGAAGTAGAACAGTCAGTATATATTCCCTATTTTTACTTCCAAATATCTAAGGCTAGCACTGTGCAAATAAGATTTTAATTTATTTATTTAAAACAACTAAAAAACAATCTGATAACATTTATGTTTGTCTCTTGGGCCTGGTACCTGTTATGCTTGCACACAGATCATCTATCAAGAGTTCAAACACAGAGGATTTAACATTTTTTTAAAGGGAGTTAAATATGGCCGTTTCCAGGTTTCCTGCTTCAGTGCTATTTAAAAGTAAGTGCTAAAAGAAAATTTGCATAGGACAGCATCTTAGGGAATAACAAGGATTTGCATTCTTAATACTGGGTAATGGCAAGGACTTAAAATTTTATCTTCAAGATGCCATCTCCTAGTCACACTTTGAACTTACCTCATCAGAGACAAAACGGTATGTGAAGACAAAAAAAGCCTTAAAATGCTATATCTGGACAAAAGACAAGTAGGAAACATTATTTTGTTTAGCATGGTTGTCACTCATCTATTTTGAAACAAATCCGCCTTTCAAGAAAGTGAAAACTGCTAGAGTATCTAAATAAAACACAATTATAATTTCTCAGTTCTAAGTAAGAATTTACTGAACTGTGTAAGACAGCAGGTCAGACAACAGTTTGTTCGACAAGAGCTCAAATTATGAGAGCTGTCCTGCTGTAGTCCTCAATTTTTGACTGTCAAGCCATGTCAAACTCATCAGTCAATATTGACCTAACTTCTCCTTCTCAACAATCTTCATTTATTCTAAGGTGTAATCCATTGCAGTTTCTGTATTGATTTTGTCTCTTTTCATTTCTTGCTGTTCATACGGTAAACACTACTTTTATCCTTCCTAATTCTGTGCAAGGACAGCGGGGCACCAACAGAGCTGATGTGCTATTGAATTTCCTGCCAGACTGATGGAAAGACACACAGCTTCAGGAACTAAAGGTCAAAATAAAAAACATCACGGAAGTTTTTTGAGCTCAACCAAAACCTGAACACACATGTTGTCTTGCTGAAGCTCTCAGTACATGAACTGACAAGACAACACTTACTACAGTATTTTCTCCTTGGAGGGAAAGTTTAAAAGAGTATTTCTAGAGAAGGAACAACATTTTTTATAAATGCCATAGATCATGTTGCTGTTCTAGCTCACTATACTTACAAGTGCTGTATGCAGGCTCACACTGAAGTGACAATATTTGGATCTTTTCTTCGTCTGTCTCTACACTGAGGTTGGAGAGGTACTGCTTCACCTTTCTTGCCATCTGGGCATCCTCATAGAGCTTCTTGGCATTCAGGAGCGAGCTGCGGCGGGCACGTTTCTTGTGAGCACCTCCCTGCACGTCCAGCATGTTCGAGTTCATGCTGCCCTGGCTCAGAGACCTACAAGAGAAAAGATCAAAGCAGTGAAGGTTCAGTTCTCAACGGCAATGAAGAGCTACAGTAGCACAGGCCAAAGCAGATTAATACCAATAATCTTCAGTTAGGGCTAGTGCATGCTGATGCAAATGAGTTAAAAAAGATGAACAGCATTAAAACAACACTTGTCTTAACATATTTGGGTAAACTGAGAGCAGTGATTTGAGCCTAGAACAGCACTGCATATGGAAGTGTGGAGCTGGGAAGAACAAGGGGCAGTACTGCGTATGGAACCCATTTAGCTCCGCTAATGAACCGCAGGCTTGTGCTACAAGACCTGCAGCTGACCAGAAGAAATGGCCTCAAGTTGTGCCAAGAGAGGTTAAAACTGGACATAAGGAAAAACTTCTTCATGGAAAGGGTTGTCAAGACCTGGAACAGGCTGCCCAGGGCAGTGGTGGGGTCAGCATCCCTAGAAGTGTTCAAAAAACACATGTTTAAGGCACTTGAGGACATGGTTTAGTGGTGAACATGGTGGCGATGTTGGGTTGATGGTTGGACTTCATGATCGCAGAGGTCTTTTCCAACCTTAAAAGCTCTATGAATTCAACTGTAGATTCTTAAAGTGGACAAACTTGGTAACTTTGTCAGTTTAAGGAACTGGATACCCACTGTGTGCATCAACCTTACACAGAAACTTCTTGCACTTAGCTGAGCACAGAAGTGAGTAACCACTGCAATCCTCTTAGAAAACTGAGCTTCTCATAATGGTTAAACAAGGGGAAAATTATGTTAAATGTACAAAGTGCATTTGATTACACACTTAACTTCTTTCTTCAATTAACTAAAAACATTCACAGAAGAGCAGCTCATTAAAAAACCATATCCCAAGAAAAGTGAAGAAGGCAGCAATGATATACATATACCCAGACTTGTACAGACTTGCACCTGTGAAAGAGGATGCTCCTCAATACTCCTAATTTTGAGCTCTCAAATCCATCAGTAACTGATGCAAAAATACGTAATACTGTAATTGTTAAAGAACATGAGTTACTCTCCCTCACAGTCACTCCTATTCACACTGAAGGAGTGATCAAACAACTGATCTGGGTATAGTTTAAACACAGTCACCTCTGTTTCAGCTGCCAAAAGTCCTACAGCCGCACCAGTTCTGATGCATTTTTAAATAAATGGACATCACAGTATAAGTCACATGTAAATTCTAATGTAAAATGTCAAAGAAGTTGTTCAAAGCTGGGTTTGTGTGGGGATTTTTTTACTTTCAGATTAATGTTCTTAAAGCTACATGAAGACATTTATCAAGATCTTACATGTTTACAGAAACACAAGTGGCAGAATAAACAACATCAGGCACAGAAGGCCCATAACGGCCAAAGGAGTCAGAATGAAACATGTTGTTAGAGAAAATCCAAGGAATCAAGTACACTGAGCTTAAAAAATAAATGTTGGAAAACAGCTGACTGCAATATTTTCAAATATGTTAAATAAATCATTCTGAGAGAAAATATAAGCTTAAAAACTGTCAGCAATTTATAGCTTAATTAAATAAAAAAGTAATGTTATTGGACGCAAAGAGCAGCAAAAGGCATGATGGAGTGTTCACAGATATTCAAACCAACGGGACACTCCTGTCTCTTGATGGATAAGGACAAAGCTACTCTACAATGATCAGGAAATTATGTTTATTTTTAACAATAGAAATATTTTATTGTTTATGTACATACTGTTTTTTTCTTTCAACTCTGGACTTGACTTTTTAAGGCAATTTAATTCTATTTCCTTTAACAATTATTTTTCCTTATTCCCTTATGTTCACAGTAGTCCCAAGGGTTAGAAAGTACAGTGGCTCCATGGGTCCTGGCTATTTCTCCCCATGAGCTGCCTTGTGAGCAGTTGATTATTGAGCACCAAATGTTGCCAGCCAAGGGCATCCACACCAGCATCAGGGACCAGTATTCAAACCTGCTCACCCCAGTAAGACCAGCCCAAGTCCTGGCACCGTCCCCATCGCCACTGTGCAAGGGCACACAGGTAACACTTTACGGGCAAAAATACACATAACAACTCATAAAATATGGCTACAATGGCAGTCTTAAAATCACTGCCCTGGGCCAGGCAGAAATTTCCCTGGCCAACATCAGAACTCTCATCTTTAGTCATTCTATGATCCAGTCCTCGCACAACCAACACCCCCAGTGGTATCAATAAGGATTTCGGTGCAGGAAATGTGGGATTCATTTTAAACATATACTAAAAATAAATACTTCGAAGGCTGCCTGAACACAAATTTCAGGGAGGCAATTACTACATCATTACTACAATTCAAAATGTCCTTATAGGTGAAAATGCAGAATGGCTTCAACTTTTCTGTAACATGTTAAAAAGCAAGTTACTTATTTAACTCACTTCCCAAAATAGTTTGCCTTCCAATATAACTGCACAGCAGGGGTTTTTTTTAATGCAGAAAGCCAAAACTCAAACAACTTATCTACTACACAAAAGCAACTCAGAATTCTTATAGCTGCAGTAAAACGTTGGCTGTAAACCCTCACTCCTGTTTTCAAAAGAACATGTATTGCAGGGTTAATAAAATGCATGCTGTATTTCAGATGCATGCACTAACGAGGAGGATGCAGTATGTTAAGAGCTGTGTAATCTTTATTTATCTTAGTTGCATTCAGCTCTACACTTACCCCAAACTTCTCCACCTCTTCTTCCTGTAAGCAAGAGCCATATACATTGAAGCATGTATTTGAACAGAAAAGCACAGGAAAAAAATAAAACAGTTGAGAGTCAGGAAGAAAGATGTAGACAGGAAAGAACAGAAAAGAAAAATCTCTATACAGCCAAATTCTTCTCAAACAATAACACAATGTTTTCATGAAATGCAATGGCAAGACTTGACAAACACTTGAACATCTACCAGTTCTCTGTTTAACCTATGAACTGAAAAAATCAAACTTGCATTAGTTTCTTTTATTTTCTGTAAGTAAAATTCAAATTTGGTGGAGTGAGTAAAAACTGTGCAACTCATTAATATTGGAGAAAATGGGATTAAATTAATTTATTCTTTGCATTAGGCCTGCTGAAAGTATATGTGAAATCATCACTATCAGTATTCAAGTTTATGATATTGTTTTCTCTTGATTGTTGGCTGGAAAACAAGCCAGTTGCCAAATACACCTTGAAAGCCTAGACGCTCTCTATAATTGGTGATGAACTTGTGAGCAAGTCTCATGTTACCACTAATACACATCCTTTCTTGTTGATTTTTCATTTTCAAAAGCATTTATTTGGTGCTTCATAACATAAACTGATAGATCAAACACCAGAGGCAATGAAAATTAACATAAATTACAAGAAAACATGGAATTATTTTCTTTTAACCTTTGGCACTATTTCTAATAATAGATGCCTAAGCAGTTTATGTCAGTGTGTGTAATTTAAATTACAGTTATTAAAATGTGTTCTGTAATTCTGAAAAACATACTCAAGGTAACTATTTACTATTAAATTTATTTAATGATTAGACTTCATGAGGTCTTAGGAAGTACATGGACGATCACGGAAATTTATTTATAGACTGATTTCAGCTATGAATGCCAAAGTTTCTGGAAAGCAATCACAACTTCTCAGTAACTGACTTTATAATTTTATGCTAAAAATGAAATCTTGCTAATTCCAATCCAACTGTATAAAGGTGAATCTCCACTGTGAAACAAATCCATCTTTAAATAACATTAACAAGGATCTGTTATTTTTGGCTCAGACTGGGCCATTTTTAGAGTCACAGAATCACAGAACAGACTGTGTTGGGAGAGACCTTTAAAGCTCATCCCCTTCCAGCCCCTGCCATGGGCAGGGACACCTTCCACTAGACCAGGCTGCTCAGAGCCCAATCCAGGCTGGCTTTAAATGCCTGTATTCAAAAAAAAGTATCTGTCCTTAGCCAGCCTTGCAAACAAAAACCAGACAGAACTGATGAGCCTCTGTGAATCCTGACCACTGGAATACCACAGGGAACCAAATCTCTATGCTCTTATAAATGCTCCCTATCCTCACATGCCCTATTTCCTTCCACTGCACAGATGTAACTGAATTCACATATCAGAGAGAATCACAAATGCACAGGTGACTGGAATTTCAGGTGGATGAAGCACACTTCACCCAGAAACTGTCCACTATGTTTCCTACTTGCACTACTCCCTCCAGGGTGTCCACAGAGCTCCCCCCTGCTGGGGTGCACACGGATATGGGCAGCTCAAGAGAGTATTTTGTCATTTTCTGAAGGCAGAGCCATGCGGCCATTCAGCACTAAACATGACCTTGTCCCCAACTCCCCACCCAAACTGCACCCTGCGGGGTCTTGTCCGGCCCATCAGTTTGAGGCAGACAGTGCAAGGAGTGGGGCCACCACCTATCCCATAGACACCTACAGGATCAGGACCCTGTATGGACACAGTAGAGCCACTGATGCTTTTAGTTCAGCCAAGCAGGAAGGAAAAAGATGCAGTAAATAATTAATTTCCACTAAATAAAATCTGGAGCTAATCAGCACCAGATTAGAAGTTATGTTGCTTTTATTCTGCACTTCGTTAACACCAAGCCTGGTGATATTTGGCATCAAGATAACAAAAAAGAAAGTAAGAAAAAAAGGCCAAGAAAACACCTTCCACCTACTGAAGCCTGAACATATCAAACATTATGTAGGTGGAACAAGCCGTGCTTAGAACAAACAAAAAATATTTAGTTTGAATTTAATATGTTATCAGTGGGGTTCTGTTTTGAAGCAACATTTCAGATCTGTACATCAGTGATTTAGGTGCTTTTTATCTCTCTCTCATATCTAAATATTATACCCCCTAATATTATACCTCTCTCAAAACTACCGACACTAACATTTTATTTGGCAGAAATAGGTATCATTAAAATTAGAACTTATTCTTCTGTGTTTTTTAAATGTAATAAATTGGTTTATTAGTCACTCAAAGCAGGTCTGGGAAGCATCAACTGTTTTGCCATAATTTGATAAACGTTGTGGTTTGATGGCAGATGTCAATGATGAGGTACACAATGAAATATCAACATGCTGATGCACACAGAGACCCAGATTACCCCCACACTGAGACCCCTTCAGTGCTACTGCCCTTCCTATTGCACACCTTTGTCTGAACATCACGGCTGGATCCATATTTGCTGACGTCATTCGGACAACTTGGCGAATTTCTTTGGCAATCATCCGGAGTTTCTCAAAATTTACCAGGCCATCCACTTTAGAATCATTGCCTGCATAATTGAAACACACACATAAGGGGGGAAAAAAAAAAAAGTAAGAAATATTTCTGAACAGCCACTGTGCTTGTAGTTCTTCCCTTGTTACCCTTCTCCCCTCCCTGTCCCCCAGTCAACATAATTTTTTAATCAAAGCAGCAAGAAAACAGGATGCTCTGGCAAAACACTAATGGAATCAGGCCCACTTGGACCACCTTATATTATTTTCTTAATCTATTTCTAAAGTAACAAGTACTAGTAGGAGGAAAAAGGAGTAAGTGACCTATGCCCAAATTCACTCACATAATGTTAAAATAATATAAACACAGAATTGACACTGACAACATTCACATTAGGAAAGAAGTTCAAATAGTTCTGAACCATCACAACCAAGAATTCAGCATATTTGGAAACGGTTCACCTCAACCAGTTGTGAACAGGACTTCGTATAAAGGGAACAAAATGGAAACATTTAAGCAAAACCCCTTGAAAATGTTGAAAGCAAGAGTATGAGGTGTATCATTGGAGCTGTGCGCATGCCACAACATGGAATGAAAACCTGGAAACATTACAGCAGCAAGTTTTTTGTAAGAGAAAATATTCGAAGTAGTGTAGCTACCGGACAGCACACTCACCTATGCTTCCACCCTAAACCTTCAGACAGCTGAGGAGGATTACAGCATTGCTTTTAAAATATTAAAAATATGCATTTTATTTTTAATTTTTGTCTAGGACCAGTCTCTTCCATTAGGCATTCCCAGTTCTGTTTTATTTTACTCCAACAAAGGATCTCTCAAAAGCATCCTACTGGTGGGCAGCTTTGTTAGACACATGTTGACACACTAAGCACTGACGAAAGGGCTGAAGTACATTCAATGCTTCATTTATTTTCTCTCTGTTTGACATTACCTTCATGCAGAAATGTGATATCTTTCTTGACAACGGGGAAAAGTGGGATAATTGGAGGCTGCATGCTCTGGCTGCTGAGGATGTTGCGATATTTTGCCATGTTTCGAGATGGATCAAAAAGATCTTGAAGGTCTCTGAGGTGCTTTTCATATTTGCTGGGTAACTTTTCCCAAGTGCCTCTGAGACGAGCTACCGGTGCAAGATTTAATCCACTGGAAAGCAGAAACGTTTCGTTATTAGCTGTGAGCAGAATCATTACCTTTCAGAAGGAAGTGAAGGGCTGGGGGGTTGTTTTAAGGATTAAAAATAGCTTTCCCAAGGTTAACTGTGAAGCTGGGTGAATAGCAGGCTACAAGTTCATCACAATAATCCTCTGCTTTTTAAACAGGACAGTAAAAACCACGACTGCTCAAGGTACAAATTTCAAATTACTGCCAAAATAATCTCTGTAACACAGGACTGATGTCTATTTAAGAACCACTTCTCTCTTGTAAAAATGCCACGGTAAGAACAAAAATGGTAAAAAATGCATGAGGTGAACCAATGACTGCACAGAAAATGAGAACAGTGCAGAGCTCATCCCAAGCAGAAGTGGCAAGACTTTAGAAAGAAATTCTTCCTTGTGAGGGTGGTGAGGCCCCAGCACGGTTGCCGAGAGAGGCTGTTGATCCTCTGTCCCTAAAGTCCTAAAGGACAGGCTGGATGGGGCTTGGAAAAACCTGGTCTAGGGGAAGCTGTCCCAGCCCATAGCAGGGGGTTGGAATGAGATTATCTTTAAGGTCTCTTCCAACCAAAACCATTCTGTGATTCTCTGACTTCAGAGCTTTGGACGAGAGCATTTGTAAACTGCAACAGACTGAGAACTGGAAGCAGCAGATATGCTAAAACTTGTCACTGTGCCCTCATTCCCACTAAGTAAAAATACATTCAGAATTATTTGGGTGCAAAAAAACCCCATTAAATAAAAACATTAAATAAATTAAATCCATCCTCCCTACCATAAATTGTCACCAATTATGCTCAAGAAATTCTGCAATAATTGCAAAGTCCTCACCTCGGCAGAACTGGAAAGGGATGTGCTCCAGCATTCCTTAGCAAATCCAGAATCCCACTATCACTGAATTTGTTATTCTCAGACTTTTTTTTTTTTTTTCAAAAATTTATTTTGTATTTGGTTTATTTTTTAGGCAAATTTCTCTCCATACTACGCCAAACAAAGCTTTCTTTGACATGAAAAAACCAAACATATGCCAGCCCACAGCTCCTCTTTTCCACGCTACATTAGGATGGTTATCTTCCTATTTAATGAGACATATGGCACCAAACTGCTGTGCAGGACAAGGCAAGAAAGAGAACCTCTGTGCCATTTGCTAACAAAAATTTTTTTTTTTTTTTTTTTTTTTTTTTTTTTTTTTTTTTTTTTTTTTTTTTTTTGGACGAAAGACCACTTCAGTCATGGCCTGATGGGACTTAACTGAGAAGCAGAAAGAGTAGTTTCATCACCTGCAATAAACTATGAAAAATTAGGGAGCAGAATATAAAAATTAGAATCAGTACCCGTGTGTGTATTCCCACATACTGAGCAGCCATAGTCTCAATGACTGTCCAATACCCTTTACAGAAATTCATGAATTCTTTAATGACTAACCACAAGCCAATACCATTTGATGAACTGGTTAGATATGGAAGAAAATATTTTAAGATGACGTTTTCAACAATGCTGCTGGGATACAGCACAAATCTAAACCTTTGTCTGACGAATCACAGTGCCTTTTTTTCCTACAGTAAAGGCTGGGTGTAAGATAATTGCAAACACAGGAAATGATGAACTCATGCTGTTAAAGCAGCAGCATTCAGTATAAATCAGAAGACAAAGCTTAAATGTGCAACTGACGAGGGAAAAATAAAATAGAGAAGCAAGCAGATGACAGGAAAGAATGAGAAGGAAAATGAAGCCAAAACAAGACTGATTTGAGGAAGTCCTTACAATGGAAGGAAGAAATAAAGTAATCTCATCATCACAGATACAACTCTGTGTACCCTGGAAAAGTAACAATGACTGACAAAAAGAAGGGAAATTGGGTGCCATAGTCACAGAAAATGACACAATGCTCAGGAAGGTTTCTGAAGTTCATCAATCAAACAGTGCTTTGTACCCATCCTCTCTTTTCCTGCGAGGTAACAGTGAAAAAGAGACTGTCACACCTAGCACAGCAACAGGACTGAAGTGCTGAGGTGACACTGCAGAGGCTACAGTGACAATCCACCTCTGCCCAGTCTGGCTTTGGAATACCACCCAGCCACAACCACAGTCTGTCCAGGATATTCTCACTTCTTTCCCTTCTGTTTGGATTACCAGAATTGCATGCGACAGCACCAATCAGATCTGAGAAACTGGCAGTATTTTACCTTATCACCGCAAACATGGAATTGAAGTTCTTGCATTCTCGACAGTGCAGAGCAATTTTAATGAAATGCTTAATAATCTTCATTCTTTTGAGTTGGTTGGGTTCTGCTAAAATTTCCACGGCAACCCAGAAGGTCTCTTGATTTATGACATCCTCAAACTGTTTCAAGCGAGCATTCCCTGTTTTGGAGTCCAGCTTGTAAAGGTCATCAATGTATTCTGTCGGCTCGATGTTGCGGAATAATTCAAAGTCTCGCATGGAAAGCTGAGTGGCCACCTCGATGGTGCTCAGCTGGAGGAGGGAAATTTGGCTCTCTCGGAGTAGCTCTTGAGCATCCTCATCTGAACATAAGGTCTCTGTCTCCATATTGTTTTTCAGATAATACCTGAAGAATAATTGAGTAACAACAACACATTAGAGACGCCCTTCAGAGGGTTTGTGAACCCAAAGACATCAAACTATACCAATCACTGTGAGCATTACAGAGACAAGAAGGGACAACATAACCTTGTACTTCAGTTGATGTAAAATAACACCATTACTTAAGTAAATAAACATTTCCAAAGCTCTCTGTTAGTATTTTTACACTGTACTCTGTAATATGCTTAGTGTTCACCTTCAGAAAAATGTCCATTACTTTTCCATTTGTAAATTCAGCAGTGAAAATAGCATTTTAAAAACACACTAGTTCTGAGAAATCTCCTGTTAATGCATTTCTACATTTCTTACACAAATTTAGTGTGTTTTTTCCCTTAAATTTAGTGTGGCATACTAATATTTGCATGAGGCACAGAGTATGCAGGAAATGAAAATGTATCTGGAAAATTCATTCCATAGTCCCAGGTAGATCATTTTCAGATACACAGAAGTTTATTACTCATAAATTCCCTCTGTTGCCTAGCAAAGACAACTACAGAATGTTTTACTTTTAATAAACTTTCTTCTGGTATGGATCAGGTCATCAGATAAAACCAAAGCACTTAACATTTCAGAAACATTCAGAACAGTTTACTTAAAAATGGAAGAACTTATCTCAGGTTAGTATCAGTTCATTGCAGCATGACCCTGAGAAAGAAATTAATTGTATACTTTAATCCTCAAGTACATGTGGGAAGTGTCAAAACAAATATAACCCTTCTCTCTAAGTGTTAACTGGTATATACATTATCCTGATCTGTTAAATTTAGTTGTCATCAAACAAGCTTGCTGTAGATTTAGGGAGAGATTTTTGGGTGCAGAAGAGGGAGGTGACCCAAAGAAGAGAGGGAAGTATAAGTTACATGCCTTTACTTGCTTGTGCTTCCAACAGACACTTGTCTATTTTAATTAAAACATCCCTCCCTGATGTTGGACTTTATTATCTTGGAGGTCTTTTCCAACCTACAATGTTTCAATGCTGAAAGCCAAATAAAGCCCAACCAAAAAAAAAAGGTACATTTACCGTCCATTGAGCTGAATCCTGTCAGCCAGCTTGGAGAACTGATCCGGAAGCCTCCGCTGTTTGATGACCCCCTCAGGGCTGACAGACACCTCACACAGAGAATAGGTCTCTGGGGCTCCTGTCAGGTTGAATTCATGGACAGCGTGACTCACCACCTCCTTTGCTGTAGTGTCTTTGCTGATGATGATGTAACAGCTCTGCTGATCCGCTTTGAAAACTCGTATCACTTGATCTGGAATATCTAAAATAAGAGCATAACACCTTTAATGTGTGAAGTTACTTTTCCCTTGAAAAGACATAAGGTCACCTGGAGAGATGTTTCACAAGGGCACGTGATAGAACAAGGGGGAATTGGCTCAAGCTGAAGGAAGACAGACTTAGATTGGATATTAGGGACAAATTCTTCCCTGTCAGAGGGGTGAGGCCCTGGCACAGGTTGCCCAGAGAGGTTGTGGACTCTCCTTCCCTGGAGGTGTTCAACACCAGGCTGGATGGGGCTTGGAGCACCTGGTCTATTGGAAGGTAGAGGGTGGAACTAGATGATCTTTAAGGTCCATTGCAAGCCAAACCATTCTGGGATTCTGTGATTTACCGTCTCATTTGATCATCAGGAAACAAAAACAACCAGCTGCTGGGGGAAAAAAAAAAACATGCTGGACTTGAAAAATATTTAAATATTCTAGATTTTTTTCATCTTTGTGAGGAAAAAAGAAGACTGTTCTCCTCTCTGCTCTTCTACAACTCAATTACTCTACCATCCCATGACCACAATCAAAGTACAAGACATCCAGGTATGTAACTAGACTGTGCACCGCTCCTTCCCAGTGTGTCTTAAAAGCTTTGGCAGCACCATTCCTTCTTTGGCTCTCTTGTGTCTGTGAGAGCCAGATCCACACACATGCCAGGGCATGCTTCCCAGGGATAGGAAGCCACCAAGTACAGATGGATGGGCTTGGGGTGGGAGGATATGAAGAGGAAAGGAGATTTGGTTGCTGCCAGAACTAGCTGTGAGCTTTTATGCTCGCTCTCTCCCCTGAAGGAACTAAGCTGCTGCCAGCAGGTAATTCTTTGGCTGGTGTACTTATTTATAGCACATTTTGTGTATTATAAATGCATTAGAGAACAGCTTCATCTGAGGCAGCCTATAGCAGGAAATAAATATCTACAGAAACATGTGTTTAATCCACAGCTTGATGACTGCAAATAATTTCCTCTATTAGCTATTACAGAAAGTTTGATTTTCAAAATAAAACTGATTTTAAAAAAAAGCCGAGAGTCAAAATGCACACTGATTTCAAGCACAGGGAAGCCCAGTTTTTCCCTTCCCTGAAATCTGAAGACTAAAACTTCACAACTTTTCTGCAGACCTGAGAAGATGGGAGGCTGTTGCTGAGCCCTCAGCCAAGGCTTCAGAGTCTGAAGCTCTCCAAAACCACACCGGAGGCAGATATGCCACAACTCCTGCATCAGAGATCCCCAGTGAGGGAAGGGAAGGGCTGTCATTAAAGCAAGAGCCTTCAAAACAGCCCTTCCATTCTCCCACTGCTGTTTGTCCAGCCCTTAGAAATGCAGTGGTAAGTGCCAAATCCATGGATTGAGATATGTGACCTGCCGTGGAGCACCGGTGATGACCAGGTGTCCCTCTGCCCAAGGGGAATCTCCACAGGGAATCATCCTGCTGGGCAGAGCATCCAGGTCCTTCAGGCCCTCCCAGCAGCAGCCCTCTGAGCAGTTTTAGATGTTGCTCGCCCCACTGCCTATACATTAATTCTCCTCTATCAAAATCCACTGCTTAAGGAGGCAACAGAGATCTTTGGGAGCAGTGACCTTGGCGTTACTTTTTCTTGCATCAGGACTTAAAAGCATTATGGGCACAAGTAGAAGGAATTTCAAGGTAAAAAGTAAGCACGTAATCTATGATCCAGCACCAAAGGTCCTACCCACTGGAAAAAAGAAAGGCTCAACATCAGTTGTAAATAAATTTTAAGATGGAAGAAAACATGGGATAAAAAAATTCTGATTGAAAGCTAATTCCTCTAACAGTTTCATGATTATGATTAACACATTATCAGAACATTCTCATCAGAAGCTGGGTTCTAGCTGAATTTGAGAAGTTCACCATACATGTGAACAGAGGCAATATAAGGGAGAAGTAAGTATTTTGTACTTTATTTCAGAGTGAAAGTGGTGAAAATGACATACTGAATAATTAGAGAAGTGCCTGCACTCATTGAAGTGCTAATAAATAAACAGAAGAGGGAAACATCTATACTTTGGTATCAACATACCTAAAAATCAGAACACACTCAAGGTGAAAACTGAAATTTAATTTGGGAGAAAAAAAGAAAAAGTGAAGCAAAAAAAAACCAACCAACCAACCAACCAACCAACCGACCAAAACCAAAACAAAAACCACAACAAAAAAACCCATGCAACCAAAACGATGTTAACTTGTTACAGATAAGGGAAACACAAATTACAGGCACATTTCTGTCTTCATGGTCTTTGCTTTTAAGCAGGCAAACATAAATTATTGAAGTTTTCTATGCATTATTCAGCTCATTTTGACAATACAAAGCACATCTCAAGTTTGCATGCACAGACTTTTAGTTATGAAGTACAACAGAAGAATAAACTAAATCTCAAACTGTTATCCTCTGAAACTTCAGTTCTATGAAAGAGATATAAGCAACTTCATCCCTTTAAAGCAAGGCCACAGAGAAGCAGAGGAACCTGCCAAAGGTCGTTCAGTGTGTTGGGGGCAGAAATGGCAATAAAATGCAGGTCTCAGCCTCAGCACAGCACTGTGCCTGTATAGGAACCTACGGATTTGTTTTAAGGAAAATTCCAAGGCAGAGGGCTATCCAATGCCCTACAGTAATAACTATGTCAGTGCAATTTCTGATAGTTTTAAATTTACAGGCAAGCCATGCAATATTAAAGTCTACAGGATGCTGTACATGAGGATACTTACAGTAAAGCCCAACAGCTGCAGGCAAGAGAAAAAGAAAAAAACCATGTCAACACCAAATCAAGACTGAGATGCTTACAAAACTTATCAAGTGTACACTGTCAGAAATAATTTGGTTTTCTCTGACATTCAAACATGGCAGCATATTTGTTATAGCAAGCTTAGAGTAAAGCTAAGTGATCCAGCTGAAGATGTCCCTGCCCATCAGGGACAGAGGTTGACAGGGGGGGTTGGAATGGATGACCATTAAAGGTCCTTTCCAACCCAAATCATTCTATTATTCTATCCAAGATGAACTAGCTACCACCATTTCATATTAAGCAGTAACTTGTACAGTATTAAATGACGATTTTTAGAAAAACGTGCAGCTCTCATGCAGACAGCAACGATCTGGAATTGCAGCAAAAAGGGAACTTTTTTGCTATGGGTATTTATGCACCTGATAGGATTTATCTGTGCAAATCCCTCTTAAAGGGGAAATCTGCAAGTTTATGTAAACTTAAGTCACAGTCACAAAACGCTTTACAGAATATGTCATTATATACAGAACTTACACTTAAAATAGGGAAAAAAGATTCTGATTAGACATGTTTACAGGCAGTTGCATATTGCAACAAATGCCTCCTGCAGCCACTCCATAAACTGGATTCCTACAGCAACAGCAAAGGAAAGCTCAGACCACATATCTCAAAACATTTTTTAGGATTTTAGACATACCTTTGAATATACATAATGTTTGTAAAACATGGACATCACTGTGCTGGTACCATGGCAGTCCTATTCTAGCCACAATACTGCTTGAAATATAGACTGACAGATGGAAGGATGGACAAGTAAAAGCACTGAGGAGAGATAGCAAAGGAGAAAGGGGCAGACAATTTTCTTCCACCAGAGCCAATTTACTCCAGTAAATGAAAGGCTCTCAGAACTGGCAAAATACATTTCTTCGTAAAAAGAAGTCCCACATTACCTAAAAAAAGTAGGCAAGAGAGGTTCAGGCAGTGTGGATTTTCAGTACATCTCCAGTTTGACCCTGTTAGGCCCATGGGATGCACAGGCAACTGCACTCAGCACAAGTGATGCTGGTAGAAGGGATTGCAATTTTCCCACCAACCCAGCTGCCTTACTAACCATCCTGTAAATCAACCTCAAGCTGCCATTTTACCTGAAGGGTTAGAGAAATCCAGAATGCTAGTTGTGGGCTGCAGCAGGTCAGGGCTACTGGATGAGAGGGTGCCTGGAATGGGCATGATAGCCAGGCTGTGCCGGCACTGCCGTGTCCCCACGATGCTGTCATCCTGTGACTGGCTCACGCTGCCATCACTGCAAAACAGTTCTGGTTCAATTATCTGCATTAAACTCCTCCTATTCATCTTGGGATGAATGAAACTAAGAAAAATAATGGTGTTCAGCTGTTTTAATTACATGCTGTAGACAGGCTTTCAAAACAAGGATAGGGAAAAAAGATTTGAAAGCATTCATCAAGAGAGAAAAGATATTTTGGTCTTGTTCTGCATTCACAGAGCAGATGCCATGATTTTTTAAAAAACATAAGCAACACGGACATAATGACTAGAAATACTAAGCAATTGGTATCTCTTAATGGTCTAAGGCTGAAGGAAGGTTTTAGGTAGACGTTAAGGAGAAATTCCTCCTTGTGAGGGTGGTGAGGCCCTGGCACAGGTTGCCCAGAGAAGCTGTGGCTGCCCCATCCCTGGAAGTGTTCAAGGCCAGGTTCGATGGGGCTTGGAGCAAGCTGGGATAGTGGAAGGTGTCTATGCCCATGGGAGGGGTTGGAATGGGATAGTCTTTAAGATCTTTAAGTTCCCTCCCAACCAAATCCCCTTCCAACCATTTTATGATTCTATGATTAAAATATCACAACTTAGTAAGGAATCGTTACTTTTTGACAAAAAAGTCTGACAAACCTGAACAGTTTTGGAGGCAAGATGCTGAAACGGGTCTTGTCTAAAATTTTCCTGATTCTGTTTCTTCCACCAGATACAGTGTTCGCTTTCATTTTCTTGTTTCCTTTTTCACGGGGAAACATCTGTTCCACATCTCCAGGCATATCTGGGATAGAATAACGGTTGCTTTTCTTTTCTGCAATTTTTGGAATATGTGGAATTCCATTCTTCTCCTGTCCTATCCTGCAGAGCAGCTCCTTAAACACTGTAAGAGAAGATACATTTGTTGTGAGTAACCTTTGCACACTCAGAACTTCACAGTGAATTCTTCTTTTCCCCTCAAACCTTTTGCTTCCCATGTCCTAGAGAAATAATAAGGAAACACTGCGTTCAGGGCAATCAGCACTATGCATTTATTGGCTTTTTTATTTGCATCTTTTAGTTAATGAAGTGCACATGCTTCTTCAAGATTAACTGACAGACTGATATTTTCCCAAACTGTCTTTGTTTGCTTCTACTAACAATACTGAACAGAAGCTGCATCAAATTTCCTACTGTGTTTATAAAACTAAGCTAGTCTATAACCCACAGTGACACTCTCAAAGATAAAATTCCATGGAAATTATAGGGTTTTTTGTTGTTTCTTTCCACATATATAAGGTGAAAGAAAGATGTTCACATTGTCTTGTCAACATCAAGTATTTCTTTAAAGACCCTTTAAAAATCTTTTGAAAATCTTTCAAGTCAGAAATTCAGTATTTTCTGTTGAAAATATGGTGATACCGGAAGAATGCAGAACTGTAAACAAAGCAAATTACTCAGATTGTCCCTGTGAGCAAGGCAACCAAGACTTTCTGTACAAAAAGTCCAATTAAATGGTACATTTCTGTTCTATAATAAAAGCTAAGGCTACAAGCTTTCCCAGTATAGATTTGAATAGAACAATAGCAATTGCTCATTGTCAATACCAGACACTTAACATTCAATTAAAAAGTCAGGATTAAGTATCACTGTTGAAAAAAGCTTCAAGACATTAATTCATTAAAATTCGTCAGAGAAATCACCTTGAAATTCTATCAGCCAGAAGAAGGAGATTAGAACTCACTTGTAAACGTATGTTGCTTACATTTATAATACAAATTAACAATCTGTCACTGTCTCACTTATAGTGATGCTTCATTTCACATCATTTTGCATTAGTCTGGACCATCGGTTACTCTGGTTGTTTCAAATTTTTTTGTATTATGCTAATAAGCAACTGCTGAGGGCTTGAACCTTTTTAGCTGCGCAGTGATAAACATAGAATAAGAATTGAAAAGAAAATCAATAGTGAGCAGGCGCAGGTAGCTGGACGAAGGAAATAGGAAAAGAAAACCATCAGAAGATATGGATACAACTATGGAGGAAGGAGCTATCCTATGCATAGTCTCCTTCTTTCTGTAGTTCTGGTTATTCTGTTGCCTGAACAGGATCATGGAAAAAGAACAGATGATTTGACTGAGATTTCAAGGAGGTATTTAGGTGTTTATATTCATAATGACAATTAAAAGCCAACATTTATATGCCATACCACTTTTTATATCCCCTTTTCAATTATAAAGGTAATTCATCCTCTCATTCTTACAGCCATTATAAAAAGTTTTACAAAATTGCAGTCTTCCATTTTTGCTGTTTCTTGGCAAAAATATTTTGGTCCAGATCCCTCGGCTTTGTTTCAGTTCTATTGCATGGAGGGACACTAAATCAGTTTACATAGTCACCTGAGGATTTCCCAGAGAGCGAAGAGCTGCCTGTGCTGGCTCTGTGCCACTCAACGTGCAGCCCTTGGCACATGAGAACTCATCCAAGCAAACAGAGGCACAGCGAGGTGACTTCTGCACAACTTCTCACCTCAAGAGCAAGTTGGAAAAAAAAGGTGGAATCCTATTGCACTTATAAAGCCAGAAGGAGTGGAGTTTTTCCTTCACACATAAAAATATATCATATATAAAGTCTACTCACCAAAAATGTTTGTTTTTACAGTAATGGAGAGATGTGTGTTATTCCTTAAGATTTCCAGAGCTTTTACAAAGGTAATGTTCTCAAAATTCTGTCCATTTACTTCCATTATCTTTAAGAAATAAAAAATTGGACTATTAGGAGAACATCTGTCTGACAGACTTACAAATACAAAGGTGATAACACAGGCACAAGTAAGAACTTCCCAGAAATTACCATATCATCTTTACAGCAGCTACAGAATGAAAACATTCCATGTAAAATAACTATTTTCATCATGTCAGAGAAGTTATGTCCTGTAAATAAGTCAGGACTTCCACTTTTACTTGAAAAAATGCTTTAAATATGTTTATTTTCTCTGATAACATGGCATTCTTGCAATTAATCAAAAATAGTGGATCATGAACCACAGAACCGATATTGCTTCAAAAGCTGGATTTTCACTGAGTGTGACCTGTCACTGCTCCACCTGCCTCAGTGAGCTAGGATCAAACACATTAGGTGGGAATCAATCCCACAAAACAATCTGATGGTTTCAACCACAACCACATCTCCAATCAGAAAGTTTAAAAAAACAACCATAACTTGGTTTCTTTTGCCATTCTGTTTTTGGAATATTTAAGTATTTTACATACTTTGAAAACTATTTAATAGAAACCCATTTAACAGATATAAATGGAACTTGAGCTGTGGCATTCCCACACTTGCCAGTGATTTGGTTTTAGTACACAGCATAACATTTCCGTTGAGAACAATCAAGAGGCGGGTGAAGCAGAATATTTTAAATTAACATAATTGTTTTTACCTGATCACCACGCTTAAGTCCAGCTTCTGCTGCTTTGCTGCCTATCTCCACAGTCTCTACAAAAATACCAAACCCCTTGTCACTGCCTCCAAGAAGACTAAAAAACAGGGGAGAATCTCTGGAAGGTTTTTGCAGGGTGATTTGTCTCCATTTCGCTTTGGCAGCACAGGCAATATTCAGCAATCTGAGATGGCCTTTCATTTTCTGTAGCACAGAAGACACAAAATGCAGTGCAATGTTTCTTTCATCAGAAATGGAAAAACAGTTACAAAAAATACCCTAAGTGCCAGAAAATAGACTTTTGATGCCAGATTTTCAGATCTTACTAAATAAACCTTGTCCTCTTTTGCAGAAATGCAACAACTCCTAAGTGAGTGCCATAGGTATTACTTTATATGGCCTTTATATCTAATTTATACTTAAGAACAAATATGTTCAAAGTTAAAAGCCACCTGTTAACTGTTACACTTAAGAGACTACAGCTGTTAGGCACTGGTAACACTCAAAAATTGAAGTATGTAGTACTAGAAAATGTGACACTCATTCTTTTTTGTTCCTACCGTATCCTCCAAGTTCTTTTCAAATTCTTCCAGGAATCGAGTCATGGCAGGATCTCCTTCAAAGTCATTAAAATGATTGTTCACCCACAGTAACACTACTCTGGTAACCTGTAAAAACAAAATAAATTATGTATGTATATATAAAGGTACCTAAGGTTCTTCTCCTATAAGCTTTAATCTATAAACACAGAAGAATACCTGGACATGGCAGAAGAACATAAAACAGATTACTGTAACTGATAGGAAGAAGACATTTACACTTGAAATCATCCTCTCTTTCCCTTTATTTGTGGAAGCAAATGAAAAATTTAAAAACCCAAGTATTTTTTATACCTAAAAAATACTGGCTACATCACCCAGTACTTACTGGTGCATAAATCCATCTTCAGCTAAGCCTTCCTGACACTATTCATGAAAATCACCTTTTAAAGCACCCTAATGATTTCTTTAAAGGAAGTTCTAGTTGGGATAATTAAAAACTTTCTTCTAAGAAGTTTTAGCTAAATCTTCAGATTGCTTCTGTAGGTGCTACAGAGTCACTACCATTGATAAAGTCAGTCTGACAACTGTATTATCCATCCACATTATAAAAAAAAAAAATCCAAGTCTATAGCAGTTTCTCTTCTAAAATTGTACCGTTTCTGCTTTTGTTTGCTGACACGCTTCTCTTTATCCTTCCTTCTATTAAAAACCAGTAGTTGCCAAAACGAAAAGCATGGAAAGAGGCAAGAAGAGAAGCAGTAACCACAGCAGAACCCGGACAACTTCCAATACAAAACATCTAGTGTTTTGACAGTATGTTGGATTTCCTCAGCTCAAGGCTAGAACACATAAATACATTGGCTAAGAATCAACAAATTGGTATGATACAAGTTCCAGACTATCAAGGTTTTTCATGAATGTGCACACAGTCAGATAGAGTGGAACCTGGTTTTATTTATCCTAGTTTATCAGCAATACAAAAAGGGATCAATTTGAATATATTTTCACTGCAAATATTAATCTCTTAGACTCCAACCAACCTTATCCCTGAGGCTGTCCACTGTAAACCATTCCAAGAGTTTATTTCCAACTTCCAAGGGACTTGTTAGAAATGTTCTGTATGTTAAAAGAAAATCTTCGATGTAGGTTGGATCCACAATAGAATGTTCCTCTATTAAGTGCATGATGAGTCTCTCAGGTGTTGCCTTAAAAAAGCAAATGAAAAAAATAACTGGTATCTCTCATCACTACCTCTCCCTAAAGAATAATTCAACATAAACCCACGGGAAGAGTATAACCCCTTTAGAAAGTTCAGTTATGGCCAGCTCAGGAGAAAACACACCAACATGTTTAAATCTAATCCTCCTGCTTCTCTCAGCTGACATTTTGCATATGTAACACTTGGCTAAAACAATTAGTAACTTCCCTTAATTTTATTTTTTAGTAAGCAGTTTAAGTTACTCTTTCAGATCACAAAAAAAAGGTCATAAAGATGCCCAAAGGGTGTTCCCAATACAAAACTCAATGTATGTGTTGAACGGGTTACAATGTATATAATTTTATTAAAGGAGAAATGGAAGTAAATTTGGAATAATACACATTCCTTCCAATCAAGTTTTATGAGCTGACACAGACAAAACTGAATATGTATACTAGATTCAAACTGAAATTGTATTTATTCACCAATAAATAAAAGTTTAATAGATTAATGGAAAGCATAGAAAGAAATGCACCTTGATAACTATGTGTCCTTTTCTGGTTCCACTGCGATCCAGCTCCCTGTGCTCCTTTACCATCACAATTTCTCCTTCTTCCTCCACTTTATGAGTGTTTTTTTCCACATGGTTCAGAATCCTCCAGTAGTCTTGCTGGGCTATACACACAAACTGTCCCCAAGGACAACAGTGATTAAAGCATCTAAAACATGAATGCATCCCCATCTCCAGGATGAACAACTCCAGCTTTCCCAGCCTGTCTCCACAGCAGACGGGCTCCAGCTCTCAGAGCACCTTTGTAGCCTTCTCTGGACCTGTTCCAACCTGTTTTCTTTCATTAGATGCTTACAAATAAGAGGTAGTTATACAGAATTGCAACCTTACCTGACAATCATCTACTTTGGTTCTGACCACTCCATTCATGTACTGTTTGTCCAGAGAAGGAGTAATCCCGAAACTATTTCCCATACAGAGACTCTCACTCTTCCCATCAGGATAGCTGATTTCTACTGTGCCATTTAAAATAACATACCAAGAATCAAGCTAGAGGAAGTAAAAAAAAAAAAAAAAAATCAGAAAGTGAAGCTAATTCAAGAACTTTTCTAAGCTCTTATCTCAGAAACGCTCATTCTTATAACCTCCAGTTTGTCACCACCTCTCTGCAACATTTAATTCACCAGAACTGTGCATTGTAAGGCAAGAGATGGAGACTGAAACAGGAATGCTTTTCAGCTTTCTTCATTCACTTCAGAACTGATTCTGGAGGGAGGAATACTGATTAATAGATTGTTTCTTAATAAGTAGGCTAATTGCTGTGATATATTTGTACCATTTAGTGAGAATGACCATTCTTTCCCTGGGTACCCATTTAATCACTACCAGAGATGAGTCTACCTCACCCCTCTCAGAGGGATGAATAGCAAATGCCATTCCAGATGTCTTGATCCAAGCAGGAAGAGAGATTTCAAGACAGTGATTCAGGGCACCTATGCTGGGAGCCTGACTACTGACTGATTTAACACCTGTTCTGGAAGCAGTGACTTACTTCCTGGCCGTCTTCAAGTATGATGGCTCCTGCTTGCTCTACGACTTCAAATATCATCACTGAGCACAGTTCTCTCCTCACAGACATGGTCATATTCGCAAAGGCAGGGAGTTGATGCATGAATTCCAATAATTGCTCTGTTGGAGAAAGGAAACATTGGTATGATGACTGCAAGGCCCAGGGTTTCCTTGGACTCCTTACTCTCCACAAGTATACTAAACTCCAGTTAAATTCATGGGAAAATTGTTCAGTGGTGTTACACTTCCCATTAGTGCCTGTGCCTAAAAGAGCCCAGTGTGCACTTTGTCATCAACAGCCAGAACTCAGCTCCACAGCCTTGCTGGTGTTCTGATTGACTCTCAGGGCAGCAGTCTAGCTAAGAGTAAAAGCACTTCAGCTTCAAACATTTACAAAAATTAAAAATACCCTTAGGTACAGTAACTATAAGCTAGACAGGAGCATGAAATTATTTTCAAGTGTTCAGAGATGCAATCCGCAGTACAGCGGAAAGCAAATTTTGCTACTGAAATCCATGACAATTTCTCATTAAACACTGCAGTAAATTATCTTCATTTCAACTGTTTTTCAGTTTACAGTTAAGTATACCTATACTCAGTAATAATATGTTCTCTTTGCTATTTAATAACTAATTCAACAGTTTCAGGAAGTCAAAATTACCTACCTGTCCCATTACATCAACACATACAATGACTGTAATACCTCACATCTTGAGCATCACAAAGACTGTTGTTCAAAATACTTGGATTCTCAGAACAAATACTCTCTCAGATAGCAAGAGAAGACATCATTCAATTAAGAGTATCAATAGAGCAAAGTGAGACATCATTCAATTATTAAGATATACAATGAACATTAACTCATTAAACATTTTTTGTTTATGCTTCTCTTACAGATGTTATATGATGTAGTTTTATGTAAATTTTACTACTGTATTTTTTTCTCCTCACCAATGTCATCATCGGTTTTATCTGCAGGCTCTTTCTCAAGGCACTCTCGGACAACATCTCGCCCTAGAAGCGGATCAGAAGTTCTGTCAATATCTTCATCCTCCTCCTCCTCTTCATCTTCAGAGTCTACAGGTGCTTCCGGAAGACCCGTTAAATCAACATCTCCCATCTCACTTTCTGTAGCCTACAAAGACAACATCAATCAGACAGAGAGTTCAATGTCTTCAGTTTAATGATTTATGGTCTGAGGTAGCTAATTTTAAAAAAAGACCAACAAGTTAACTAGAATCTCTAACAGCTCCCTTTCTAAACACTGAGGAGAACTACGTTATGCTGAAATCTACTGGATTCTCATTTTACAGCATTTATTCTCTCTTTCTTGTGAATTCCTGTGACACAGTTTTTTTCACTATTTGAGTCTATAGTATTAACAAAATAACAATAGTTTAGTAATACCATTGGTTACCTAATGCCTGTGGACACATTTCTACTGTCAGCAATAGATGGCAACACAGACATCACACTGAGCAGACACACAACACAGCGGTGAAAGAGAACAAAATACCAGCAACAAAAACCAGAATCACATAGGAATCATTTGTACTGATTCCTTCTGTACAGTTTAAATGATGTAATGGCACAAAAATAAATTTCCAAACAGATGGAATGGGAAAAAAAAAAGTAGTTTCAAATTCTCAGTTTCTACGGAGTAGTTGCTCAGTCACTTTTTTTAAAGCTTAAGCCAAAATGCAAATAATTTTTCTGTTTAAATTCAGAAATTTGAAAAACAAGATGTGTCACTGAAAAGTATACAGCAATTACATAGACACTTGTAGAAAATGGAGTTTGTTTTTAAATGACCAGATTTACAACACTCACTTTCACTTTAAAGAAATCCTTGAGATTTTACAAAAACACTGAACTATCTAAAACATCAAGTGCCCTGCATGTTCACAAATGTCCAAAATAAAGGATGAATTTTAACACTGTAATGGGGCAGAGCACAGCTTCTCTGGACAATCTGTACCAGTGTCTCCAAACTCTCACAGGAAAGATTTTCTTCCCTATATTCAAGCTAAATCTACCTTTTTCAGTTTAAAACCACTGCCCTTTGTCCTTGTCACTACAAGATACGGTAAAAAGTCTTTCTAATAAATCTGTTTTAAGTATTGACAGGGTGCAATAAGGTCTCCCTGAAGCCTTATTCCCTTTTCTCCAGTCTCTGGGGGCTTCACATGACTGCCACGACTGCCAGATGGAGAGTGCCTCAGCAGTTCCATCAGCCAAGTCCCTCAAGACCCTGCGATGCATTGCCTTGGGCCCCACGGACTTGTGTACGTTCAGATCCTCAGCTGGTCTCAAACACGACCTTCTCTTCCCATGGGAAGGACTTCATTCCCCCAGCCCCTGCCTTGATGTTCAGGGAGTGGAGAAATGTGGGAAGAGCAACCTGCAAAAACAGATAAAAATTGCTGAGTGCCTCAGCCTTCTCCATGCCATCAGTTCTCCTTCCTTATTTAGTGGGGGAGTGAAGCACAATTTCTATCTGGTTTTTTTGGGGAGAGTTTTTTGACTAATGTACCTGTAGAAGCCCTTCTGGTTTTTGTCACATCCCTTGCCAAATCCAGCTCCAACTGAGCCTCGCCATTCCTGATCCCAACACTACACATCTGGGCAGCGCTCCTATATTCCTCCAGGACACATGTCCCTGATTCCACTGTATGCATTTCCTTCTTGTACTTCATTTTGACCAGGAGATCCTTACTCGGCCACTGCTCTCCTGCTCTTATGGCCTCACATAAAACAATATTCATTTTAAGTGATTTGCTCACACCAGACTGCACTGTCTCCATCTCCCTACACACTCCATGTTGATGTGAGCCTCAATACCTGCACAGAGGAAAAGCTTTGTCTCCCTACACCAGAAAAAAAATACTGGAGTTTAGATATAACCTTGGGCCTTGAAGCTTGTCCTCATTTTGGTAATTAGCCAGCAAACCTAATAAATAAAACTTAAATGATTTAAAAAAAAAAAATATTTCTTTCAGAGGAGGGTAAAAATACAGAGAGGGTTAAATCTGTTTTACATTACATTGGCTTCTGTAGCTCACATTAACAGTTTTGGAATTAAGCCCAAGAGCAAATTGTACTTGGAGAGTATCAGCAGCACATGATCAGTACAGCGTTTTACTCAAGGACTTTTCTAGCATTTCTTCATCTAAATAGTCACAATTTAGAACAACTTCTCCATGCTGAGTAAGACAAACAGCAGCACCAATCCTCAGTTTGATATGCCCACGCTAAACCAGAAAAACCGAGGCTACAGGTTCTACCGAATTTTTTATATCCTATATGGGAAAACAGACAAATCAACTGCTTTCTTGATAAATCAGTTACGTTTTGACCAAACTATGAAATAGGAGCAGGTCCTCCAACTGGGTTTCAAAGATTCCGTGCAGATGGTTGACAGAATGTTGGCAGGTCAGGCAGTGCTGGAAGGAACAGGAAGGATTTTGCTCATAAAGCCGTCTGCACAAGTAGCTGCTCTTCCCAACCATGATGCTTCAGCTGTTTCCATTATCAAATATAAAATCCATTCCTAACACAAACATTTATGAACTACTGATGTACAAAATGAAACCAGAAGCTGCAATCCTCAAATCTCACACAAATATGGATTTCCAGGATCGGGTCTGTGACACATGGCTATCTACTGAGATACACATCTTTGATAAATATTTTATCCATTTTAATATCAAAGCCTTAACCACAATTGGAATTACTGCTGGACAATGATGTTGCTGCCCACAAAGAGTACATAATCCCAGTGATAAATGAAGGATTCTGAAAGAAGTGAAAGGAGAGATAAACTTTCAGCACACTACTGACAGAAATAAACAGGTAGGAAAAAATTGATGCAAACTGGCTGGTCACTAAGAGAAGACGATTGATTGCCAGGTATTGAGACAAGAAACTCATTTGTGAGAGTAGAGGTGAGACCCTGTCCAACCACATCTAGAGAGACAACCTGGATTCCCTGTGTGACTCTGGCTGAGCACCTCAGACCCTGCTCCATGGAAGGGCAAAGAAAGATGTTTCCCCTGTGTAATACCTGTTGAATTCTTCTTCCCTGAGGACCCCTGTAACAGGTCAAAGCAGCTGTACAAGCCTGCATTTCACATGCTGTATGCACAACCAAACAGCTTCCCCTACTTTCAGCTGAAGACCATAGTTCTGAAATTAAACTAACTGTCAGAAAGCGGTTGAAATAAAAAAAAAATGAATAAAATCCTCTTCAAGCAAGAAGTTACTTTAAAAATTATAGGGAATAACTTACTTTTTCTTTCTATAATTAAAAAAGGTCTGCAGTGCAACAGAAAGACAACTGCTCTGCAGTATTCCAAGCAAGCTGGTATCTGCAATACACACGTTTGGACATTTTGGTGTCCATGTTTCAGACACCAGAACACTGAAATCTCCAATAGGGAATAGCAACAGTACAGGACAAAAGAGAAAAATACCTTCATAAATTTTCATCATTTTCTGCAACTAACTCAGGATTTAACACAATGTCTCCACAGCTTAGCTTTCAGGCAGGAATCCTCTTCTGCTTATCTCACCTTAAGCATTATGTTCGTCATATCCTGTTTAACTGGAAATGGGCTTTATTCTGGGCTGAGAATCAGCTGGAACAAGTGCAACCTCATTTCAACACTATCGATGAATGCAGTGTGCACAGATGAAGAGAAAAATCTTTATATATCTTAATAGAACATTGTTTCATTCTTTGGTTCTTCCTTCCTAATCATGTTTTCCGATTCTGGAACGATGTTTGTACTACTTACTGTGAAAATTAATGTTAAGATATCATTAATTCAAAAGGTCTTTTCAAGGCTACATTAATCAAAATTATTCAGAATATTAGTGACACTAATGATATTCCTAAAGAGATTCGCATGTGAAGCTTGCCATGATACATATGAAGCTGACTGCAAAAGCAAAGCATCATTTTCCAAATACTTTATAAAAAGCTGTATTTTGTTGTACCAAAAATGCTTTCAATTACTGAGCCAATACATCACACTCAAAATGTAGGTTTATTACATATCAAAGATATTCTCTGCCTTCATAAAATGACGAATATTGGAGGAAACCGCTTTCTTTTTTGGGATTTCAAAATCTGTCTATATTGATGTGTTGCTGCAATTTAATGCTGTATTAAATATTGTGCCATGGCATTATTACACAACATCTATCTATTACTAAGCATTATCTAGTGATCACTTATAGATTTGTGACAAACAGTAAGAAGATTCTCCAGCACTAACTGTTACAGCTACTGCGATAAAACCCTTAAAATACATAAATGCACATAAAATGCATCTTTTAAAAGGTTACTATTTGCACATTAGGCATATGAGAACAAGATACTAAAAATTCCCTAAAAAAATAAGGGGGAGAAAATCACTGTGGGTTGTTGAGGATTTTCCCCCCTCGTAACATGTCCGTTGCACGCCTTCTCTTCACCCACAGCTTATCAAATGCTTGATTCTCTAATGCTATCTTTCACAGTTAACATCACTGTAGCTCTGATCATACACAGTTGTCAAATTATCTTTCAAGATCTCACTCGAGTCTGACCGTGGTGACCTGCCTCAGCATCAACCTGGCCAGCCAGGAATTCTCTAACAGATGTCCTCATTTCCTTCAGGATGCAAAACCAGACAGGTGAATGTCACTGAAAAGGAAATTCTTACCTGAAAAGTCCTAACTCTTAAAAAATTAATATAAAATCTGTAGTCATTTTCACATTAATTATTCCTCAGTGTACAAAATACCTAGCACTACTGTTTATTTACTACAGTGCATATAAATATGTTACTCCATCATTTCTTTTACTTATATAATTTTCATTTTTTTAGCAATTATGCTCTTTTGTCATTTTCTGATGAGTAGACATATGGCAATTACATGCATATGATAAGAGTATTCACTCATTACAAGATATGATTGCTAGAGTGGTATCTTTGTTATCAATAATATATTTTAAGTGCTGTTCACTTAGAGCAACCTCTCCAAACTACTCAGGCAGACGACTTGAACACCCTGCTGTGATGGCCTTGCAACGCCTTTTCAAGTGCCAGTGTCCCTGGAGCTGTAGGATATGTGACTCTCTCAACCCTAACTCTAGGCCTAATGGCAGCTTGTCAGTGGCGCTGAGGTCCCCATCACCACGGCTGGTCCAGATCAGAAAGATGTAGGAGCAGCGATGTTGTGGCTCTGCTGCGATCACCCTGGCAGGCCTTTTCCAGCCCCAGTGTTCCAGGAGCTGTAGGCTCTTTGACTCTCAACCCCAACCCTAACACTAACCACAGCTTAGTACTGGGCCAGAGGTGCTCATCACCAGAGGTGGCACAGATCAGAAGTGTGGAGTTGGAAATGTTGGCACCCTGCTGTGATGCCTTTGCAATGCATTTCAGGTGCCAGTGTCCCTGGAGCTGCAGGCTCTTTGACTCTCTCAACCCTAACCCAACTCTAACCCTAACCCCATCACCACGGCTGGTCCAGATCAGAAAGATGTAGAAGCAGCAATATTGTGGCCCTGCTGTGATCACCCTGGAATGCCTTTTCCAGCCCCACTGTTCCTGGAGCTGCAGGCTCTTTTACTCTCTCAATCCTAACCCTAACCTAACATCAATGCTGATGTAGTTTTGATTCAGAAAATAAAAAAGAGTAAACATAATCAAGATACAAAACACCATCTTCCAGCACAGCCTCTCAGAAATAAGTGGATTCATGGAGCATCTTGGAGAGACTGTCTCAGGGATGCCAGCTACTCCTGATCTAGCTGGCAGCAAGCAAATCTAAAGAAGTAGTAAGGTTGTAGATTAAATAGGACAAAAATGCAGAGACACTTTCAATGTTCTAAAGGAATTTTTGCTTTAATGTCTTATTTTTAAAGTTCCCTAAGCAATATATTGCTGTAAATAGATACCATTAATCTGTTTCCAGTATAGAAATAATATCCAGACAGCACCTAAGGAAAAGGAACAGGTGTCTAAAATCAAGTTATACCTACACCATGCTCAACAACTGCTGTACACTCTGTATTGTAGTCAGATTGCAACTTGGAAGTGGAAAAGCTGTGAAATTACTGATCAACACAAACCCAAGCTGAGCCCCCTCATCAACCAGAACATAAACACCCATGAAACAAGCTGTGCGATTTGACACAATACAGGTAACTTATTAAGTGTATTATCTGTAAACAAATGAATCTATTTCTGGCTTTCAGCCAACTTCTACTCTCAGGAAGCCACACTAGAATTTCCACAGTCAATTAGTGCAAAGTGGGTTTATTACCATGCTTTTGTTTGCAGAACTGAACATCTGCTATTAGCAATAAATATATATAATCGAGGATGGTATTGGAAACACAAGGCCGATTTCAAGAGATTTGTTCCATTTCAGAAAGGAAAATGATCCCATGAATCAACAAATGTTACTTTTAAAAGCTACAGAATACTTGATGGTACAGAAAGATGTGAAAAGCAACAAAAAGAGCTTTACAAGCAGCTTGTTGCATTTCTGTGTCTGTGGGAGTGGTGAGTCCCATGGGCAGCACAGGGCTAAGTGGAAGCACCAGGAGGGTTTTACCCAAAGTCTTGGACAAAGGGTCACTCTTCCTGTTTATGGAATAGTTAACATCAAGGAAGGAAAACTACGAAACCAAAGCAGTCTTACCTGATAAATATCAGACAGGCTGCTGCTCCCCGAGTCACTTGCAATGCTACATCCTGACTGGCTTGAAGGGACGTGTGCCACCTGAGGATGAGGATTGTCGGCGAGATGCATCTTGGTAAGGTCAGCTGGAAGCTGTAAATAAAATGGATTTGGGGGAAGTCAGGAAAAAGAAAGGAAAAGAAGATGTGAAGACAAAGTTTTTCATTAAACTTTGGTTGCACATTTAAATTTGTATTTTAATTGCTGAATTATTGAATCAAAATCAAACTGAATTTGAATTTGTAACTTGACATACACTTTGAGAAAAAGCTAGTTTAGACTAAGCTGACCCAATCACACTTCACATTTCATAAAACTGATGGAAAACAACGCACCTTTCTATAAAACACAGGTCGGGGATATTGACAGCTAAGTGACATACCCCGAGATGACAAATATATGACACTGGCCAAACAGCCCACAGTATTCAACATTAGCTGACGTTGCAATCTGTTATGAAGAAGCAGGATTCCTCTTCTTCAATTTATGCACCTTAGTTCAGGAATAACCTTTAGAAAATATCAATGTAGAACAAAAACTAATGTAATCTAAACAAAACGTTTGGTCTATAAAGGGTTTTGAATCTTCTTTAGAGAAATGAGTACACAGAAAGAATATTAAGCATTTTGCGTACAGCTATGTACAACAGCACCCCTATTTTATAAATCTATCTTTAAATGAACATACATGAAGCTATCTAAATTTTAGTGGATAACTCAAGTTCACAAAAATATTCTTTCTACTGAAAAAAAACCAGCAGTAGCTTTTGAAGACTCAGAGCTGCATGGGATACTGTCAAATAAACAGTCCTTTAATTCAGCTGCTTGTTTATTTTTTGCCACATATAGTTCCAGTATTTTTAAAAATTATACTCAACTATATGAAAAGCACACGGTATAAAGGACTCATAGATTCTCTGTGTGCTTTTATCATTTATAAATTATATAAGTTATGTACTATACCTTTAAAAAGACGTTCTGATGCAGAAAAAGTCCAAAACTACTCCAACAGCATCAACTGTTGTGATCAAAATGACATTATTTCTTCTGTAAAACCAACCAAATTCCACGCAATCATGCCAGCTACTAGATATTCAGTCCTACAAATTAAAGGACAGTACTGGAAAACACTCTTGAGCTGGTATCAGCTTTATGAATACTGACTAAACTTAAGAGAAGTGATAAACAGGTTTTGATTTAGCATCACAGTTCCATGTCTATTATTTGAAGAGCACACAAGAGAAGTACTTTACCAAATACCAGTTCACATATTTTCTGAAAACATAGGTGGCACCATGGGTCTTGCCAAACCTTCCCCACACCCAGGAAAAAAGATGTTGAGACCCTCTAACAAATGCAACATAATTTTACTATCAAAACTGTGATGAGGAACAAGGGGGATCTTGCATCCCTTGCAACTCCCAGTGACATTCCCATTGGCAATCGCCACTCAAACACAACAATCTATATGGGCTATGAAAGAAAACACTATTCTTCCTCACTATCCTAATTTTTACCTTATTCTAGCTTTGTTTTTTCCTAACAAAAGAAAGTATAAAATATCCAACCTGTAAATTCATATCTATGGTCACATGAAAAGGAGAAAGTCTGAAAAGCAAAATGTTGCTAAACTCCTGGAAAATCACACAAAAAACCCCATCCAAGCGGTAGGGGGAAAAAAGGCGGTTGGCAGAAATAGGGTAAGGGAACTTAAGTTGTAGTGAACTTGATCTAAATACAAAGGAAACACAACACTTTAAAGCCTATGTTTAGCCACCAGAAAAAGTCTTACAGCTGAAAATACCTATTTTCAGGATTTGAGAACAGCAAAAAGGTCAAAGCACTCAGGTGACAAAATTCAATCCAGTGGCCAACAGGCAACCTCTCTGTCAGCACACGGGGAAGAGCTGACATACACCAAGATGTGACCTTGCAACTACAACAAAATGTGCAATAGTGAAGCTGAGATTTAATTCTGATTTAATTCTGGTCTGGAGCACTGCTGGTTACTTTTGGAATCCAAATGGCACATTGCCTACAGAACCCACTTCTGTGCCACACACAGAAGAGCACTCTCCAGGTTCCGCTTCCAACGGGCACGAGGCAGGCAGCATCATGTTCTCCTCCCTAAAGCCTCGGACACCTGGACATTAGTTAAGGCACCGACATTTCACCCATGACACTTGTGGTGCGGATGAAGGATGTTCCTGTGGAAGATGTTCCTGTGCTGTGGCAGCGCTCCAGGAGCAGTGTGTACTGCAGGGTGACCCTGCTCCTGGAGCACCCCACAGTGCCCTCAGCCACACTCCCAGAGCCACATTCCAACAAGGTCAGAGCATCGCTTCCAAGGGAGGCCACATCCACCAGCACTGTGACACTCACTGGCAAATGGACAGGGCAGGGTAGTTGGCAGTTGCTGAAACGCTGAAGGTCAGTGGAACCAAAACATCCAGGAAAAGGAAATTACAGAATAAATCAGCCCACACGGATTCACTGCCTCAAGCTTAAAGATCACAGGTGGGCTGCAAACTCTTCAGCCTGTCCCCACCTTTATAACCTCCCTATTCCAACAAACAGCTCTGACTTCAGCTTCAATCTTTTTGTCCATGAGCGAATCTCATGCTGACTGTGGTAACACAGACACAAGGAAATCTAATTTAAGCTCCCTTCTATCCAGATTCTCAAATCTTCAAAACAGGTGCAATAAAACAGTGTTGCAGGACCAAGAGCAGAACCAATTCTGCAGGATTTCCCAGGAGAACAAGGGCAGGTGCCTGGTCTTTACCAACAACTGGTGCTGTTAAAAGGCTGTTCTGGCTCAAAGACATCTCAGCACCCGCACATACGCACTGCCACATACAGTTTGTCTTCTCTAATTTAACTGACATTTTGAGATTCTTGTGATGAACACTGTTTTCTGCACCCAGATTGAGAAGTAGGGCTCCACCCGGTCTAGTGGAATGTGTCCCTGCCCATGGCAGGGGCTTGGGACAAGATAAGCTTTTAAGTCCCTCTCAACACAAATGATTCTGTGATTCCGTAATTCTACGTACTGACGGTACAAACCACGGTTCTCAAAATAAACAGGTTGTGCATATTCTTGGTCTGTCATTTTCACAAAAACCTACTGATGACCAACTCAAAGCACTGCCAGCCTTCACAAAGGAGTATTTCTAAACAACTAATTAATCAAAACTGCTCTTCAATCCCCCTGCCAGCATTCCCCTTCACTTCCATCACCTGGAAGCACATGGGTATGTACGGTGCTTCTGCTAGACTCTGCAATATATTCTTGCAAAAGACATTTAATGCAAGTTAGATGCAAGGAAACATCACAGTATCTCTTTAAATTTGAGAGAGAGATAAGGTTTATTTCAGACAAGTGACCTTTAAAGTACCGCTTGTCACTCTACTCGATCTCCCAAAATAAATCACAGCTTCTATCTTTTGTATGTCGTTTTTATTACCCAAAGTGATTGTTCTTTCTTGCAGCGCTCACTAGGCAGCAAGACACAGAGAGGATGTTTCTGTACCAACACGACAGCGGACACGGGAAGGACTTGTTGGTTGTGGCAGGGAAGTTGCTTGTCTTAACTATTGGTGACTATGACTTTTTTTCCTGAAACTTAGAAACTCTTGTAACAATAGCATCAGTATCTTGGAAAAAATCATGCGTTGGTAAACAAAGTCCACATAGCAATGTTCACTTATGCCCATATTAGATGCTTCTGGATGAAGACGTTTATGTCTGCAATATCTTCTGGCTAACTGTGTGCCCCAGCACCCACAGACAGGAAAACCCCAAACATCCTCGACATTCTGATAAGCACTCCAATAGACTACTTAGTTGCCACTTTAAACCACAACAACTTCATTTTTTCACAAGAAGGGATAATCTGGAGTTGGAATATGAGTGCAGCTGACATGCTGGCACAGCCTGTCCCTGCATCAGTGCCAGCACATCCTTGTGACTGACCTTTCCCAACAAAGGGATATTTAGGAACCAACCTCCCGCTGAAGTGCCACACTGCAATTCAGAACTGTACAAGAAAGAAAGTTAAGAAAATAGAAGTTATCATCAGCACAGCCACCTACAGCTTTGCACCCCCACTGAGTCAGGAAAACACGGTGATTACACTAAAAAATCCTGGATCAACAAGGAATTTTTAAAGCAATATTGCAAACTGCAAGAGGAAAAAGGATAGAAAAAAAGACTAAATCCTTCGAAAGCTCATCCTAATCAGCCTGCCATGCCACACAAACCCAGAAGCACCAGTGGCCTGGACTTGTTTTCGTTAAAAGTATTTGAAATTTTGGAAGAAGGTTCACATGGCAATCCCATCCCATTTGCCAGGACACAGCCATGGCCAGTCACCTCAGCCAGAAAAGAGAGGAGGTGCGGGGACAGAAGGACATGGGAGTGTAAAAGCCAGCACTGAGTAACATTTAATAAAAAACAACATGCAGATAATACTAAACTCTCCCCACAGCAGCCTTGAAAACCTGAGGTGAAGACTCCAAAGGTCCACCAGGAGCCTGGTTTTTTCCATCAATTTCATGTGTGCAGCCACCTAGCACCTAGCACTCCTGCTGCCAAACCAGAGAAACTCCAAAAACCTCTGCAAGCCCCAAACCTGTCTTTTCTCCTATTACATAATATAAAGTTTACTTACAAGGAGTATTTTATTTGATTTTTTTTGTTTGTTTTGTTTTTTTTTAACAGACATCGGGACAACCTGGTACACAGGATATACATACAGAATTACCAACTTTCCAAAAGTAGTTTGGTAACAACAGCAGAATAATGATGTGATGTTTTCTCCCCGAGACAGCTGAGGTTTCCCACTGTTCTCCAGCAAGAAAGAAGTTTAACAAAGGTGAGTACAAGGTTGTGTATCTACACCAAGTCTCATGTCTGTAATTTTGAAATTAATTGGAGTATAAGCTCTGATCCACAGTACAACTCACAGGCCAGCAGACCAAGGACAGGGCATCTGCACTGACATTTACTTCCCATGTAAACACCATTTACTCTCAGCAGCGAAGTCACACAGAATACTCAGGAATTAAATTAAAACCTAATTTTGCTATAACAGACTTTAAAGATTGCACATGCTCTGTCCAACAGAGCAAATGACGCGACCTTTGACGAGATGACCGCCCATCAACTTGTCTGAAAAGGACACTAAAAGTGATGGTCAGCCTGAGTACAACCTCCCTTCATGTGCTCCCCAGGAAGGGTTTGCTAAAAATAAAGGCTATAGAAAGTCATTGCAGAGTTTAAATAGAGAGAAAGGCAACCACACAAGTCAGAAGTTAAGTTTTGTCATAGAATGGCCAAACTGAGATATTTTTCTTTTCTATTTCCCATTTTTTTTTTCCACAGAAAGGAATCAGTAGAACCTCTTTTAGCAGAGACCATGCTCTTCATCCTTTATTTCCATAGTGACTTACTGTAGGATTTGCTGGTATCTTTGCCCTAGGAAAAGGCATATCTGTGCCTTTGTGCTACAAGTTTTGAAAGTAAGTATCAGTGTTTCCTGTTACACTTTCGATAACCAAAAAACACATGCTGAAAAGGCATAGGCAACATGAATTTGCAAAATAGTCTTGACAGCGGGACCCAAGACCTATGAATTATCTTTTTCTATGTGTAAAAGAAGCTTCACCACTGTTTTTTAACCTGCAGTAAATGGTATGTTTATTAAACATATGGAGAAAGATCCCACAATAAGGACAATGGCCAAAGGACTCATCATGAGGAAAAAAAATTTATAAAGGAAGCACAACCCACTTAACTCTTCTGGTCCATTCCAAATTCAAATTAATGGAAAGAAAATGGGCAGTAAAGAATCAAAAGGTTTGCCCCTTTCTTTGATACACCTTGATAGCAGAGTTTTTTATCAGTTTTTCTAGGTCCTCATATGGATGTTTACAACCAATCAATCCAGTCTGGACACAGCAGAAGCATCAGCCTCTGAGAGAACAGTCTGTCCTTTTCCGGGCTGTATAAGCAAATTTTCTGTCCTTGGTTTTACAGATTGTCAGTAACCTTATACTTTATCTGCTTTTCTGAAGTTCCCTGAAATGTTACCAGCAAGAGTAATATTCAGAAACACGGAATTTATTTTCCATGAAACACCCGAGGACAAGCGCAGTGCAGCCCTGAGATGTCAGGGTACACATACGGCTGCCAGGTCACTGTAAAACCCCCAACCTCACTGCGAAAACCAGCTCTATGAGACAAACAGTCCCAATTTTAAGGCACATATATTGAGTATTTTGTTTATTATTTATTGAGGCTTTCCATTAAGAGATTTTCAGTTTTAAGCTGGAACCCATTTACACACACTCGGAGCATTAACTGTGATGACACTGGGCAACCTCTGAGCCTTAGGAAACACTCCTGGCTCAGCCTCCATCACACCCAAGTGGTTTAAGGACAGCAATTTTCCTTTCTCAGAGGACAAAGAAAGCTTAGACTGTCACAAGAAGACAGTCAAAAAAAAAAAACCAAATATGTTTGCCTTAAGTCTTAAAAACTAAACCAAACTGCCAAACTAAAAAGACCACCAGATCAAAGAGCTGAACAGGACCCCAGTCTTCTGAAACTCCACCTCCAACTCCCACCTCTCCCCCTTCAGTGTCTATATCCTTCCAGTCCCCTCAAACGCCATTTTCTCTTTGATACCCTTGATTCAACACCTTTCATACCTTTAACACTGAACTAGTTCTTCAGCAAACTCTACATCCCACCATCTTATTTGCAAGTTGTTTCGATGGTCTCACTACGTGCTTGTGTTTCCATCATCGGCTTGTTCATTTACACACAATAACTAATTTATTTAATTCCTTCTATTTTTCCTTTCTACAACCTACTGAAACACGAGCAGCACTGCTCACTCCCACTGACACCAGTCTCTCAGAACAATCCTTTCTACATCCCACTTTTTGCTCTTCTCCATCCCATTCATTCCATCTAAGAAATGAAAAAGGAACAAACCTCTTAGATGTTTTTTCTTGGCATCAGTAAATTACTTTAATCATCTCATATATCCTGCCAGTACATCAACAAGAAACCACTAAAAGCCACAACTTCTCTGAACTTACTCTGTAGAATTTTCAGTAATCTTTTTCACAAGGGTTTGTATACATTAATTCTGCCTTATATTAACCTTTTACATACAAGCTACAATTCTCCTCCAGTTTAAAATACACTTAGAGTTGTGTTAATGGGAAAGGAGAAAGTTGCTTCTCTGAGATACAAAGAGAGGCCACTTTGGTGTCTACAGAGAGGGTAAACTGAGCCCAGCTGAATTACCCATGCTGACATCAGTCCTCAGACTTAATGCAAACAAAAACATTTCCTCCTTAAAGACCACAGATGGTTCACCAGTGGCACAAAACCAGATTTCTTCAGCTTTTTAAAAAGCACCAATGATGTCTGGGGGTGAGGTTTTTGTTGTTTTTAAAGCTAAGTGATGGCTCAAGCTTTTTCCCCAACAGGTTCAGATAAAATCCCGTGCCCTTCAATAACATGATGCAAAAAATCCCAGTGCCTATCCAACTACACAAACTTCATGATAGTATTTATTTCAAAACATGTTTCAATTCACTGTCTACAGTATCTACTCCTGGTTTTATCAGTACTACAGACAAGAATCTCAAAGAAATAAGGACCAAGTCGACATCATTCATGACAGCCTTGCAGTGCCTCAAACACTATTCCTCAAGCCTTCCTAAAATATCTCCAGGCTTACAATAAGGTCAAAAAAATGCACATAACACACAAAAAAACCTCTAGAAGAATTAATAATCCCTAGAGGTTGTTCTATGCCTCCGGTGATGCCTTAGGATTTTAGCTTTTATATTTTTCATATATTTGTAATCCTGCAATTCTTTAGTGTGTAACGCTAAACTCCATATAGAGTGTTAGCTACTGTCTTCCCATTTTGGTCAGACAAAACAATTCCTCTCTAGGCCTGGGAATCAAGGACACCTCACTGTCTCAGGCTCCGAGAAACGTAAACAAAAGTGAGTGGAGGGGAGAGCAAACTTGGGGTAAATGACTTCATTACCTGAAGCTGTAATTGGAAGATTAACCCTCAATATGCAAATGGACCGAACTTATAAAAGTGTGAAAACCCGTGACCCGTCCTCCATTTTTGAGTGTAGCCCCTGGGAGGTCTTCATCTGCCCGAAATGTACCTGAAGGCCCTTCAATAAATATAACTGCTTTTTGTTCCCTTAATTTTGTCTGGCCTCTGTTTTCAGGTAGTCCCAAAAATGTATCACGGTAGCCAAGGGCTTTTTGGTCTTCATGGTTCCTACAGCCCATAGAAATTAAAATTCTCTGAAGTATTACGTTTCCTTAGTTACAATAAGGTGACATGAGGACAGCATTTCAAACTAAATTCTGGTGTTGCCTTAAACCACACATGTAATGCAATTTTAATTTGGTTTTCATATGTCTAAATTATAGATTACTACTATGCCTTATCTCACAATAATGCTAAGTGTCTGACACGCAAACACCTCAGCTTTGGAGAAGTGGACTGAAAATTCACCCACAAAAAACTGTACCAGTATTGATGGGAGCTCCATTATAAAGCGAATATCCATAGTAAACATAACTGATGGTTGCAAAAAATGTAACTTTATTAAGATCAACTCTTCTGTGGTCCATTCACAAAGTAGCATTTTAAAAAATGTCAGGACTTGTGTTTTTGTTATTTTGAATATGGAACAGGAATGTTCAAAAAGACTTATTTTCAGTGCCAGAGTTCAAATTTTACTCTTTGTTTTCAGCACTGAAAATTAATACAATAAAAAAAAGTGCCTTGGCTAAATAATTACAGTAGAAAACAAACTGTGACAGGGACTAGTGAAGCTCTGAGTTCTACAAGGAGCCCAGGAACTCCAGTAGCCACCAGCAGCCTGACATTTGGGAACTCTCATCCTGAGCCAGTACTGCAGGGCACATAAAATTCCACATCTGTATCAAGCTTCATGGACTGAATAATTTATCAACTCCTAGATGCACGGATTGGTAAAATACACCAGGATGACAATCCCTCTTTACACATCCTCAGGCTGCTACAACCCCACGTCACAGTAATGACATGCAGGTGACAATCAGCTCCAGCGATGCACTGAGCAGGGCTCCAAGCACATGGGAGCATGGCAAGCACACCAATGCTGTCAGCATTACCTCTGAGCCAGGACCTGTGTAAGGAAGCCCTCAGATCCAGTACATGCAAAAAAAAAAAAAACAAAAAAACAGAGCACCAATCTTCCATTGGTGCTTCCATGTTTTCTTTCTGTATTCATCAAGAGATGCATTCATGGAAGCGAGAGAGGCAAAACAGGGTGGTCCCGATCTAGGCTGTAGCTGTAAAGAGAATTCTAACAAAGCAGGTTTAAACCAAAGCCTAGAAGGAAATAAATGAACAGATAGGTGTTTATCTGCATATTAAGAGCTAATTTCCCATAAAAACAATACTTCAGGAAAAGGCTTTTTCTGTTGAAAAGTTGCACAATGTGTACTTGCACTTAACTTTAACATTATACACCAGAGTACAAGAAAATCCAAGTTTTCTGGAGTAAATGGCCACATGGCTCATACTAAACCATTTTTATCTTAAACTATCAAGCAAAAAATGCATTTAAGAAATTTTACAAATAGTATCCTGCAAGTAGTTACAGAAAACAGAGTTAAAACTTGTATCTAAGTGTAAGAAAAACTGTCATTTGTCAGTCCAAGTCCTCATTCTCCAAGTGCTCAAGGATCACAGTACTGAGGAACCAAGAGGCTGTGCTCCTACAAATAACATCAAATCAAACCAATCCTTCTGAGCAGTGGATGAAGGGGAAAAGGATCAGAAAATATAGGGTAGGAGAGACCATGAATACTCTGAGGAGCTGGCTGAAACTCCAAAAATTCCAAAGAGGGCTAAACCATGAAATGCAAAGTTCTCAGGAGGGAAGACAACCATGAGGAGCCAGGAGAGGAGCTCAGAGAGCAATCACACCAAGGGATGACAGGGCCCAGCTCTGCGATGCTGAAAGCTGGGCTGGAAGCTACAGGCACAGATAGAGGGACTAGTGGGAGACGCGGGACCAACGGGAAGAGAAAGACCTTATCAAAACTGACTGAAAAAATAAAGCAAAGGATCAGTTACTCTATTTTCTCTGAAAACATTTAAAATTCATACTACTTTCCATGTAAGCACGTTAGCAAAGATAAGGATGACCTCAAATCAAATCAAGGACACACTATCAAAGCTATGTTTTTCTTCTAAAGAGCTGAAAATACATCTTTAATCGCATGAAGGTTTCAACTCAAGATCCCTGAGATCAAACTGATGCCCTTTGGAATCAGAAGATGAGGTTACACTGATTTTAGTTACGAATAACCAAAAACTGTATCGCATCCCTCTGAGACGACACCAGAAATAGGAATGGGACTCAAAAATGACTTCAAGTCTTCTGCTCTAACCCAAACACAGACTTTTACAGAGCAAACATATCGTTATTATGCTTCACATTATTAGATTTTTATCTAAACAGCAGAAAGAGAAGAGCACAGAAGCCTAGAGAAAATAAATTACTGTCTACTGCAGTAAGGTAAGTTTAACACGCACCTGGGATCTTGAGTTAAACTATTTTGCTTCAGGAAAAAACATTTTAGAAGCTTAAATGTTAATTCAAAAACTCTTCTATGAAAAGTACATTATCTCAAAAAGCATCCCTTTTAAATATCCTCTATAGAAACATTATCAAATCACTCCATACTCCCCCCATCAGACCCTCGTGCCTCACAAACAGTAACTGTGGGTACATTCCAGGCTTGGAAAATTCTTAAGACGTGCATAAAATTTCTATTACAGAAAAACCCTATACATCTAAATAGTTTAGAGCTCTCCTTCATAATGACTTCTTAGCACAGTTACAGTTAAGAATCCAATACTACAAAGTGCATCACAGACAACTGAACAGAGAAAGTTATGATCAGAATTACAAAGACAACCAAAATCTTGCTGAGATGCTTGTGAATAATTTTTTTGCTTTAAAATACTGCACTGGCATCACAGGAGTTTTGTTTAATGTAAGTTGAACATCTCTTGTCCTTGCCAACACAACCAGCCTGTGGAAACAGATCTCCACAAACCCAATGCAAAGTCCTCTATCTTCTCTCATCCTCTTCCAGAGCCACAGTGGCTTGACAGCTGGCACTGCTTTGATCATTGTTCAGCACACTCCTCCCTGCTTATCATCTTCACCACGTTTCCTCACAGATTGCCTGCATCTATTTATCTCATCTTCCACAGTCTATCATACCAGAAAGGACAGGGTCCCCAGGGTAGAGACCATCCCTTACAATGTGCAGTTCTGCCCCTCTACTGGTTCCTTCAGATGCAACCGACACAGAACAGCCATCATCTCTTCCTGCCAAGTAAAGGGTGATCTCTCTCACACATTTCCAATTATCAGCAGAGTCCTGAGAAATACGTCGACCTCCACAAGAACCTGGCTGAAAGGTCACTACAGAAATTCACCACGTTCACTGTTCTCTCCCCTCTGTTCATCCTCCTTTTAGCAGCTCTTGATGCAGGGAAATAGAACACATTGATTGCTTTACACGAGTCTACTCTGCACCTTTACTTTCAGAAGCCAAAAGCCACGGAGTGTCTGGGGGATGAGGGTGAGTGCAGCAGTACCCAGTGTGTGCTATGGAAACTGGTGTGGACACCAGTACTCAGAGATACCTTGTACTTGGAGGACATTTTGCAGGTGCCCATAGAGCTCCGAAAGCTGGCTTCTGCTTCTTCACAGCCACACCAATTAACCTCCCTAGGCTAAGGTTAACCTTCAGAAATGTTCTACCTTCACGAATGCCTACCTTTATCATTAGTAATAAGAAATATGACTTCATCTTGCTCTGATTCAATCCGTGGATTACCCCATTGTCACATCCAGAACAGCTGTAATTACAACTGAGTCAACAGCCCATTTTCAGACTACTATACCAGTTTAAAAGCAACTGATTAAAACAATTCTGGCACAGACCTACATAAATCTAAGTTCTAGTTTCAAAACAGTATCACAAAATACTCCACATTTTCAAGTTATAAACTTACATATTTAAAATTCTGACATGACTTATTTTGCTGTATCATGTATTACTATAAAACATCTGTCATAGAAACAAATTTTTAGTACAAAGCTCAGCTAAAACCCAAATGGAAAAAACTCACCTCTGATTCAGCTCATCAGTCTGCTTAATCCTATGCACTTCTCCTCAGGGTTACTGAACAAAATGAACCGATCCCTTCAAAAGTTTGGGGGGGCTGCAGGAGTTTTGGGGGGGCTTGTGGGTTTTTTCAGAAAGGAATAAAATGCTTCATCTTTTGTGGTTTTAAAGGTAAAGAACTTTTAGCTATGGACTGGAATGCAAAACCAGTTAATGGGTTCTCATAAGCCATTAAAGAAAAAAAAAGAAGGAAAAAGCAAACTTTCCCCTTCCTGACATTTTATACCATTTCATTTATGAACAGTAACTGACTGAATAAATTGATTGGCTGGCAGAGCAGCAATACACTGGATATTGTCCACAGAGCTGACACAGGGGTCAAAAAACTTTTTTTTATATTATTATTTTACCCTTGTGAAGCCCTTACTTGAGCACAGGCTTTTTTGTGGTTTCTCACTTCAGCCCAAACTCTGTGGAAAGCGCAATCCCAGCTGAAGTACCAAGGTGACTAAGCATTCCCAGTTTTTAAGCAGTATTACAAGGTCCAAACCTTCTTAATAAGGGCAGTGCAGGTATGTCAAGCTTAAGTAAACTCAGCCTTTCATAATTAATATCTGCAGACTAGGAAGGGAAGAAAGAGAGCCTACACGTACACTGGGGCACTGACGATAACACAAACAGGCCGGGATTTGCCAGCAGGAACTCCAAGGTGAGGAGCCGCAATTACCTGTCTGAGCACACAGTGCCCAGCCACCCTCCAAGACCACAAGTACCTGCAGCTCCACTTCACCTGATGATGGGGTGGACTCAGCACATGGAAAGCAGCCAAAATTTAGCCACACATCCACCCACACATTTCCACACTGGTTTTGGCAGCTGCACAGGGAAACCCCACGGCCCAGCGCTTTCGCCCCATACACCACGAGCTTCCCTTTACATTGCACCAGACGTAAAAACCAAACAGGGAAAATCACCCCGGACAGGGAGTCCACACACCCAGCTGGCTTCTCCCTGTGCCTTTACACACTATCTTGTCATTGAGACGAAACTTTTTGGGACCAAAGTCAAGAGCGATCTCCTGCTCCAAAGTCAATGCCGTATCTCACGCTGCCATGAGCACAAGGTTTTTGCCCACTGCCTCCAAACGTCAGAAAGTTGCACAGTCTTTTTTCTACCCTGTAAATACAAAACTATAATAAAGAAATAATAATGAATATATGCCTAGCCCCAGATTTATAAGGCAATTCCAGTGTCTTAGGTGACTACTTCTTGGTAGTAGCCTTAATAAAATACCAAAAACCCAGCTAATTTTCTGACTGAGCATACCAAATAGCAAGCGTCTCATAAATATTGTATTTTTAATTTCTTTAAAGGCTTTTATCTCAAAGGTGGGTTTGCTCGAATGTTCTAGCTTTCATTATGCCATTTAAAAGAAACACCCTTCCCTCCCCAGTGTCACAGAAATACTGCATTCTCAGACACACAAAATAATTTGTGTCCTTTAAAGCTAATTGTAATTACATAGTTCAGCTAAATAATTAACCAATTCCACGTTGCTGCACAAAGGAAACAAGCAGTACAGCTCCACACAGCTTGAAAATTAAAACATCAGTGGGTTTGGATATCAGTATTTTCAAGTTAGAAAAATATACCAGCAGTTATAAAAATGTTACACTTCAATAATATGTACAGGCTTCATATACACTTCATATTTATAGGCTAAAAAACAAGCTTAACACATTTCATAAGCAAATGGCATTTTTTTTATACTTGCTGGTAATTGTTAAGCTATTGGTATATAAAACAATTCCATGATTTCTAGGTCCCCCCTTCCTGTTTAGAAACGATTCCACAAGAATAGTTCATGCACTGCCAGGATTCCAGCACCTTCAACCCCACATGCCACTGGGATGAGAAGGGAACATTCAGATAGCACCAGGGCTGTCAATACATGTCACAGAAATGCAGCACAGACAAAATCTTACTTACTTTGGAGGCCCATGGCTGTAGGCAGTTGGCGTAACATCGAACAAGAAAAGCCATTTCTTAGGCTGGGGAAGAAAGTTTCCTTTCTCAAATAAAAGCCACAGGGAGAAAAAATGAGAAAAATCCCTTCTGCTTTCTCTTTAGAAATCATAAAGCAGCAACATACATATATGCAACTTCTCAGGCTTGGATTTCACACCAAATTCAATTACAGCTTCCCCTAGATCTGAGGAGTTTTCAGTATTGCAGAGAGTTAGCAGCAGCAGCAATTCCTATAAAAATGTTCCAGTTTTAACAAGCACATAAATTCAAATCAAAATGTTTCCTAGCTTCTCAGATACAAATATCCATATATTCCTCCAGGCAAGAGGCATGTACTCAAAAAGTGCTGCTAAAATTGAATTAATTCAGAAATGGATTAGAACTGCAGGTTAAAGCAACAATACATTAAAAAGCAAGGTAAGATTTCTTCAAATTTCTTTTTTCTCTCCTAAAATGCATTTACAAGTAGCTTATCTTCAGGTCCACTTTTCAGAAACTTCATGCTAATATTGTAGATGAAATTTTGCAAATGTTCTTCGGCATCTCAGGCGATCCAGGAATCTCACACCCTGGGATATTAAAGTTTCTTCTTTATACTCATGTCCATCATAACGGCAGAAATTGAATTCGCATCCGGACTGTAGCTCCAGGATATATGCTCTAACAGGTTTGCACTGTGGAATGTATTAAAAGCCTCTGCAATACAAACCGTTTTCTCTTTTGCCCCCCCTGCTTCTATTTTTTTAATGCCGTTTACAACTCTGCAGTGTTGCTTAGTATTCTAATGCATCAGTCAGATAGCATGGCTAATCCACGCCTAGCTTTTCCAATTAAAACATTTCTGTAATGCCAAACAAAACAGGACGTCCATAGCTACAGCAAGGCTGACTGCTGGAGTCCTAATTCCTACTATCTTTGCTTGCTTCTCAGCAGCTCCCTCAGGAGACGCTCCCATCGATTGGATGCTCCGCAGCAAGATGAAATATCTAATAAGGAGGAAAGAGAGTGGGAGGAGAACGGAGCTAAAAGGATGACATCACCTGTATAGAAAGCCTTTAGAAACTGCATTAGATCAACTGGCTACTGGAGCTGCAGATGCAGCCAACAGAGCATCTTTATTGACCTAATATAAACACACATATCAGTACAACTGCTCAGCAAACACTCTGCTCCATATCAGCTTTTATATCATTTTATCATCTATTCAGGGATGTGCTGGAACTCTGATTAGCTTCCTTTCTCTAAATATTTTTTTTTAAATTAATCACATGTATCTACTAACACTTTCAGCAGCATTTAGGTGGATTATTTTTCATCTCTGCATTCAAATTTAGAAATAAGTAAAATAAATATCTGCAGCCATTCACAGGCACACAGATACACTCATCATCGGCTCACAATAAAAATATTTTTGCTTTTATATATGAGTCACACTAGAGACTCAACACTTTTATCTCATCCTACACAATACAGAGATTTTATCCAGAATGAGAAGTAAATTTCTTATTGAAAAATTATGTTTATAATCCTCATAATTTTAATGGTTTCACAACAGTTTTTAAAAGTTTTGGTGGGTGGGGTTTTTTCCCCCACTCAGTCAAGACTAATTCTGTTTCTAGTCCAAATTGCCTTAATTCTGCAGTAGTCAATTTAGTTCTACAATCTCTTTTTGCAACTAAAAACCAATATATTTGAAAGGAGCTTAAAGTCTTGAATGGCAGCCCAGTATGCTGGAGAGATGCTCCAAGGAAGGATCTCTGAGATCCCACACCTTTGAGCCGGGTCTGCCACGATGCTTTCGGTTCCTAGAAGGCAAGTGACTTCTGCTACTGCACAAGGGTGGAAAGGAGGGAGGAGACAGGTAGGGGGAGAGAGGGTGCTGGTTCTGTTAGAGCCATTTTTTTGGTCTCTGATTAATTTACTTCATCTGCAAGAAGGGGCACTCACTGTTACCACTTTCCTCTTTTTGGAAAGAATTTTTGTCACCACATCAGACTTGAGGGTAGTTCTCCAAATCAAAACTACCCCGTGATGGCTGTACCTCCTGTGCGCAAATGGAGCTGCCAAGGAGGGGCCTGCTGGTAGTGCGGGCCAAAAATGCATTTTTTCTCATTTGCTTGCTTATTTTTGAATATTGAATCAAGCAGTTTGAGCAATCCACAGAAAGCTCTTTTTCATCTACTGTGCCAAGCGACATGTGGAAGGAGATTCTCACGTTTTTGAAGCCAAGTTGTACGAACAGGGCACCACTCTCCATCTCACACCAATAGCTCCTCAGCAGTCATCCAGGAGCTGAATTCTTCCCGGTGTATAACCCAAATTATCACAGAAACACAGAATATCTGGAGTTGAAAAAGACCACTGAGTCCAACACTTAGGATGAGAGTTGCACCTTAACCAAGAAAGACCTTCCCCTGGTGCCTTCCAGAACTATCTTAAAAGGAAAAAATTGGCATCAATGTGTGAATTTACTCAACCTCTTATCAAACAACAAAAATAATAAATGCAACCAGGGTCCATAAATATTACTGGGTTTAATTTGTATTTAAACATAAAGGACAATTTGAACTTCAATCCTTGCAAAATTTGCAAACACAAAGTCTTTGACTTTTAAAAGCTGAAAGCATTCTAACTACTTTAGATTTTTACAAACCACTACACAGCTACACAAATAGCTGTTTCTTTTACTGCTTTTTCAGTACTAAACAATAGGCTGGATATGTCAGGTTCATCTTACACACAACTGTATTGCCTCTTTTCTAATAATTGATGAAATTGTATTTAGAAGCATCTTAAATGTCTGTAATGCTACAGTGATAAATCCTCAGCAGCAACGAACACCCAAATACTTTCATACAGTGTTACCTGCATTATGGTTAGCATAATCACAATTTATATCAAGGAGAAAAGAACCCATGCAGCTGAAGAAACCCTCTCCCTGCCTGCCCCCGACAGCTCTCCGGGCAGATCTCCACCTCCCAGTTTCACCCTGCTGCATTGTGCGGCAAACCCAATCCAGCACAGATTTTGGCGCGGATGCCATATTTTACGACTACTGTAAACACCAGCTCAATAATTGGAACGAAATTCTATTCCCTCCTAGTTTTGCCTTTAAGTGCAGATGACATCATCCCTGTGGCCATGCCGCCAATGAGCACAGCGGGGGTCCCGGGGGGCTGCAGCCCACGCTGCGCAGCCCTGCCTGCCCAGCCCCGGCTGGGGGGAGAACCTGACCTACTTCCACATCCCAGCTTTTGGGGCATCCCCCCACTCCCTTCTGCTTTCATTTATTTATTTATTTTAACACATGCCTCTCTGCAGCCCCAGCTCCCTGCAGCACAGGGCTGTAAGTTTTTTATAAATCGTCTGTTTAATGACAAATCTCAAAACTAGAGAAACTCTGAGATGAAAAAAAATCAGATACAAAGGCTTGCTAGTGATCACAATCGAAATACTTGAGAAGAGCTGCAACATTAAGCAGAATCACAAACAGAAAATCACCAGTCACATTTTAAGCCAGAATCCAGGTTTTCAGAAGATCTTAAGGAAAAAACAGTATACAATCTCTGTATTAAAGGGAGTCTTTGGTCCTTAACACTGATTTATTTCCCTGCTAAAATACCACTCCACAGATTTCTCTGCATCATTCTCTTTATCCTCCCATAATGCTACCTGAATCCTCCAGACTGTTAACCAAATCTGCACATTCTAATTGTCTAACAAGAGTAAGACACTGAATAATGGGATGTTTTTAAAAGGATAGTAAAGCCTTTCGTAATTTAAATGCAAGTTCAGTCAGGCAGGATTAGAGTATTCCCTTATTTAAGGACACCACAAATGCAAGCCCTGCACAGGCGGGAAGCACCAGCAGCTGCTGGCAGAAGGTACCCCACAAGCAGCACGATTTTTTCCTGATCAATCAAAGGAAGAAAAGCCCATTGTGCAGTTCCAGCGGGGAGGACGGTGATGGCCTCAAAGCTGTCACGACCCTGGCTGACGAGGCAGGAGCTGCCGGCTGCCAGTGAGCCAAGGGGCCTGGGGCTGCAAGCTGGGCTTAAGGACTTCTGTCCTTTTGTCCTCAAAGCCAGGCAGCCGCTGGCACACTGTCCCTGCCACACTGTTCCCCTCAGTGCTCAGACACGAGCAGGCACCTTCACTTGCCCCCCCATTTCTAGTGCAGCACCTCTGGTCGCATCCTGACTCCAAGCCCATGGTGGGGGCTGGGGAAGGCAACTGCTGCTCAGAAGGCGATCAGTCATTGCACACACTCAGGCAAAGATGTTTCAGGCTAAAAGAATTCATTTTAATACAGTTTACCGAGTGGAAAATGCCAAACATAGCAGCATAATGCAGAAATATTTTAGCATTAAAGGCACCTGCATCAAGAAGTTTTCCATAGATTTGAGTACTTTACATCTTTTTGGACAGGCAGGCAATGGGGAGCGAGGGGTGCAGAAGGCAGAGCCTGCTGCAGACCCTGCCATGCTGGCACAGCTTGCTGGATTCCGTGTCACTGCCATGCTGCTGAGAGGTTCTTCCCACCTCTAAACTTAAACACCAAGACCAACTCATTGTATTGTCGTGGCATGGTCAGCCCCTCATTAGGGCTTCTCAGGAAAAAGAGGGAAAAACACAAAACCTCCACCCTGTTCCTGACTCTTTTAGGAAGTGGAGGCAGGGAAAGCAGCACCACAAGCTCATGTTCCCCTTCAGGGTGACATTCCGTGGTGCCATCGTGTCCTTACACACATCTCTTTCCATGGTAGCAGTTACTAAAAGGCTGTAGAAAAATCCTACCCAAAGATCTGCAGGACTCAGAAGTAGTATGAAAACACGATCCATCCTAAGGGAAGGAGCGAGTGAGAGCAGAGGGAGAGCAGGAGAGGGAGGGCAGAGACTGTCATCATCCCTGAAGTGATGTAAGCTTCTAAATATAGCACCAGCAACACAGGAGGAACAATAAAAAGGCACCATGGATTGAATTTCTCCACGGCTTTCACACTACCCTATCTTTTTTCAGCTGCTGTGTTAAGCAGGGAAAGGTCTTCTATTTGCAACGATTCAGATTTATATGGTTTATAATACGTTTACAAATTATAGTTCTTTCCTGCAGCTCTGTCTCACACACACACTCTGCAGAGCCAGGCAGAGCATGATCCGCATCACAAACAGGGATGACGGCAGTGGGGGGGAAGGGGAAAGCCCCTTTTGCTATGGACTCAAACAAATAAAGTTCCTTTATATGGTTTGAACTGAGATGATTCATACCACACTCCTCCCTTCCTTCCTGACATCTCATTTCGGCAAGGGGTGGGGAAGTCTGGGAAGGTCTGCAACCCAAAAATCCCTGGTGATGAAAAGGTGTGGATATCACCCCAAAAAGGTCAGTCTGGGGGACTGAATCCACTCAGACACACACAAAGGACAAAATAGCTAATATAATGCAGCAAAATTTCCCAATTTAGGATTTTGCTCACTAAACATAATTTCAATCTAGTCTCAAATCTGACATCACCTCCCAAACCTAACATGGACCTGGCTGTGATTTCTTCAGCTGACAGTGACCTGGGAAGACAGGTGGGGTCTCTCATTTGCAAAGCCCGTGAAAGTATATATATTTTTCTCATTCCTCAAACGTTGATATGAAAACCCATACAAAATACCGCTTTTTCTTTCCTCAGTTATTCGAAACAGCATCTCAGGTTAAACCAAGTAGATTAAGACTATTTAGAACATAAGGTACCACCACACTTCTCACAAGAAAAAGGCTTCTGATTAAACGACCTTGAGAATAATGCATTAAGCCCACAAATGAGGTTAAAAAAACCCATGAAAATGCCACTTTCAGTATTTTTTTCGTCTTTTTGCTTGAGGATTAACACCAAACTGGAAGGCTGCAAGTGAAAAGACGGGAGGGATCTGACTCCTACCAAAATTTCTCTCCTAAGCAAGCGTAATTTTGAACAGTTACTCTCATTTATTAGCGGTCAGTGCATTCAGTTTGAAGAGCATATGTGAAGGAGTCTACCCTGTGTCTGGAAGGAGTCCTACCCTAACAGACTTGCTTGTGCTCAGGCCTAACTTCATGCAAAGAGCTCGGCCACCCCCAGACCCAGGCTGGGACCAGCCAGGCTCAGCACAATCTGAGTTCTGTAACAGAGTGAACAGGGAATAAGGGTGAGGGTACCAGGCGCTCAGGGTCTGCAGATCCTGAGATCTGGATCCCCAGACCAGACATGCTGAGGAAACACAGCACAGGCCCTACAGCAGCTCTGCAAGGCTTCTGTCATCAGACAGAGGATCATAGTACAGTGATTTCTAAACTTCCTCATTTTCTGGTAAAATCCAGCCTTTATCACCTTTAAAAATGCAAAGCTGAGTATGCTCAGAGAAAGTTTTCCCCAGCATCATTTGGGGTCCTCCCTCCACTAAGGGCAAAACAGCAGGAAAACCTCAGCTATTCTTACCCAATCTGAAAAACTGATCTAACAGACAAAGCAAGGGGTGAGCCAGATGCCATACCTGCACTCCAAGCTGACAAACTACAACTGCCAACCAAACTTTAAAGGAAACAAAATAAAAATAATAAAGACAATACAAGTATTGTGGTACTTTACCTCCAACCAGAAACTTCATCACATAAGAACAAAACCCATTAATACTCAATGACAAAAAGCAAGTCTGACTTGCAAGAACAAGGTAAGGAACAATGACAAGATACAATGATGGTCCCATTTAGTCTAGCATTTTATCTGTCAGATATATCACTATTAAGAAAGATGCCACATATCAAATATAAAACTACAAATGCTGTTAAATGTCATTAGATAGTCATCAGTTCTACGCCAAAACCAAGACACTTTTCTAGCTATTCTCTCGTACAGGCAGTGGTTTTCATGCCAAGTTTTTCCAAGGAAAACAGAGCATCCAAATGCTTATAATTGCACACTGACATTTTCTGGTGGTGATTTTTATTGAAAATTGCTCAGGATATTCTTCATCTCCATTCTTCTATTCTTCATCTGGTTCATGGGGCTTACGAAGAACATGACTGAGTTGATGTGAATTTCCATATTCTAAATCAGAAATCTGTTTTACTTTGAACACAAAGTTGAAGACAACACCATCACAGCCCTTTAAAGAAATCCATCAGCGATATGTGACATTCAACCCAGCAACTCCAACTTACAACCTTACAACATACAAAATAACCCTTCACACGCCTACTTTTCTCTAAGGCAGGAGAAACCTAAACCTAAGTGAAAGGTTGAGTTGGCTACAAATGAGACTACAACCAGGCTGTTACATTTGAGTAGAGCATATTGGATGGAAGCAGCTCAGATGGAAGACAAGAAATAAAAAACAGATTCATGCATGCTGCCATCTCCCTGCACACAGGGAACCAGCTTGCTGGCTACTACCCTATCAGAGTCCTACAAGAAGCCACCTAATATGTCATTTCAAGAGACTGAAACAATAACATTAAAAACAAGGATCTGAAAAAGAACTGCAACTCATACACAAAAGATTTTTAAGTCTCCAAAAGGAACAAAACATCTCTCTGGTGCAGAGCACCTTTTACCATCAACTCCCAAGTGACACAACACGGTTATGAGCAGTGGACACAACCCTCACACATCATTCTCCATCGAGTTTGCATAAGAGGTTGCTTATAAAGAATTAATGACTTTGGAACTGCCACCCAAACCCTTAGGGTCCATCAAAACAGAGATTAACTCTCTGAACATGGTACATAAAATATTTTCTCAGGCATTTTCCAAGGAACTGAGTTAATTTCTACCATGGTGTAAATTTGTCTATGTGGTAAAAAGAGAAAGAAACAGATAACCGGTAAATGTGTGGAGAGCACAACAGTGACTGAATTCTTACTTCTTGTGGTGGTCATCTGCAAAATATTTAGACGTTTTGAAAGGTTTTTCTGCCACAAGAGTACATCCCTCCCACAATACTGTCAGCACCAGCTGAGGTCAAGGTTTGAGCAACTCTCCAGATTGATCCCAGTCAACAGAGCAGGATGGTTTCCCTGCAAAGGACAGACTGTGCTCTGGATCTGCTTCCAAACAGTTCCAGGCTTCCTGGTCGAAGTGCTCAGTTGTAAAAACACTGATGTGTCTGGACTGCAAGTAGGCAATTAGTGTAAAAATATCCACAAGTTTTTCTTGAATTATCATAAGCAAGTGCAGTTCTGCTGCTCTGCTGAGCAAGGGAGGGGCGACACACAAACCTGCTGTGGGATGACCCTGGGGTCAGGGGGCCCATCAGCACCCCAACACCTGGGGAGGGAGCAGATGTACAACTGACTGCTCAACTTACTCGAGATGGAGAAAGTTCAAAAAAACGTCTTTGAGGCAAGAATCATAGAACCTTCATAGGTTGTGAAGGACCTTAAAGCTCATCTCGTTCCAACCCTCCGGTCATGGGCAGGGACACCTTCCACTAGACCAGGCTGCTCTAAGCCTTGTTCAACCTGGCCTTGAAGAGCAGAGAAGATGGGTGCCATTACCAACCTCAGAATGTAGCTCTCCCTAACAGCAACACAGTACCTTGTTTCAGGACCGAAGCCACAGCCTGGCAGGGCAGGACAATATCTGTCCATCCGTCCTGCAGCAGAAAGTTTTCACATCTCAACACTGTGGCATCACCCCCTACCACAGGCTCTCCCCAGAGCTATGAGAAGGCCTGTAAACTACCACCAGCAGCCAGATTTCAGTAAGTACAGGTGCTTGCTTAAAATAAACCCTCCCTAGTTTCAGTCTGATGTAGTTTCATTTGTGCATCACTCTTAACTGCTGTTACACAGCTGCACATATCCCCTCCAAACTGAAGTGATTCCTGTAAATCACAGTCAAGTCTGTAAAATCTTTAAGGAAACTCCTGAATATAAGATCTGAAAAACAACCACTTTCATTATGGATGAATTGGGGTTGACATGTTGCGTTATGTTGCTAGTTTTTAAAAAAAAAGTTAATCTCAAAAACACAGATTTTAACCAAAGGGCAGTATTTCCAATAAGTATTTTTGTACTTTGTGCGCAGCCTATTCAACGCATTACTCACTTGAAACTGCAAGCGCTCATTAACTGGATTGGGAAACACCAGTGGTCTGTGGAAATTCCTAGGAAGACTTTTAATGCGCAGCATACTTTGAGGATTGGTGTTTCACTAATGACCACCATAACCAGCAGCAGACTTTCAAGGAGCCCTTGAAAGTAACACTGCTGACAAAATGAGCAGACAAAATCAATATGTAAAATAAAATATGAGCGAACATGCATTTGGCAATTTTCCCCTTGCTTACAAAAGCAGAGGGAAGTGCCCAAGGACAGCTTGGCAGACCAGGGAGTTCAAGATGCCGAGCACAGTTTCCCATGCTGGATGCCAGTGGGACCCTGCCAGAGGTTGTTTCCAGCTCCACCACACCACTGAAGCAGTAGAATCATATAGTCACAGAATCCTTAAGGCTGGAGAAGACCTCCAAAATCAGGAAGTTCAAGCATCAATCCACCACCACCAGCACGTTCACCAGTAAACCATGTCCTCAGTGCCATATCCACAGATTTTTTTAACACTGCCCTAGGCAGCCTGTTTCAATGCTTTACAACCCTTTCTTATGAAGAATTTTTTCCTAATATCCAACCTAAACATTCCCTGGCTCAATCTGACACTGTTTCCACTCATCCCATCACTTGTTACCTGGGAGAACAGATCAACTCTCATGTGGTTCCAGCCTCCTGTCAGGGAGTTGTAGAGCGTCCTTCCTGAGCCTCGTTTGCTCCAGGCTGAGCCCCACCAGCTCCCTTGACCGCTCTCATCAGACTCATGCTGCAGACTCTTTCCCAGATGTCTGGCCTGGGAAGCAGACGCCTCTACATCATTCGTTAACAGAGCTGCTTAACCACTACCTGATTCACAGCCTCTTCTCCCACCCCCAAAGCCCAGCCTAACAGTAATTCTCCTTTCCAGAAAGCCAGGGGCTCCATCCACATACATCTCCTCTCCTCCACCAGACAGTGCCAGATCCACACCCACGCGCCCTTTGTGTGCAGCCCATGACAAACCAAACCCACAGGGGCCCACACAGGAAGTGAACACGCTGCAGATGTGGCTTCTTTTGATCACAGAAGCAAGAAACACATATAAAATTGCAGGCGTTCAGCAGAGCTGCAAACAGGGACAGCATATGTGGGCTTTTCCAGGGTCCCGTCCCACACAGGGTGCCTGGCTAACAGGCTCTAGCACATGCTCTGGAACCTGAGCACATGCCTGTTCCTGAGCACCTGAGAGATGGGATCCCACATAGGCCACGCAAAATTAAAGATGGAGACTAGAGAAAATCCTCATGTTGTTAAAAAACAGCATCAGGAAGAAGGAACTTGCATTATCTCTTTGCATCACACAACACCTCCTGAGAGATAACGATAACATTAACTCCTGTATCCTCTAAGCACACTGCAAGATCCACGGATCTCAGCAAGACCTAAATTTTTCTCTTGATTCTTAGAATCCCAGAATAGTCTGAGTTGGAAGGGACCTTAGAAAATAAGCAGTCCTGAGCCTCTGCCATGGGCAGGGATACCTTCCACTAGACCAGGTTGCTTCAAGCCCCATCAAACAAGGCCTTGAACACTTGCAGAGATGGGGCAGCCACAACCTCTCTGGGCAACCTTTGCCAGGGCCTCACCACCCTTATAGTAAAGAATTTCTTCCTAATACCAATCTAAACCTACTCTTTCTGTCAGCCTGAAGCCATCCTCCCTTGTCCTATCACCCCAGGTCCTTGTCCAAAGTTCCTCTCTAGCTCTCTTGGAGCCCCTTTAGGCAGAGGAAGGTGTTCTATGGTCTCCCCAGAGCCTTCTCTCCTCCGGGCTGAATAGCCCCAACTCTCTCAGCCTGTCATTAGTTAATAAAGTTAAAATTCTGTCAAGTACTTTTCAGAAGTGTCAAAAAGAGGAAGTGTGGACACAAACACAACAAAAAGCAATGACCTGCTAAGAGAACCATCCTCCAGCTCAAGAACTAGTCATTTCAGCTACTCACAAGATCAGCCACAGCCTCATCAAAATTAACCGGTATTTTAAATAAACAGAAGCCAGTGATGCTGCTTCCAGGTTTAACAAAATGCAGCCGGATACATGCTCTAAGTCAGTCTTACTTGGTTTAGATCAATAAAAGGTACCATTTCAGCAAATTTACTTGGTAGTTAAAAGTAGATTATAAAAGACCCACAGTGTTTTATAGCATTTAAAAAGTAAAGGATTGGTGATGGTAAAGCACCTAATGGGTTTTATCCAGTATCTTGAAATGTGACTTAGTTCCCTCCAGTTATGAGATCCCCCATGCTACCTCCAGCCTCTGATAGGATTACATTAAGTAATGATCAAAGAACAAGAAACTTGCCACTCAAGCAGTCTGCAGTGGCAGACTTCTCTGAAGATAATGCTTCTACAAGGCTCCAGGACAAATTTTACTTGATGCAAATATTAAGACACTGTCCATAAAACACAATATTATAATAAGTCTTTTAAACTTCATTATCCTTTTACAGTAGTTTAAAAAAAACTGCATTTCTGAGGAAGGGGATTACTACTAAAGTTTGGTACTAATTTCTTTATTCTGCTGTACAATAAACTAATAGGTGAAAAAATTCAGTATGTTGTCACAACTCCAGAGAAACAGGCCTTAGATCATACATGCATTATTTTTAGAGCTACAAATATTCTTCATTTGAAAAAAAAAATCACAGAGACTTGTCAAAAATGTGTGTGGGTAATAAATGCAAAGAATCACAGAATGGTTTGGGTTGGAAAGCATTATAAGGATCATCTTTTTCCAACCCTTCAAGGCAGGGACACATTCCACTAGACCAGGTTGCTCCAAGCCCCATCCGACCCGGCCTTGAACACCTCCAGGGATGAGGAGTCCACAACCTCAAATTACTGACCACAAACATGAATTAGAAAGATTTTACTGAAATGAAAAAAAGATTTGAGTTTACAGGTCTGAGTCACATGGAAATTTGTACTGAATTGTTAAACCCTGTTTGGATTTGAATACTGTCAGAAATATAAATGCAAGACTTACTATCTCAGGTTTCATTTTTTAACTGTGAAGATAAATAATCAAACTGTTTACTTTCCTATTACTTGATCCAAGATCAAAACAGAAATTTAATTTTTATAAACCACCAGAACTATCATTCATTTTTGGTTTTTTTAAAGCATTATCATTAAAAAGTCACTTGCTGTTATGCTGGCTGCAGTTTTGCAAGCTCATACTGCATGAGCACAGAAGTTTGGGATATAGTTTAACAGAGATGATCACAATTACTTCTTTCTTTTGTACGTAAAAAACATGGTTGTATTATTACTTTCTTCTTTTGTAATTATAAAACACAGTTGCATTATTGATTGGGTTGAGAACTAGACTAAGAATAGAAATGACTCACTATTTATCTCCATTGTGACACTGCCGTGCTGCAACGGCCCTAGCTCCTGGCTGGATGCTTTTCACCACCAAGATATGCAATCATGCTAACAAATCAGATCTGGCATAATTAACACCAATGGCACATTTCTTCCTAATCCATTCATTCTGAGCAAGAGCTTTTGCCAAAAGTGTCCAGCCTCACCTTCTCCCCCACAGTCAGGACGTTACTGTGGGAGTGATGTGCCAGATGCAGAATTACTAAGTGACAAAAATGGAGAAGGCCACAAATGCCCAGGGATTAAGAGATCTGATGTAATTATGGGGATGCTCAGACTTGCCCCAGGCACTGACAGCCACACATACTCGGGCTGCCACCGTGGCCGTGACCTCACACGTGACCCGCCGTGACAGAGCCACCTCCTCCCACTCTTCACAGGCAGCAGTGCTATTGTGTACCCTGAAAAAAACACTGATAAGTGTTTTGCCAAATACACAATTGTCCTCGGGATCTGGCTGGCCTGCTGTGCTGTAGAAGGGAAGAATCCCCAGCGCCAGCAGAACCTCAGCGTGGCTCGGGTACACTCTGGATGTGGAGGAGAGCCCAGCCTGCTCACCAACGCACCAGAGCAGCGCTGGCATCCCCTGCACAGGGACTGCAAGAGCAAAGTCACACCACTGTGCACTTCGAAGACAGAGACAGAAACACAAACCTGTTCACTCTGAGGGAGAAGAAAGAACACTGCCAGCATGTGTTCACTGTATTTACTTAGAAGGAAAGAAAAAAACCAAACCAACAACAAAAACCAACTACAAACAGTTAATTCTGCAGACAACCAGTGCTCTTGTGAAATAAGACTGCTCTATGAACCACAAAAACATAGCAAAGGAATCCAAATGGTAACATCTTCACCAAAGAAACCAACCAGATGATCCATTTTTAACATTAGTTCATTCGAGGGAAGGCAGGGAGGGAAGAAATTTAAGATACCCACAATAATTTGAATGTCAACTATCCCGAAGACATACAGTTAAATTAAGAACTAGAACTCTTTTGCTTATTATGAGGCATAAGAGAAAAGAAGAGCTTCAAGGATAGTAACAATCATTTAAAATATTATTCAAAGTATCTGCATACAAATCTTGGTTTTGTGGCCAATCAGGTATTTCTACAGAACAAGTTCCAGCACTAACAAGAAGTACTCCATGTGAGAAGCCGATGTTAGCTCATGTCACAACCCCACTGGTAATGTTTTACAAAACACGGATTAACCTTTATCATAAATATAATCACAGTATATTTAATGTGCAGAGATTTACATTCTAAAGAGTTAATGGAGATTGCATAGATAATTCCCCTTATAAGCAAACCCAAGAAACCTTATATTTAAGGAAATATTCCTAGATGGGTTAAAAAAATAGCGAATTTCAGTACCTAAAGGATCTGAGTTTTCTTTAGAAAGCAGAAAACTATCTGCATATGAGAGATTAGGCATGTAAAAACTTAAATGGTGTCATACTGAGTATTCCAACATCAACCACAGTAGACGGACTGGAGTCCACGTGGAGGCTGGAAAGCTCCAAGTCCTCCCTAAGCACATACGACTCACAAAAACTCCATAAGGTTGCATTCAGCACCTGTCACAGAGCACTCAGCAACAGGCTGGAGAGTGAAATACAACTCTGTGCTCATTCATTAGCATTATGCCAGACAGGAAATCTGCTGGAGAGTTTGTAAACACTTTTCCCACTCTGGCAGAAACCTTATTGCAAGTTCCTGTCAAATGGAAGTTTGACTCACCCTCCTCCTTATCCTGATCCCCTGTCTATAGCAGAGAGTTGGAACTAGATGATCTTCAAGGTGGCTTCCAACTCAAACCATTCTATGATCCTACCCTTCTCTCATGGCCTACTTAAAGGGTTACACTATGAAATCTGTTTCTCAAGATCACTGGGAAACAATGTATGATCAGGTTTATATAGGCATGGAACTTACCATACCTAAAATAAATTTATTACTTGACTAGCTTATAAGGAATATGGAAAAATTTAGGCACCAAACTTTTCCTTACTTGTCACACAGGCAGCTTGTTACCATGTTTTGATTCCTTAGTCATCTGTTGAGTTACAAATTATTTTTTGCTACTTTAAGTACTCCAAGTATGATACTTTCCAATTAGGAGCTTACAGTCTACAAAGCAAGGATTGGTATTTCAATTCAGACTGCTGAAAACCCAACATCTTGCAGATTCAGTAGCTGAGAGGTGGTTATTTACTCCTTGCCACTTAGCACTCACTCATCCAGGAAAACACTTTAGCAGTGTCACCAGACTCTTCTTATATATTCCTAATTAACAGACATAAAAGCAGATTTAGTAATGTGCTGTTGATTTAAGAAGTTTATACCATTTTCCATCAAACACCTCATATATATATATATTTTTTTNCTGAGGAAGTCACCAGTTTTGCAACAAGCAACTACAGGCACAGGTGCTCTGTATTGTTGGTAACAATGACATAAATCAACACAAACAAAAATAAATCAACTTGAAGAAAAATCTTAATGAGGACATCATCTGCTGACTAACCACAGTCCTGTGAGTACCACACTGACTCCTTGCAGCAATAACTGACAGCCTCTAAAATCATTCAAGAAGCCGTGAAGACAGGTCTTTCTCAGACCACAGATGTCAAGTCCCTTCTCACGCATCCCTCCAGGCAAGCTGTATAGGTAGCACCAGCATCAGCTGTTCCTGAGATTCTCCTACTCTTAGCAATGAAACCTGAGAATTATTATCTGTGTGCTTATTCACTGTCACAAACACTAAAAAGACAGAGATAGATTCTGTCATACACAGACTGGAATTTAATTCCTAATAAAGCTTTATGCACACCCATCCAGAGTGTGAGGGTCCAACATCTCATTTCTTCAATAACTAATTTAATGTCTTACTAATGATAAAATCCAACACATGTGACAGTTCTAGAAATGAGATGGCAGAGGATGTTAAACTTCAAGCAGCATATTCTCTTCCTGTCACAGACACAGTAATGCTGTGCAGGGCCTAAAATCACCACCTGCAACCCAACTGCTACCAACACGCAGAAAAAACAGCATTTATGTAAGTTATAAGCTCATATCTGACTGCACACATCACATATTTTGAAGCACATCAACTGAGAGTGTATCTCTTTTGGGGAGATGAAAAGGAAGATGGGGAAAAGGGGAAGAAATTGGTTTTTTCTCTTCTGAGCATGAATACTATTCCACACTTGTACTTCAATGTTAGCACTGGTTTTAACCTTTGATTTTCAAAGCAGATCAAATTATCCAGATTATTTTCAATTAAATTATTTGTCTAGATCACATATATCCTGTTACCAAGCAGGAAGTTTGAAAAATAATGATGAAGAAAAACCTTCACATATGCTTTGCAACCCTGAAACCACAGAGGTACGTGCCTTCACACAGTGCAGAGTTTATAGTCTCTGCTGCTATTTAAGACTAGCAGATGAGTCGTTACTCTTTTTGATGCTTGAACTACCACTACACTATTTTTAAGCAAGTAAACACAACCAAGTACAAGAGTGTTAATGCTGTGTTAATCTGCATTTGCAGATTTGAACTCAACTCTAAACCATAGTTCAAATTTATTAAGGAGAAAAAAAGAAACCCACCAATTCCTACATCTTACCAAAAGAACTCATGGTAAAACCAACAAAAAATGAAGAATGACCATTTCTCTGTCCAGTGAGCATGCTAAGATTTATTTATAGCGCTCAGCTGAAGATCCCTAAACCAAAAAACCCCATCTTTTCCAATTACTACCTTCACTTCCACCTATGGTGTTCCAATCCAAACCACTTCACTGCTCCCCAACATGAAAGAAGTGTTCTCAAAAATGGCAAGCATGGACTAATTTACTTCACCAGTTTTGTTACCAAAAGAAAATTCCAGCCAGCCATGCAGACATCACAATGCCAAGGAGATGGGCCAAGGGAGAGCAGACTCACCGACATGTAGCTGCTGGAATCCACATTGTCCGTGATGGTCTGACGCTCACCCCTCTGGTTGATCTTCCTATACCTCCGACGGGACTGCCGGAGCGGGACTTCTCTCTGCAAGACGTTTTCCTCATTGTCTTTAGAGTTCTCCACCTGAAACACATGTTCAGGCTCCTGGTTAAACATCCAGTTCTTCCATAGTACCGAGAGCCGATGGAGCCGTATAAAACTCATGGGGAAGGAACAAACATAAGTTCAGGGAAGTTAAACTTTTCTGGAGAAAACAATCGTGGCTGTTTCAGAGAACCACTGCTGCAGATCTCAGAAGTGCCTTACTACAATGAGCCGGAGGCCACAGTTTCCTTCCGGGAAACAGTGTATTTGGAAAAAAAAAAAAAAAAAAAGTAAAAAAGGAACACATACCCTCTAAACAACGTCACTCATCAGTAGAAACCCTTCTGCACCCACGTGTATCATGAAGGAGTTACAGGCATTGCTCATTTCAAATTTATCTTCAACACAGAAGTTACCATTTTTTGTGTATTTACAATCCGGCAAAAATACTGAATTATACCCTATTTTTAGTAGTGTAATTTTTAAAAGCATAATTTATTTCTGGTACCAGTCACAGCTAAACAATTTTAAATATTCCAGCTTTTTATAAATGGCTACTTCACATATGTCATTCTGCCTTCTAATCGCTTCCAGTGGATTATGGAGAAATGGCTAGAACTTGATTCATATCTTGATGTTAAATATTATTTGTGACTAAACATTAAAAATTAGGTAAATTTATCTTGTTAGTAAAAGCCAACATGAAACCTTTTATCTCAAAAGCAACAATTCTTTTTTTCTATAAAAAGCGGTCTCATCCTTTTCCATTTCCTCTTGATGTTTTGGAAAAATATCTCCCAGCAGGAAGCAGGGCAGACATGCATGCAAACAGGCTACAGCAGGCAAGAAGATTCTCTACAATGTATTTACTATGTAGAAGTTTCTACTGTCTTCAATGGCTTATTTTTAATTTTTTTTTCTCCAAATTTCACTGGAAAATCCTAAACATTAAGACTGTATTACCGGAACAGGAGAAGAACCGCTGTATGGTCTTACACAGCTCTCACTTCACATACTCAGGTGAATTACCTTTAAATTAACATCCAAAAGATACAAATGAATGAAACCAAGAAAGACTTAACAGACAGAAACAGGAAAGTAACCAAACTACACCATCACAAAAGCAAGATCACATCTACCTTCCACATCACTTTTTCCAAACAGCTACAGTCTGTCTGAGGTCAGAGGAAGGTGCAAGCAGCTGGGCTTGTCTTGTGGGTTATTTTTGATTCCACAGAGAAATCATACTTTAATAACATAGGTTAAAGATACAATAGTTAGAAAAATTCGAAAAGAAGAGTGAAGCTCACACCATAATATTGTCAAAAAAAGAAATCAGAAAAGCTGAGCTCCCCCAGCAAGGGGTAACCACACTTTTCACTAGAATTTTACTACCTCTTTGCAAAGGAACAGGACAATGACCAAACATCTATTTGCAGCACTGGTGTAAGCACAACGGTATAAGGGTGTAAACAATACAATGCATGCAGGCAGAAACACAAAAAGAAACAAAAAAAATCTTTTTAAACAGGCCATCCAGTATCATCAAAAAATGCACTAAGATGATTGATGCAGAAGCCTTTCTTCATGTAGCACAAATATGGATTTCTAGCTAGCAACAATGTTGCTCTCCAATTGTATAGAAGTCCTCCAGAAATAAGGAATTTTGGTTTTGTACAGAGTTACTCACTAAATAACCAAAATTGTGCTGATTTCATTTTTAATTTTTGTATGTGAGCTCCTTCAATAAATGCATCATTATCCTTTTTTCTCTGCGTTCAGTCTTACAAGATCATAGAAACCAAAATAAGCAGTGAGCTTCTCCAACAGAACAGATTAACCCGGACCTGAGAAACTGCTGAGGTGGACAAAGATTCTTTCAATACAGATAACCCTTATTTTCAAGAAGCCCCAAACTAAACAGGTATTTTTAAGACTGAATTAAAACAAACACTCAGTGACAGAAGAAATTACTTTTCTTTCACAATTCTAACTGAAAACTAAGACGTGAGTATAAATAAATTATTTGATAGCACTAAGTCAAAACAAACAAGTGGTGGAAAATGAGACCACCTGCTTCCTTTGGTTAGTGAACTGCTGTTGACAAAAACAACGTGGAAATCAGAAACCAGGAAAAACCTCTACGCCACAGAGCTTCCAGCTTAGTACAACCAGCACGAGCCGTATTTTGAGTCCAGCTGACCGCCAGGTTGTCAACACTTATGATTTACAAGAACCGTTTTTGATGTTCTGTGCATCAACAGGATAGGCATACCTGGGCACCTCACTCAGCCCTGCTTTCACCTGGTTAAAACTAAAAATTCCTGTTGGCAGAGAGGTGTCACCCTCACTACAGCCCTACGGAGGAATTCAGCTTCTCTGCGGATGCTGTGAGCCGGGTCCCAGCATGGGAGCAGAGGCAGGACAGATTCCCTGGGCCACTGCAGAGCCAGGAGAACTAGGCTGCCATCAAGGCAGATGGAGACACTGTCCCACAGACTGCTTCCCATTATTTCATTTTCAATACAGTATCATAGAATTGTTAAGGTTGGAAAAGGACTCTGAGATCATCGCGTCCAACCATGCCCCTAGCCCTGCCAGGCTCACCACTAAACCATGTCTCGAAGTGCCACATCTATATATCCATGAAATCCTTTCAGGGATGGTGACTCCACCACTGCCCTGGCCAACCTGTGCCAGAGCTTGACCCTTCCCATGAAGAAAATTTCCCTAATATCCAATCTAAACCTCCCCTAGCACAACTTGAGGCCATTTCCTCTTGTTCTATCCTTTGTTACCTGGGAAAAGAGGCTGATCCCCACCTGGCTACAACCTCCAGTCAGGGAGTTGTAGAGGGTGAGGAGGCTCCCTACCGAGCCTCCTTTTCTCCAGGCTGAGCACTCCCAGCTCCCTCAGCTGCTCCTCATCAGACTCATGCTCTTGTGCCAAGAAGTCTGGAATAGCACATTAACTGGCCATATCCTAATCAAAGATGTTCTTTATTAACTTCAAACACTGGCAGCAGCAGGATGCTCCCACACCACCAGCTTCACCCAGGCACTGTCTGCCACACAGAAATCGAGGAGAACCATAGGATTGCCCTGTTTCACTCTGCAGTCCAAACCAGCAACGAAATACTTTCTGCCTGCAAGTATCACACTGCTCTTCTGAAATCTTACGCTTAGATCTGAAGAAGAAAATGAAAGCACCAAGGAACAACAGCAAGGACACTTCAATACACCAACATATGCTGCAATTCTGGGACATTTTCTTAAGTAATAAATGGGGCTATTATTAATTCAATAGATTGCTCAGCCTCCAAAAATATGAGTTACAATGCCCATTCAGACACTATCTGTTATCCTCATTAACTTAAGTTGACCACATTTCATGGCCTTTAAAATGGGTCTGTTCCTAGAGGATTCCCACTACAAAACTGATTTACATTCTAAAATGACAGGAGAGAAGGGAAAAAAAATTCAAAAAAATCAGTCACCAGCGATAGAGTTCTTTAACTCCATTAAAGCAGCTAACTAATTCTTTTGCTTGAAGGTAAATATTCATTGTGTATTAAGCCTCATTAGTATGTTGCAAATTAAAAACTAGAGAACATAAAAGAATTAAGATAAATTAAGAAGAGTTAATCAGGGAAATGAAACTCAAGTACACCTTGTGTTAGTGAAGATCGTAAGCAAGGTGCACGCCACCACGCTGATGCTTTTTTCTCACACTATTTGAAACGCTACCTAGAAAATACAGCTAATAGTACCTTTAGCTACATTTACCTGTAAAATACGATCATAAATATAATGAGGAAACTACTCTGCACTTTTAATTGTCTGATTTTCCTACTGGAAAACTATACCGAGGTTCCAGAGAAGGATGTAAGATACTTCCAAGTGTCTCTATACTCTCACTGGCATTTAATTGCAATTACAAACAATTCAGGAGATTTAAAATAGAGTGAACAGCTGTCTGGGCTGTGCCTTTGTCTCCAAGAACACCCAGCAGCCTGTGAGGCTGCTGACATGGCCAATGCTGGCTTCCCCAGCTACTGTGATACTACGTTCCTCTGAAAACAGTCATCACAGTTGTGCCTACTCAAGTTACACACACAGCACTAGTTTCTTCAATAAATATCGCAATAGGGTCAGTTTCTCTCTGGAAGCACACACTGCATAGAAGTTCCTCTTTTATTTCCACCTTCTTTATGTTTTTTTAATTACAAGGGTGATATGACCAAAGAAGGATGTAGGTATCTCTTAAGATTTCCATACTGTACTTTGCCCATGAAATATTTTTCATGTAAACTTACAAATGCACTTATGGTGAGTCAAGTCACCAGCCTCCTTCCACTATCCCAGGTTGCTCCAAGCCTCATCCAACCCAGCCTTAAACACTTCCAGGGATGGGGCAGCCACAGCTTCTCTGGGCAACCTGTGCCAGGGCCTCACCACCCTCACAGGGAAGAACTTCTCCCTAATACCTAATAATAGATATGACTGGATAAGGGAGTGTTTGTGACTCTCTGCTACAGGAGCACTGAGGTGCAAGACTCAGCTCAGCCCAGGCATAGCACTCAGGCACACTGAGTACACCAGACCCTCAGCTCAGCACACCAGATCCTTGGCAGCTGCAATTAAAAAGCAAAAATGCAAAGCAGCAAATGCAAACCACAAGGCCTGGGGTACTCCTATGACATGGCTGCCCACATTGCCACCCAAATAGTCCTGTGGCATCCCTCCAGGCATAAATCTCCCCACAGGCTTCCAGCTTTGAGAAGAGACTGGACAATTTGGAATAAAACAAATTAACTGTTTCACTCCAGAGCATGAAGACAGGTTTCTCGCACTCTTAACCTGCACTTCACGGCAGACTGTAGCTTAAAACACATGCTGCAGCATAGAGCATATTACTGATGCCATCAGAGCCCATGAGCAGAGTCAGACTGATACTGCACAGAGCAAATGGCACAAAGCACAGCAAGTGGACTTGGTACAGGACACTGCTGACATCCCTGCTGGTAATGCACTGTGAGAAACAAATATTTTATGGAAGCTGAATATTTACATGCTCAGCAAGAGACACTGTCAAATATTAGTTTTAATGTTACCATATCTAGATCTAGGGCAGCTAAATCAATAGCAGTCTGGAAATCAGAGTTTGATTAACAGACACGTGGGTTCTGAGCACAACAAACAGCTTTGTTTCAGCTCCACTAACAACATCTAAGATGAAAGATGGAAGAGCTCTGCTTGTGTCCCCAGGCACACTGCTGGGATACAACGTTAGTCTGCACTATGGAAAAGCAATCCTAATATTCCAACTGCTCACAGCATGTGTACAACAACCTAGGAAGGACTAAGCTACACTCTCTAAGCACATATATATGCATCTATATATGGACTTGGCAGTATCAATAAGTGTTCTGAAGAAGCAGAAGGAATCCTGGACATTAATAATGGTGACAAATCTTACCCTTCAAGCTTGGCTAAGCACTCTCATGTTTCTTCTCCTACCTACAAGCCTTCACACTACACGGCACTGCAACAGCTTGGAGGAAGAACATTTTTCCACCCAGACGCAACCAATAAAAGCCATGAAACGGGGAATATGGGGGTGTAAATAAAATATTCAAGATAGAAGACTGTCATAGCCTGACTCCGGAATGCTCAACTCAGCCGTGACTGCTAGGCTTTTGAAACTCAAGTAAGCATAATTTTAGAAAGAATGACCTAATCATCATCATCATCTACCCATCCAGATTAAATTTACATAGCTACTGCTGTTACGAGAGCAGCCATAGGTATAATTGAAATCAAGGCAATTTTGCTGCAATTTCATAGAATACGTACAATAAGCTTTCTGCTGTAAAAGAGAAAGAATTTGCTGAAACCAGCAATAGATTTAAATACATATGAAAAAATCTGTCTTACCACAATCATTTCTGAAGGTTCCAATATGATACATTCGCATCCTCGCTTTCCTCCAGACTGCTTGCCAAAACTAGAGTGGGATGGAAAAAAAGCAAACAAAAAGGAATGAGATGAACAGCCTATTTTATCTTTTCAGTAACAAAAATAATTGGCAATGGTCCATGTTGTTAAAAAACAAAAAAAAGAACAAAGAAAAGTTGATGAAAACTACTGTATGAAAAATGCTAATTAGATATTATCATTATCATAATGTTTTAATTTATTCAGCACCCCTCACCATAGCCTGCTATGTAAAGTCCAAATATAAAGAATGTTCTTTTGAAAAATCATTATCATTTGCAGATACTCAAAACCACTCATAATACATTTCAGTTCTGACAAGAAAACCTTAGTAAATTTTAATTAAACAGGCCTTGTAAAAACAAATACACATAAATTCCAAAGACTCCAAAATACTACTCAGCACACAGCATTTGTAATGAGAGTTCCCTCAACTCTACATCACCCTTTCATCCTCCCGGCAAAGGGAGGGGACAGAGAACCTCTTTTCTAACATTGAGCCTTAACTTGTGACATCTGTCTTTGTGTTGCTACTTGTACCATCACAAAGAGTGGGTCATGGTGATGGGTTCTGTTTAAGAAGTATGAAAGAACACAAATGTAACAAAGCGTGATAGGCAGTGTAAGACAGCAGCTGAGGAAAGCAGCTAAAAACAACCTGATGTGCTTTAGCTCATCAACTGTAACAGGAGACTTCCTTCAAGACGCCAAACAACAGAGGTGACTTCAGAGAAATCACCTCTGGAGAAGGCACCATGCAACCAGATCTGAGGGTGCTGGAACTACCAGCAAAAGAGAACTGAGCTAGACACTGCCAGGGGATGTGGGGTGTGTTACAGACCAATAATCTCTCGAATCAATGCATTTGTGACTGTAGTGGTACCTGGAATTGACAATATCTGGCTTCACATATTAAGTAAGTTTATCTTCACTCCTGACCCGTTAGCCTGAGGTGGAAATGCTTGACCTACTCACTTCCCTGGGCAGAAAGGAAAGTGATTCCACACCCCCAGCACATAAAACAAACTCCTTGCTGAGCAGCACAGTGGCTGCATTAGCAGTTCAGTAGTTGTAGCTGGCATGTTACAAACTCAGACTGTCAACAACAATCACATTTTAGCACCTACCAGCAGGTGAGATAACTGAAGAATCCATTAATGCAAAGCAGGGATTAATGTGAGAATTAGAAGGAAGTTAAGACAAGAGCAGAGACAAACCCTTAAAAAGTGGGTCAACTCCATCTGTTTTCACTGAGGTTACATTTAAAAAGTACATCTGAAACTCCAGCCATGTAAGATTTGAGTTACCTACATGGTCATCTCGATCGCAAAGATCCATTGAAACACCACCACTTTATACAGAAGGTTTAAAAAGACTCGTGTTTATAAGCAACACTTCAAAACTTCTGTGGGATATATGCGACTATGGGAAAATAATTTAAGGAACTAAACTGAAGCTAAAAGACTAACTAAACTAAACTAAGCTGAAGAAGGGGAGGTTTAGATTAGATATTAGGAAGAAATTCTTCTCTGTGAGGGTGGGGAGACCCTGGCACAGGCTGCCCACAGAAGCTGTGGCTGCCCCATCCTTGGAAGTGTTCAAGGCCAGGCTGGATAGGGCTTGAAGCAACCTCGCCTAGTGGAAGGTGTCCCTGCCCATGGCAAGTGGTTGGAACTAGGCGAGCTTAAAGGTCCTTTCCACCACAAATCATTCTGTGATTCTCTGAAACTGTGAAGTTACTCAAGCGAAGCTTCAGATTATTGCAACAAAGAAATGTCCTGGGGTGTCTGTATGGTCCGATATCCCCGTCATCTGTTCTTTTGCCCGCAAATGGGCCCTGTGCCTTTAAACTACATCCGGGAGCGAGGGAAGGAGAAGCCGAGAAAAGCGGCGGCGCGCAGTTTGTTTTGGAGAAAAACCTCACTTCCGCCCCCGGAATGCCTCTCTCGCTGGACTGTGCAGCCGCGTGGTATCAGAGAGTTTTGTTTCTTCTTGCTTTTAGGAATTTTTTCCTCTATTTAGCTTAGAAAAGGGTTTCTCGGACTGTGCTGTCCAGCTCTGCCCGGCTCTGGACTGACAGACCCGAGTGAACACAGGGGAGCCCACGCTGTGTGGCCCACCGGGGCCCGAGCTGCCCTGTGGCCTGCACGCCCGACCCGGAGCTCCGGAGAGAGAGAGCTGGGACACACCCACGGGACTCCGAGCCGCGGGAGGACTCTGTTCTCTGATCTTACCATCTCTTCAGAGCAAGAGAGGTTTATAGTTCCCTATTATTCATTTTTCATGCTTGTGAGTACTTTGCTTGTTCAATAAACAGCTTTTTCCACTTTTCTCCGAGGAGATTTTCTCCCGAACCTAGAGTGGGGGAGGGGCTGCTAGAATTTGGCCCTTTAGAAGAGACCTCCTCTGGAAGTTTCTCTCCAAATTTGTCCCAAACCAGGACATCAGTGTAATCCAGTTAGGATAAAGAATTACAATTAATAGGAGCACAGCAGCTTCCACTGTCAAGTTTTGATTTTGCTAATGGTCTACTGAAGGAAAAGAAAAATATTTAAATTACATGACTGCAATAGAGTCATAAACGACATAACAACTAGAACTCTGTCGCCCAGACCAGACAAGCGCAAGTTTCACATAGAAAACTTGCATTTTCACACATCTATAGTAAGAAACTCAGAGTTCAAATTTTCATGCCTTCTTTCATGCTTTTTCCACATACCATGTGATCCAGGCATGAGAGTCTTGTGTTTCTGCAATACATAAAAAGAATGGCTAAACTACTCTCCACTCTTCCAGTAGTTAATTCAGTTCAGAAAATACAGAATTATGATTTTTAATGTCAGCTCCAACACTGAGGTGAACTGAAATCCATGTTAGGATTTCTCTACAAACTAAAAAACCAAGTGAGATCAACTTTGCTACGGGATCATTTTCAATTAAAAAAAAAAGTTAAGTAACTTATAATTCTAATCCTTATAATAGAAACTAAAGACAAGAGATATTTTTTTCCAAAACACCAAAATTATAAAGGAATTATGTGCAACTGGAAGTTTCAGGTTTTACACCTTTTTAAGACCAGAAATAATCATCGGTTTTATGACAAAACAGCTTACTACTATTGCTACATCCCCTGTAGTTAGGAAAAAGCACCAACTTCCTGCTGCAGGTTGTTCAAGCAAAGTATTTTTGCTGTGTAACAACAATTTATCAAACCCCTAGAGGTCAAGGAGGAGTTGTTTTCTTTTTTGTTTCGTTTTACATAAACACATTCCTCAAATTCAGCCACTGTCCAGCCTCTTTCTGCCTATGTCGCAGCATTTGCTAATCAAGTAATGGCAGTAAACACTAATGAGGACAAGAACAGTGCTTGGAACAAAGGTCACGGTCTTGGCCCTATCATTTCTGCTCCATCAGTCACTTTACAACAACTAAACACTTGGAAAAGGATCAGGTTCCAAAGACAAAACCCACCCAGCTAATCCTAAAAAATAAACTACTCATATTAACAAGTCAATAGGTCAAGTTTAATTATTTCCTGGTACACACCATGGATGGTTTATCGATTATTCCACAGCAGAGCTCCTTCCAAAGGAGGAGGCCGCGTATGCGTTTTCCCCAGCCATAACTACCACTATGTCTTGAAAATACCAACTTTTAACATTCTTAATTAACATACACAGTATGTTTTAGAAACATGGGTTTTAAATTTCTTAATTACTTATTCCATATTTTTCCTCTAGAATACAAATGTTTAGCTTCTCTACCAGTTAAGAGGTTTGCTGACATCAATATACTTCACTAATCTGCCAATTATAATCAAGGCTTCGGAACAACATCCATTCCTGTATGTTTGTAAATGGAAAAGGTTTAATTGAACAAAGCTTTGAAAGTGGAGGAGAGAAAAACCACTTGAGGAAACAAGAGCAAACTTTGACATGGAACATTCTTCTAAAGAAGAAGGAACATTTCTGTGACAGCAAATTACTTGGAGAAGTCTTCAGCTGATGATTAAAGAAAGACCCACCCAAACCTGAAGCATGCTATTTCTCAAAAGAGAGAGATCTGGAAAGTACATCTAATTCTGGAAGAGACGGGGCAATCCTATCTTTTGGTACTAAAAGACAACTTTGCTGTGACATCAAGAACACACAGTGCTGTTTGCAGCAGCTGTTATTACTTAGTCTTTTTGGCTACCCAAGTGGGCACCGAACATGGCTGGGACCACAGACGTCCCTTCCCAGGGTCAAGTTTACTTCCTAGAAAGGTCCAATCTAAGAAGCCCATTTCAGTATTTCTGCTTAACAACCATCACAGCAGCTTTCCCAACCAAAAGCACATCTCAAAAACACTGCGTCCTCCTGATGTCACACATGGCAAGATATCTAAGAAAATTGGGAAAGACTCACTAAGGTATTGCACGTAACGTATGCTTTAGTGCTTTAAGCAGAGTGGGGAAAATAATCCAATTTAAAAATTAAATTAACATTGAAAGTGTAAGAAAACAAGAAACTAATGTAAATTAAGCTCTACTTACAATAAAAAAAATTGTCAAAGGACATACTACCACTGGTATAACCATTAAAGTTTTAAATGATCCAATAATTTAATCGGCATTGTTAACACACGAGTGATGTAAATAAGTCTTAAATTTAATATCATTCTATAGCTTCCCACTGCTGGAAGCCTAGAAAAAGTCAGTACTATAAAACTGCACTACAATTTTTTTTATTTATAATTTTATTGTATGCTCCCATTACTTAATATTCCTCTATTTCATCTGCATCATTAATTTTCACACACTCACTCAATGGTCTGCAACACTGATATGGGAAAAAAATGTCTTCCACATACCAAAGGCAGCTTTGTTTATCCTTGATTTATGAATGCCTCATTATGAATCCTTCTGATTCACTGCTACTCATAATTAAAAATGCTTAAGCAGTTGCATCATCTGAGAGAAGAATATAAGTTAAACTGGCATGATGTCCCATACCAACAACTAATGGGTGTTCAGGCCATGGGATCAGACTGGAGCTACCGAAATGTAAAAGCCCAGGACTGAAGGTAATAGTTCTCAGGATCAGGCCAGGCTGGACCAGCCTCGGAGAAACCTGGTCTAGTGAAGCGTGCATGCCCATGGTAGGAGGCTGGAACTGGATGAGGTTTAAGGCCCCTTCTAACACAAACCAGTCTGTGATTCTGTGACATTCCTTGGTTCATCTGTCCCTTTTCCACTGTATGATTTGCTCATGCCTCTGCAACTGCAGAGCACCTTAGAAGTGCAGGCACCTGAGTATGCGACTTCACTGATACAGGGAATGGAATAAAATAATCACTGGAGGGAGCCTTCTGTATCTGAGAATACTCCCATTTTCACACTCATGCTCACTGCCCAAAACAGGAAGGTGTTAAAACTTCTTTAAGGTACCGGACCTTTTATAACAAGCCTTACTTTTATAAAGCGAACTATTTAGAAATGCCTCCAACGTAACATATTTTGAAGGTAGCTCTTTAAACAGGATGTGCACAAACACAGCTTTCTGAACACAAATGTTTTGAAAATTCTCATCTCCAGTTGTTGCGCAACCTGAATATTTGGTGATGAAATACATCTGGAAAGGCAAAACTGACGAATTTAAGCAATAGTCATCACATTTTACTAAAACATTTCCTGATATCAATATGCTCAAGTTATTCAATACTGATAGCTTCTCATTCTGCATTACTCAGAATATTGTACGTACATTAAAGGTAAAAACACAGCCTGTCCTGAAGAGCTTTCAGCCTACAACAGATGGAGACTGAATGTCTTATTATTTGTTTCAAAAGTAATTAGCAGGCATCTTCAAATTTACAATATTCTACTACATTCTGAAACAGAATTTTCAGATATTTCAGACATCAAAGTCATCAATGGCAGGATGTCATCACTTTATGTTCTGTTCTGTATTTTCCAGGAACTACAAAATCATAACATTATCCTGTGTAATTTGGTGTCAATAATGCACAGTTATCTGTGACTGCCAATAAAGCTACCTGCAGGAGTTTTACCGCAGTAATACTCAGTACTGTATTACATGTAGAATGCGGCCAGGGCCCTGATATACCAGTTTATCAAGATAACAAGCAAAGGGTCTACAGGTATTTTGTTTTTATGAATATACTTGTCTCTCAAACTGCCTGTCTGCCTGTCAGGCTGCTTTCAGGTACATAAAAATGAAGATAAATTGTACTCGCCACTGCAAAGTGAATCCCATGACCACACTCATCCAGTAACCTGGATGCATTTCTTCCATGCAAAAAGATTTTGTATGGAAGAGCACAACTGGGCCTGGTAGAGACAGGATGCGTAAGGAATAAACATGTTGTTTGGCTGGTTTTTTAACAGATGAAAATGTGGTTTTGTGCAAGTCAGGAGGGCCTACAAGGGCATATAGTGACAGGACAAAGAGGAATGGCTCTAAGCTGACCTAAGTAGGTTTAGATGAGATATTAGGGAGAAATTCTTTACTATAAGATGGGGAGGCCCTGGCATAGGTTGCCAGAGAAAGTGTGGCTGCCCCATCCCTGGAAGTGTTCAAGGCCAGGTTGAGTGGGGCTTGGAGCAACCTGGTCTAGTGGAAGGTGTCCCTGCTCATGGCAGGGGGTTGGAATGAGATAAGCTTAAAGGTCCCTTCCAACCAAAACCATTCTGTGATGCTATGAAAAGCATTTCATTTTTCCTCTCCTTGCAGAGCATCTCTTGTGCAGAACAGCTTTCCAGCAAACCTCTGTTGGTTGGTCAGATCCAAGATAAAATCCATTCCGTTACAAATGAATGTACCACCCAAGTATATTAATGGCTGGAATAACCATTAGTATTATTAAACATCAATCTAATTACTCAAAAAATGTAATTTTATACCTAAATTTCTTTGTCATTGATTGGGAAGTAACACTGAGGGAAAACCTGTGAAGTTGCATAACAGGCAGTAACAGCCACAGTGACTGTGGATAGAAAAGTAAGGATCCGCCCTTCCTACACTGCAGTCATGACACAGGAGTATACTCAACATCAAAATCCTCATAAGAATAACCTGTTTTTCTGGGCATCTCCATGGAGGTCTCAATTTCACTAGATTTGTCTCAGCCCAACCATGATCCGAAGAATGGGTGTTGGCGGGGAGTTGCCTGAGGCTCGCAGGTGCATCAGGAGGCCTCACAGCACCTGCTGAGCAGCCCCAGTTTTTGTGTAACAGAACAAGGAGATGGGAAAAAAGGTCCATCAACACAGACCAAAAGTTTCAGCAAATGCAAGTGGCAGAGTTTACATGATATATGCTATGCCAGTCCTAAGCTCTTCAAAGTAACTTCATTAGAAAAATATTATAATACTTAACTCCATCAGGAAATGGTTTAAAGGAAACCAGACACCACAAGATACATGGCTGAATGCAAAATACGTGTTTCAATTAATGCTCAGTCATCAAAATCCATTTCTGCATTAGCCCTCAATAACAACATTTACCAGGTTTATCTCTTAAGCCAGCTGAAATTTTAACTGGAAATTATTTTGGAGGCTGTGTAACATGCTACTCAATTTGCAGGCTGCAAGCTCAAGATCTCTGTATTAATTACTTTATACTCGGAACATGATGACCCTTTGAGGAAGCCTGTGTCTCACCTACCCGTTTCTGTGCAGCTTTCCAGCTATTCCAGATCATAGGATTGCAAAGTCTCAGTAAAATTGTATTTTAGTTATAAACAAACCATACATGACCCTTTCCTTCTAATTTCATTTCTCTTGCACTTTAGTTTAGCCAACAAAAAACTCTTTCTGTGGCACAATCAGCATCCCTAGCAGTCCATAAAACTTCTAAAGGGTAGATGCTGCAAGGAACCATGAACAGACCAGAAGGAAATTATTGCAGGGGAAATATGGACAAGATTATTCGGCCATATAGTTGTGACATGTCTGAACACAGTATTTCTGCATTTTTTTACTTTCTCAGAAAATTAGTCTATATCAAAAAAGATGCGCCATGTACTCTTAGTCTGCAACACCTTCCCAGCCCTTACTCAACATCAGCACGCCCAATACAAGTTGCTGCACTTGGGGAGAGCAGGACACAGCTTCTCACTAGCGTGCTGCCTCTTCTCATCCACATTCCCTTTTCCCTCAGAGTCTTTTTATACCAGCACTAGCACTGCCAGAAGAATTTAAACCTGAACAACTCTATCTGAATTAATTAGTTTTACAAATACATTTATTGGTAGCATTCCCAAGTTCTTGGTTCACTTACTGGCTGTCAGGCAATGTTACAAGTTACAGCCACCACTTAACAGAAACATCCAGGGAAAACATCACCTCATCCAGAGCCACAAATGCACTGCTTTTATCCTGTGCTGAGTACTAAATCTCTTGATAAGCACAAGGATGTAAGCCTGAAGCTCCCTTTAAGAGAGCAAAAAAATAATCCACAGCAGTTAGTTGGGAAGAACTTTCCAGTGTGAAGTAAACATACACTCAGATTATCATACCATGATTGCGATATTTACAGTCACACAGTAAGAAACTTCAATCCCAATTACAGCAACAATTATCACAATTCAGAACCTTACTGGCAAGTGCCAGTTACTCAGAAATTAGGTTTACTGTGCGGCAGCAGTGGACTGGCACACATGGATCCAGACCATGGGAGCTGAGGGAGGAAAAGCACTATTCACACTCCAGACACTGGGACTGGGATGGAGATGAGAAAGAGGAAGAGCAGATTTTGAGGAGCACTGGGACAGAGCTTGGAAGCAGCAGGTACAGTCTAAGCAGAAGCAGTATTCAAGTTTATATTGGTTTTGCATGGCCTGGTTTTTGGTAGCAGGGGGGCCACAAAGATGGCTCATGTGGGAAGCTGCTGGAAGCTTCCACCATGTCCAGCAGAGCCAATCTCTGATGGCTCTGAAGATGGACATGCCACTGGCCAAGCCTGGGCCAGTGAGAGAGCTTGGTAACACCTCTGTGATGACATATTTAAGAAGAAAATAAAAACAACGCCTCTGTGATGACATGTTTAAGAAGAAAATCAAAACAAAGTCACAGGTTTTGCTTCTAGTCAGAGAAGAGGAGGAGCTGAGAACATGTGAGGGAAAGATGGAGACACCAAGGTCAGTGGAGAAGGAGGGGGAGAAGGTGCTCCAGGCACCAGAGCCCAGATTCCTCTGCAGGCCGTGGTGATGACCATGGTGAAGCAGCTGTGCCCCCGCAGCCCGTGGGGATCCATGGGGGATGCAGAGATCCACCCGCAGCCCGTGGGGATCCACGGGGGATGCAGAGATCCACCCGCAGCCTGTGTGGGAGGTGCCCATGCCGGAGCAGGTGGATGCCTGAGGAGGCTGTGATCCAGTGGGAGACCCGGTGGAGAGAGAGGGCCCTGCTTCCAGGCTGGAGCAGCCTGTCCTTGGAGGACTGCACCCCGTGGAAGAGTGACCCGCACTGCTGCAGTTTTGGGAGGACTGTGTGCCCGTGGGCGGAATTCACGTTGCAGCAGTTTTGGGAGGACTGCTCGTGAGAGTGGACCCACGCCGGAGAAGTTCACAGAGAACTGTCTCCGGTGGGAGGGAACCCACTGTCTCACAGGGGAAGGACTCCTCTCCTGGAGCAGTGGAAGACAACCTTGGGTGACAAACTGACCAAAACCCCCACATCGTGTCTCCCTACGCTGTCAATGGGAAGGAGAGAGGGGCCGGGGGGAAAAAGGTGTTTTAAGGGCTTATTTTACTTCTCATTATCCTCCTCTGATTCTGTTAGTAATAAAATTCACTCTGCAACTTAACTTGAGCCTGTTTTGCCCTTGAAATATTTCTCCTGGCCCTTATCTCACTCATGAAGCCTTCGTTAATTTTTCTCCCTTCTCTGCCCAGCTGTAGCAGGAGAGGGTGAGCGAGCGACTCTCATGGGTGCCTGGTGTTGGGCCAGTGTCAAACCACGACAAAGTCAAACCTGAAAAGGAAGGATCAGGGAAGAAAAAGACCAGTATACCTTGCACTGGCAGAAGCTGGGAGTACAGGAGCTCTGAGCCACTGGTTTACTTTAGCAGTGAATGGTACAAATTCACAAGTATTTGCAGAAAGCAGCACTACAGGCTTCAGAAGTAAAACTTATCTGACTTTAGATGGTACATTTGAGGTATAAATATGTTTGAGAACAAAGTTACATACATCAAAATTTACATTATGGCATTTTGTTAATCTTTAAATTCTTCAAATTGCAAATCTTTAATCTCACATTCTGATTTTCCAACACTGACAGTATTTTCTGTGCTTCTGGCACTTCACACAGAATAGATGCAAACACTATTAACTGTCACAGTAAGTTGCAAAACATAGTAAAATATTGTTACTCACAAATACTAATACAAAACAAGCTAAAATAACTTCAACCAAGCTGTTGTTCACGATGCAAAACTGGACTTCCTCTTTCATTATGACTATTTTCTTGATCTAAGCATTTGTGTCTTCTCCTTTTACTAAAGAAAAGAGAAATGGCTTATTGAGTCATTGATTCATCTACAACTCTCATGAAAAGATACCACAAAACCATGAGGCCATTTTAAATAAAGTAATTGTTTTCAGCCAAGAAATGCACTGCATGAGTAGAACAATGATTCCAGTTTTCTCCACTTGGGAGATTTTAGAAGGACTGGAAAAAGAGAAGTGTTTGTTTTAGTAAGATTACATCTTGAATGTTTCAAGAGCTTCTATTTTTCCCTTGGAGGTTCAATTCTCACAGCTGTAGGAGGCTGTCAGCCACGTAATTGGCTTCAAAAGTTCCTCCAGGTCCTTGATATATCTCTATGGCTAATCTTGCTGTGAGTAATCTCCTTCAAATATCCTGTTCACATGAATTATTTTCATTAACAAGCAAGATTAACACAAAACCTCTTTAACTTGCTGACATGATTTTCCTTCCACAAATCCGTCAATCTCGTTCTTTTATTCCGGCCATCACTTTCATGTTAGAGGCAAATTCTTCTCCTCCTATGCCAAATCCATTCTCCAGGCAATAGGGTAATAAAGATTATGCCATCTTTGTACCTGGTATTACTGACTGATCTGCCTCTTACCTTAAAGGTCTTACAGGGCTTGTCTCATCATGAGCATCAGTGTCAGAATATTGAATAGATTTATTGTACCTGGATGTAAGTTTTACTCCTCCAATTTTTAAACTGATTTCTGAATTACAACTTGAATATAAGTTCATCAAGTCAATAAAAAAGCCCTTTTCAAGCACAGTGAGCCCCGGTTTCCACCCTTACTCATTCAAATACTTAGACAAAGTTAATAAAGCAGTAACTGCCCACCTCCTTATGTTTTCAAGGGGCTAAGTCTCTTTTAGGTTAGATTCCATAGAATATTTTATTTCAAAGGGTTCTGCAGAAAAAAAATAAGGTTTCCTGAAGCTCTGATAGATAGTGGATGACGGGGGCATGCAAAAAGCAGGATACCATCCTCTCCAAGTTAAGTTTACAGTTGTCTATTACAGTTTCCTCCTATCCATCAAGGTAATCACAGGGCAGATGACAGAAAAACGACTAGTATTGTGAGGATGTACCAGGAAGCAGTTATTAAACCATCACCACCTTCCAGTGGAAACGATTATTTATGGAGACTGCAAGGATCTCACTAGCAATCAATTGTAATAGCAGTTTTTTTATATAATTGTTAAACAAAAGTTTCTAGGCAGTTAGTTTCTAGTGCAATGCTGAATTTTGAAAAACGACTGCTACATAAAACAAATTGAAACCAACAATTTTACAAGAAAAAGGGGCTTTAAATCTCACTATTGCCCAGAAAAAAGCTTCCTCTAATTGAGAAACACTGATATCATGCTTTTACAAAGCAAACTATTTTATAAAAACTGTTCCAGTATTCTGAAAAGAACCCTAAAATGTACAGAAGTTCTTTAAAGAAAGTATTTGTCCAATGTTCCAGAGGACAAATATGAAGCTGAAATTAGCAACCTGACAAAGGGATAACTGGGGCGTGGGGGGTGTTATTAAGTATAGAAGGACAGAGTTTCAAACTAGAATCTATTTGCTAACTATGATCTGTTTTACAAAATGCCTCCATCTACCCAGTTCTTCCAGAATGACAATTATTCAAACTTGGCTCTTGACCTTTTCAGAGTTCTAGAAGGTCTCCAGATTAAAGCCTAATTCCTCATCCTTGGTAGTTACCACGTTCCTCCCATTAAGGATTCTATTTTGGTCCTCATTCATTTACCCTCTGGACAACTCAAAGCCATCATTAGTCTCCTGCATCACTCCTGTGCAGAAGACACCTGTCTCTAACCTCAGCCACCTCTGCTCACATATTGATATACTGATATATTTATACTATATTCAACAAGTCAAAAATGTAAGATTTATCTGATGCCATGTCTGGGCAGCACTAAGCCTATCAGAAACCCATGTGGCTGAAGGGATGTTTCCACTCCCTTCAGCAGCCTCAAAATACCTCAAGTGTGGTTTTCATTTCATTCTCTACTCTTGTCCACTACTCTCCCGCTGTGAAAATAAAGTAAAAGCACAGATAAAGCAGTATCCCGCGCAGCATACTCTTCAATAAAGTTTATTTCACAAACATATTACAGGTCTAGGATCATATGCTCATCAGACAAAGAGAACATGGCAGCAAGTTCTTATCTTTGTTTCCTGTGATACAGAATAGCTCTGTAATACCTGAGGCAATGAGAATGAAGGCAATATTGCGCTTTCTTATAGATGTGTAGTTAAGCCTCCTTTCAGAATGACATAACCAGGAACTTGGTTGGGGACAAAGAATAAAGAGTGACATTAAGTATTACTCCAAATGTAATTAAAATGCTGCTAATTACAATTATGAAAGAATACTACTAACTTATCCAAGGCACTATTTCATATGAAATTAGCCTGTGTCTGGTGACTGCAGCTCCCTCAACTAGAAATGTGACAGATAAGGTATTCAGACCAGGGAAAGTAACTGAAGTTTATGTCACTCAAGTGAAGAAAAAAAAAAAAAAAGCATTGTATTTAATGCACGAACATGACTGTATTTCAAACGAAATGGAAGTGTGCTGAACACCCTAGATATCTATCAGGAGTCCATTCTCTTCCTTTCCACATGATCTCACCACCTAAGGAGACAGAACATCCCAGGAACCACCCTTTGTAAGTTGTAACCTGCCAGCAGGTCCACGTAACAGAACTCTGTGACCCTTTCACCATCCTCATTATCCATAATAAATGTAGCTGTAATCCTATGAATTAACTATTACAGGTCTACTTTGCTTTTTTTTTTTTTTTCTGAAGGCACAAGAAACCTTACAAGCAATAGTGCTTGTAAGCAACTTACTCCAAGTTTCGCAAAACAATGATTTTAGAGAGTTTTCATGCAAATACCAGCATGCCATGTCCTCACTTCTGGTAGTCCTGAACTTACTATTGACTCATCATAGTATGATTTTGGTTGAAAGGGACCTTAAAGCACGTCTTATTCCACCCCCTTGCCGTAAGCAAGGACACTTTCCGCTAGACAAAGTTGATCCAAGCCCCGTCCAAACTGGCTTTGAACACTTCCAGGGATGGGGCAGCCACAGCTTCTCTGGGCAACTTCACTCAAGGACCTTCAGTCGCTGAAGGAGCATTAAATGTTTAATATCCAGCCTACAGTTAAATGAGTTGAAAAATTCAGTCATATATGTTCTTACTAATACTTACTATGAAATTCAAGTATATGGAAATGTATGTAAGCTGGAGTTGGCATTAAGTCTATCCACTCACGGTCAGCTCATGCTGAGACAAGTGAAACACAGTGAAATAAAAAGGAGGGATGTACAAGGTCAAGCAGGCTATTACTCTGGGTACTCAGGGTATTACGTGCCCAAGTTCAGCTCAAGTCTAATAATGTGCTTCAGTGAAAGCTTGTCGTTGTTCCCCGTGTCTCAACCCCAAGACACAGGTGGGCTCCTGGCACAAGCTCTCCACAGCTGATACTGCTGGCCCCTTCTTGCTTCATAAAAATCATATATGCCATTAAATACAGCCTCCGACCAAATGGCAGAAGCTATGTGATCTGCAGCTGTATTTTTGCAATGGGGTACTCTATCCAGAACAGTCACACAGCACGAATTATTCAAAGAGACCCCAAGGTAATAAGCTGACTACAAATTCTCTTATAAACTTAAAAAGACAAACTAGATTGAGTGCCGTATTTCACTAAGAAATTTCAACATGCAGAAAAAGTCTGAGAAAATTTAAACTGAATTAGCCGAACATTTCTTTCACTATTAAACTTTAGAAAAACAAAAGGATGAAATTATTTTAAAATTCTTTTAAAATTACAGTAACACAAATACATAGGAAGAGTTTATTTTAAAAAAAAACTTGCCTTACATAACAACAATAACTCAATAATTTTACATACCTGCAAGGTGGCAAAAACATTGAATCCTTCATGAGCACAGATCCAGAAAGCAGGATATACCAGCATCTTGCAATAGTTTCTGAGCTGTAAGAAAAGCAATCACTGATATGTACTTCTCCTTACAGCACCTTTGAAGTATGTTATCCAAAATATTATTGTAGTAAAATAATGATTTACCATTCTACCAGTTCAATATGTAAGAACCTAGGAACTCCGACTGGACCAGGATTTGGTTTTTTTAAACATTTACATAAGGAATGTTTCTTATACTTTACATTTTGACCTTTAAGTCAGCTTAAAAATTTACTTTATTAAAATGAAATTTTTAGTTAAACATTTTATTGCAGTGAAGGCATACACAAAGGCTATAAATATAGGACAACACACAACCCCCACACACAGATATTGACCTGCTACTGGAGCAGGTGTGTGTCACACATACCCACCACACCAACTAGCAGGTGGCATCTCAATTAGACTCGAGTGTGCTGGAAGCTGTGCCTTATACAGAAAACTAGGGTTAGCTGTGAGACGATAAATATGCCATAAGCAATGCTAAAATATGAGGAAAATAAAAGTATATTTGCCTCCCAGCAAGAACCTAGAGAACTGTAAGCTAAAATACTGATTTTTGCAATGTAAAGTGATGGTGTTTGAGCTCCATCCAGTACAGGCTGCTCCAACAAGGAGCTGTGCAGGCAGTGCCAGCTCCAGGAACACAGTGCCACCTACTGAGTGTCACCGGGGCTCCCACAGCTGCAGAGGGGACAGTGCCTATCTTTCAGTCACCTTGCGTCACTGACACACACATACACCCCCCTCTGCTGTCCCTGGGAGCCGGGCTGGTAAGTCATGGGCACCTCTCAAACATCAACACTGCACTACTGCTACAACAACCTCGGCCAAAGTTTTTAACCAATTATCGACAATGACTGAAAAGCAAATGACATTATTACAACATGCAAAACATTGGCTTTGCTCACATTTCTGCTGAAGAACTCCAACAAGTGCTATGTACTCACCAAAAGAGAACTTGGTTGCCCTTGTACCTCTCATAGCGGGCACTTGACGACATTATTCTGAAGGAAGAGGAAGAGAAATTTAAATAATAATTTAATCCCCAAAGATCATAAGCCATTAATCACCACATTTCAGTAGAATCACTTTGAGGCTCTAAGACCTCAAATTCAACTACTTTTTTTTTTGTTCTAAACAAAGGATGTGCTTAACCAGGAGAATCAAATTATTACGGTGTTCTTTATTATCCAAACAGATAATATACAGCATGTTCTCAAAGTGTTTAAATCACTCCCACACTTTGGAATTACGCATAGCAACAGAACTGAAGGAACTAAAATACTTCCAAAGCACTTTTTGTGCTTTGTTGGCCTTCCATTTTATGGATTCTGAGACCATCAGAATGTCTGAAGCATTAAAAAGCTTTTGTAATCTGGAGTTAAGACAGGGCACTGTCTACAGAGTCCTTTGTAGGCAAATGGGAGTAAGCTCTGCCTTCCTTCTTAGAAGAGCTAATTAGTTTAGATTCTGTGCCACATTATTGCAGTGACTTAACTCAGCAATGGATTTGGCCAATCCTCTGCCACCTCAAACTGCAGGCAGACAAAAGCTCTGCTTATCGCCACAAAAAAGTCATAGATGTAAGTGTGCTAAAAAACACCAAACTGCAGAGTACTTCACCTTAGCTGATGTTCCCTGAAATGTGATAGTATATCCAGTCCATGAAGGAAAGAATAGATAGTATTCAAGTCCTAAAAAGAAAGAGGAGAAAAAAAAAAACAAACATAAGCAACCTCATTCACATCTAATCACTCAATGTTACTTTTCAGATTCTGCAGTAAATTACACAGAATTATACAAAGCCCAGATTAATAGATAGGTCAAGACACACACGGACTTGAAGAACCCTGTCTACACTTGAGCTGTGGAAGTGAAAAGAGTGAAGTCCAACTGATGCATAAATATTCACCTGAAAAAAAAGATTTATTAAAAATATCTCTGAAAATATTATTTATGTGAATAGATACAGCAGCAAGCAACACGTGGAATAAGACAAATAGAGCAGGCCTGTTCATCCAAGGTGTCCTGGGGTGACTTAAACCAGGACACAAAGTCAAAAATTGTTGAAACCTTCTAAGATCTCTTTAAAGAAGGAATTTTTCAAAACCAATGAAAACCTAAGACACTATATACGGTGCGGAGAACCACCAGAGTACCTTTACATAGCAAAGGAGTTATATTTAGAGAGGAAAAACTCTCATGTCCACCTCAGACCTAGCTGGCAGGCCCACAACAAACTACACCATCCTACTGCTTCTCTTGCTCAGCCCAGCCCATGTCTAAAGGGAACATCAAAAATTACTCCAAAAGACTCTCTGACAAAGATAAAAACAATAAAGCTTAAGAGGTCACTCATTCCTACTACCACTAGTTAGCATCACATCAGTGTCATCCACTAGCAACCACAGAAACAAAAATATTAAAATGTTAAGATTATTTTGCTTTATAAACTGAACTTTATATAGAAGTTGTAATTAGGAGATACAGCTGTTTAAACTTCTCACCAGACAGAATCCTCTTCAGTCACAAAAATATCTGTGCTGATGGTGCAGACCACATGGCAGGGAACAGCTCACTAGGGCTATTCATCACTTAATTTACTGTCCTGAACAGGTGGGCTGTTAAGAGTCAAATACACACACAACAAAATCATTATACACCACAGCACAGTCTCTCCAGCTTGGCTTTGGAAAGTATGTTCTGAATTTTCAAGTGCTGCATTTATCCAGTGTTTACATAAGATAAAGTTCTTCAGCTTCGTAGTCCATGTTTAGCAATATAACGGATATAGACTGTTATATCAAATGAAAGGTCAGATGTAATTGCAGACCATGTAAAACCAATAAAACTTTTATTTTTTTTTTTTAATGTCATTACCAAATCCCATGAAAATTAAACAGAAGGCCTGAATTTGTAACACATTTATAAAGCACTCATTTCAGAGAGTCCAATCTCATTTTAATCCTCCAAGCTGCCATAAACATGATTTTATTAGTGAAACCATCCAGGAACACTAGCTATGGATCAGACTCCAAACACACCACAGCCTGTCAGAGGTGGCCACCTGGCAGCCAAAGGGTCATTTCAGATATCCAACAGTTCCATTACTGAGCTTTCCCTGTTTCTGAGCAGGGAACTGCCTCAACTTCTCCACCTGTAAGCATTAGGCACAGAAATGCAGCAACTATATGCTCAGACCATACAGTGGCTTAGTAGTTAATAAGATCGACTCTCCCAGGCCAAAAAAAGGATACTCGCAACTCCTGTAAAAGTTGGGCAGCCAGGAGAGAATCAGTATTTGGTATTAAAATTAAAGCTGAATTTTTTAAGTCTTCATAACTCATTATGTCTATATAGGTTTTCCTACATCTTCCAGTACTTTTTTTACGTAAGTGGGACTAAGATGTAACAGAACCTCTTGAAAATGTTTTAGATAAGCAGTTCTGCAGTTATGAGTTACAGAAAACTGTAAGCAGAACAAGAGCCTATGTTCCCGTTTAATCACAAAGTTTTTAACTTCTGCATTTGAAAAATGACCACATCCTGACTTGTAAATTATTCTCTACAACTCCCCAGAATGCAGCCCCTTTGCAAGTCCACTCAGCCTAGACTGACTCCTGCACTCCACCTGCAGCACACAGGACTGCTGTACTGACCCACTGAGGAGCTTGATGACCAAGCAGTTGTTAATTAAAGAGATAAACATTTGCTTAAAGGGATACATGTCCGGAAAGCATCCCCCAACTCCAACTTCATCTGTCAAGATGAGCAGCGGCAGAGGGAACAGCTGAGCACAGCACAGCAAAGGGAAGGCAAAGGTTCCTATTCCCTCACCCAGCAGAAGGCATTTAACTTCCACTGCCCACTATTACTGCCCTAATGTTGATAAATGTAATAAACTACATGATAAATGTAATTCACTACCAAGCCAGGTGACACATCAACCAACTAAAGACATTGGCTACTCACACAGCAGTTTCTATAGGTGGTTTTAAATCAGGATCTGTAATGCTTTCCCTAAAAATACCTGACTTTTAAAGCAAGCCCCTTTCCTAGTCATGCAGAGCAGGTGATTTTGTGTGCCACTGAGCAAAAGAGCTAACTTAGCAATCTCCTGGGAAGGGCTGTGAGGTGCCTCTTTCTGCCAGTGCCTCAAATGTACCCATCCAATGTGTTTTCCATGTCTTGGTGAAAAAAGCCTTTTTTGCTTCTTTAAATAGATACAGCCAGGTAGAATTCCTCCTCTCCCTCATGTGCCACTTCAGATTTTAACACGGGAGGGTACAGTACATGTGGTGTACATATCCCCAGTTTTTCACGATAAAATGAAAACTACCCATCAATCATAGTTTGTGAAGTTTTCTTCAATACCTCCAACTCATTTCAGACTAAGTGCCTAAAATAGCACTGAAATTATGTTTGACATACTATATTTAGAGTCTCATTCTATATTTTTGCCGGCAAGGAACATCAATTAATCCGAGGGTGGCCAGAGATGGGCAGGGGCTGTGGCCACCTCATGGACAGAGGCTGAAGTCCAGCTGCACCACGCTCCCAAAAATCCTCCTCCAACAGAGCTGAAAGCATTTATTTCTCTAACTCAAAGTTTACAACAGCTTCTAATATGATTTTCAGTTTTATTTTTAAATACAGATTTATTTCACCACAGCAGTTATAAACAGTGGACAAACACATAACCTCAGTACAAAGGGTAGAGATCATTTTCACCAATACTTTCTAGTACTCACTACAAAAGGTGATGCCAAAGGGCAACACTCAGCATCATATCAGCAGAACACAAAGCATTTGCTGGAATTTTACAGCCCCTTTCCATATCCTTCCTTATAATCTCTTTACCTACTTCTTTCTGAAGAAAATCCAACTGAGACACAACTATTGATGAAAAACAATTTGTTCACACGCTCTAAACTAAAGAACAAGGTCAGTATGATTTTATTTTGCAATCTTTTCTTCAGAGCTTTTCATCGGTTGAAACAATACCTGAAACTAAAGCACAGGATCTAACTGTGCAACATGCAAATGCTATGCCTACACAGATTCTTCAATCTTTGACAGAAAACAACCTTGACTAAGGTTATTTACGGAGAAAGTAACTCACATTATCTATCCAACTAGCTAAAACTGCAGCTCCAGCAACTCAAGGGAAGGTGGGAAAATGGGAAAAGAGTAATCAGGCAGTTGTTAATCCTGTTAGAAAGGAGATTTTCTATACTATAGAGAGGAAACATGAAGACCGCAACCGCAGCAATCCTGCACCAAGCTGCCCAGGATGGATCATTCTTTGCCTCCAGTTCTCACAGCAGACGTGTTTAAAACAGCAGAGGACATCTGTGTTTTCAAATTCTTCCCATGACAGAATACACTGTATAAAACAGCGTGTGCTTCAGCAGCAGTGCAGAAACCAAGGGATGGCTCTGCGGATGGCACCGTTATCACAAAAGCATGGTCACCAGAAGCCTCAGCTTCCTTCAGCACCAGTTTTTATCGTCTCCAGCACACACATTCTTCCAGCAAAAAGCTTAACCAGCTGCTAAACCAAAGGTGGTATAAAAACACAGATTTTAGTAACAATATCATGTTATATAAATATATATTCTTTTATGGTAACATCCTCATCCCAGTATAGTTAGAAGTGAGCCACTTGAATATCCAGACCACTTCTCATTTTCCCTGCCAGATGCTAACTCTGAGATACCATAAGCGGGGAAAATAAAAGAAGCATCAACTGAAAACTCACTACACAAAAGCAAAGCCACCAGCTAACTACCACCATCATCCATTTATCCCAAAACATTTCTTCGAAAATAATTTGCTCTAATTTTTTTGCAAGGATGGTGAAATATTAGTTTCTTAATCGTTAAGGTGTAACTTTTTAAAATAAAGAAGTAAGTACAGTCAGCCAGAAAAATCATCATGAGAATATAATCCAAACCCAAAGTTGCTGAGGAAGTGGTGGTCACTCTTAAGTTTCATTATTGGCATCTTTTTAAAATATGACCAAGATCTGGATGCTTCTGAACAAGCACCACAGTGCAGCAACACCAGTGAGGAGCAAAATGAGGAAATGAGGACCCCTTGCCCTGGGGGTGGATAGAGAAGATGACCTTTGCTATCAGAGATGAAGATGAAGATTACTTCAGAGAGATGAGAGAACTTTTGTTTTATATCAGAACAGCCCATCCTTAAAACTGTACCCCATAAATTGACGTGGCCCACGAGGGCAGCTGTGGGAAGGCTGCAAGGTGTGGGAAGGACTTTCTCAGGGGTCAGATGCTGTTAACCCCGGGCGGCTGATTCACTGTGATGCTGGAGCCACGAGAGAACTGTTTTCTTGTGGAAGGATCTCCATGGCTAAGAGAAACTCCTCTCCCTAAGTGAACTGAAGAAAGGTTATTCTAGAGGTGGTAAACTGACTGAGAAACATCAGATTTTGTGTCTTTGCATTGTCAGTGGGGAAATATCTGAAAGAGAAGTTTGGGGGGGAGGAGGGGTTTTCTGAAGGTTTAATTTAATTTTTATTATTTGTTTTCTAACTTTTTTTTTCCTTTTACTTCTGTTAATAAAACTTTCTTTATATTCTTTAAAGTTTGAGCCTGCTTTGCTTCTCCTAATCCTTACCTCACAGAGGAAAATGTCCTGAATAATAGGCCCAAGTTTAAACTACTGCACTTAAATTGGATTGGCAAACTCAAACCACTACACCCCTCAAAAACACAGAACAAAAGACTGATGCTTCACTTTATGTGACCTCCACCATGTGTTCCAGTAACATGTTATTATTACTACTATTATTATTAAACACTAAACAGAAAATCTGGTCTGTTTCTACAGAAAATAAATTGTTCTGAAATGACCTCATAGTTGCAAATTCTGATTAATCTCACACAGAGACAACCTCAGCAATTGCAATCAGGTATTAGGGATGCTGAGGAAGCAATAAATCCCCACAGACTCCTTTCAGCAGTGCCTGTCGTGTTATGTCCTTCATGCCAGCAGGCAGAGTCAGCCCAGTTCCGACACAGTTGCATCCAGCCCTGGCCCGCCGGCACTGGCCGTGTGACAGGTGCTCACTGCAGCAGGGCCAGGACTCATGGATGCTCCCAAATCCCAGTGAGCCTGGGCTTCGTAGATACCCTAGATCCACTCCGAACCTGAAACAAGGGGTCTCAAAGAAAGCAGACTGGTATTATTCAGTCAGTCCAGAGTTTTGCTCAGGGAATGAGAAAAGAGCAGAAACCTGCACCACAGCACCAGCACATCAAAGCTGCATGTAAAACCAGCTGGGTCAGCAAGTTCCAGACAGATTGCCCTCACATGCAACCCTGTCCCAGAGAGCTGCACAAAACCCATCTCTCAATCCACCCCAAACACATTAAATTCCTGTTGCAAGAATATATGCTTGGCTCACTCAAGGCTCCCCACACTCAGGTCACGCAGGCTGCCGAGCCACCCAGGATTCCCTGGATCACACACAAGAACCTGCTTCTACAAAAGCACAAAGGATGACTGATGGGATTTTGCATCCTTACCTTTTCCAAGCTAAGGCAGTTGGCAGGATGCATATTTTACATGTTTCAGACCAAACAAAGTATTAGTATTTTCTAAAGATATATTAGAGATCCAGCCATATTACTGAGAATATACTTTAAAAGAAATAGACACACATTTCTGCCTTTGAAACAACAGTTAAACCATATGGCAACAGCTTCCCAAATTCCAATGGCATTCAAAAAGACCATCAGGTACAAAATCCTCCAGGGAAGGAAGCTGCATGGTTGAAAGGTGCCTTCCTGTTTGTATGCTGCTTAGCTTCTTCTCCCTTTTCAGTGCTCTGAGCAGAAACAAGGCTGGAAACAAACTCCAGCAGAATCAAGCACTCACTTGGTATCAGGACAAGGATTTTAATAGCCTCTTGGACAGTGTCTGAATTTCTCTGTATTAAAGCTGTTATTTAAAGTGCCTAGATGCCAGTAAAGCAAACGGAGGTGATTCTTGGAGCACAGAGCACAAGCTGTGTAAGCTCTAAGTGGGAGGCTCCCTCCAGCCTGATGCCATTACTTGCTTCTCAGTGATGCAGCAGGCTCCTTAAACAGATTGAATGCAGCTTTTATTAGGAATCTTGTCAGGCTCAATAAAGACTTTGTCACCCTTGGGGGGTGGTGTAGCAGAAGAGAGGAAATGTTACTCAGCACGGTTTATGGTTTTCATTGCTTCATCGAAGGCTGGAATCCACGCTGTTTCTTTTAGTTTCTGTTTAAGGCCAATTTAAAAATAGTACTCCCAAATTCTTTCCTAATACTGTAATACCAGAAATAAAAATACAGAAACATGCTGTAGTTCTCTGATCTGTATTTTACACATTCTGATATCTACACAGCAAATTCACCAACTTTAGGTATGCTAGCTCAAGAACAGCACTGTCAGCTACCCTAGAAACTTGTGGGAGGAGCAGAAAAATCAACTTAAACACGTGTAGCAGAGTATACGGTTCCTAAACTAAAAGGAAGATGATGAGACGAACTGGAAAGCAACTCCTCCATCTTAACTTATTTACTTTCCTTGTTCAGTGGCACAGACACTGGACTTTAATAAAAACGGAAGTGATGCAACAGAATGCCAGCTCAGGACTCTTCACTTAAAATTAACGATTCCCTTTAAAGTAGCCTCCTATTTAGCTAGAGGCCACTTAAAAATAAAAATAAAAATTAAATACAAGCACTGAGGCACTATTAGGGAAGAGAAAAGATGGATTAGTCAGTCAGACAAATGAAAATGTTATGAACGAAAAACATTAAAGTACCTTGCAGAGAAGGGCAGAGTTTAAGCAGCACTCCTAAGGAATGAAGCAGCATCTTTCCATGTAGGAAACACCAAGAATTCAAAAAGCCTAATTAAAGAACCTTTCATACAACATAACAGCAAACTCCTGCATGATCTTATGTCACTGCCTGAGACTGCACATAGTAACATTTGTAGACAATAAATTGGTTAAACTACTTCAGAGATATATTCCATTATTCAGAAAAAATAGCATACCTTTCATAAAGAAGCTGAACAGCTTCAAATGACCAAGAACTTGAATTCTTTGATTTATGGTCTTTCAGATGTCCCCGAACTCCTGGAGCCTATATCCATCAGACAACTATGGATCATATTGTGACCATGATAAAGCACTCCTCCCTAAACTCTTAACTTCCCATCTACCTATACAAATGACAGATACTGGTTTTTCCAAATGAGGAAGTGTCAGTCCAGTTATTATAGTACCTTTATACAGGAGAAAAGAGATTAAAAGAGACTTCATTTCACTCTTGTAAACCCAGGAAGCAATTCCCATTGACAGCATCTGTTAATAACAGTATAACTCAAAACAGAAAACTAAAATCTGGCTCTTGTTTTTGCAGATAGTAAGAAGTAGCTTTTGCACACTTGGATTTTTATCTTATTTTTTGTGAAAAAGTAGCAAATCCCTCAATGGGGCTAATAGTTTCCTTATATATTATTTTCTAATATTTCTTTATAACATGCACATGGCTACAGGCACAGACTTGCACTCCTAAGAATCAAACTATCCTTAAGAAAATTTGGAAAAGGCAGCTCTTTAAATACAGAGACTTGAGAGCCACTATTATAGCTTATTGATAGACTGAAAATACCTCAATTCAGGGGCATACTTCTAAAAACAAAATAAAAGAACTGAAGTCTTTCTACATGAAAATAAAACAAAAAGTTTCTCTATTCACCAATCGCTCCCCACACCCAATCCAGATAAACACCTTCCACCTCAGAACCCTGGATTATGTTGATATAGGACTCTGGTAGAAAGAAAAACATTTAAAGGAATAAGGGAGGGGAAAATTTGTATTATTTTTATTGCTGCTTCATCACAGAGTCAGCATTTTTGGAACCCTGACTTTGCCAGAGAAAAAAACATCCTTTGGAAAAGCTGATTTTGCAGAGTGAAATTCCAAGGGCCCTGAACTGGAGAGACAGAACATCAGATGTCATGGCTTCAAAGCAAGCAGCTCATTGAGAGTTTTAAGTATCTGAAGCACCATTCATCCCTTTTCACAGTTAAGAACAGAAGTACAGTTATGAAAAAGTGCCTTCAACTAAAACATTACCATAAAGTTCCCAGACATACATTACTTAATTTTAAAGTATCTTTCAGACTTACATGCTGATAATAGAAAAGCAAGCTCCCTCAAAAACCCTGAGCTCCTGAAGTTCAACAGGATGGGAAGCACAGAATATACAAAATTATCCCCTACCAAAGATCAAGACTTTATACCAAACATTTTTAAATAATACAAAGATTGTAAGACCAACCTCCTATCCCAGGCTTTTGAAAAATCGCCTAAAATCCACCCAAAAAATGGGCAATTTCAGGCTTCCAGTTCAATCAACACTTTGTTAGTCAAGCAGCTGACCACTTGTCAGAATTACCCACCTCTCTTCCAGAGGACAAGCATCCCTCAAATAGCAATATTTCAGTTAAAACCTTTTGGCCGTAACTCCACAAACATCAGCTCCCCTGATTCACAAAGAAACTCCTTGCCCTTTTCAGAGGAAAGTGTCAACATCTGAAATTTCTTTTTAAGAAAAGAAGGAATTGTGGTAGGAAAGGTCAGAACATTGAAACATCTAGGAAAAAAAAGGTATATTCTTATTAAATAAGAAATTTGGTACAGAAACCTGGGAATGAGGAGAGAGGAGGTGGAAGATGAAAACCAAAGGTCAGTTCTACACTTATCCGTCATGACAACTTGGGAGTGAGGCTGAGTGCAGCTCAGACATGTTAAATATCTGAGTTGTTACCTACACACGACTTCGCTCTTACTGCAGAAAATGCTCTAGTTCTTGTTCTCTTTCTTCCCTCTTGGGTTCATATTTAACATATAAACACTCCATTGTCAATGTTTTCATCATATTTTGCCCAATGTACCTTTGCAGCAAGCAAATGTTATAACTGAGCTCCCATACTACAGCTTAACAGGTATCTCACACAGAGGAGGACTGACAGACACAATAATAGCACATTACTGCAGCTTTTTTCCATCATCTTCATTGTCAGAATTTTATACAAATGGATAAGAATATTGTTATTTTTCTAATGGCACATTTATTATTTTTCTGTGTGTAATTTCTTACTTCTTCGGGAATTCAAGCAAGCAAAGATCATGTCTGGACAGAAATTAGGTCCTGCTAAATAAATAATAGTGAAGGCAAAATGAGATCTTTATCAATATTGTAATTTAAATCACCCGCTCAGTATCTAGGTAAGGAAGAGGAATAAAGCTCTACTAACTGCTTAAAAATGTTTTGGTGCATCAGTAAAACAGGAAGAGAATGATGAGATTATAACTGGACAATAAAATATCACACAAATTTAATGCTCTCCTACAGTCCTTTTCAATAAAACCACTGAAGAAAAAAAGAAAAATCAACCTCCAGCTACTTTACTCCCATAATAATGCCATTACAAACTATGAAGGAATTCCTTTAGTGGACGGCAGTAATATGTCCAACAGTAATTCCTTCTGCATCCTGGGATTAGGATACTCAAGCACTAGCAAATAGAGCAATCCAAGAAAGTTACTGCAATGTATAAGAGGCAATATTTCTTAGAGAGTCTAAATTAGCTGAATACAGATTCCCACAAACTTTACTAATGCCTCAACTACAACAATATCCTCACATGCTGAGAAAGGTTAACATGCCTGTGTTCATTGTGTCCATACAGTGGCAAACATACTTATATTCCTCAACAAAAAAAAAAAAGGATTAATCAGTAGCTCTTCACATCTTCGCTCATAGCAAAGAAATTAGCCACATTTACTTCACTGCAACATCTGAATGCAAAACACCACAGCAAAACTCTAGACACTAATGCTCTGCCACTTTAACATCTACTTTTGTATTTCTCAGCAAGAACTGTGCCATAAACCACAAAGAAGCTTACAGATCCAAACTGAGGAGCTATATATATATGCATATTCATCTAGCTAGGTTAACAGGTTTCAAGTTTGAAATCAAATCAAATAAATGCCAGAGGTACAGATACCTGTGCACTTCCCTAGTCATTACATTGATCACTGATGCGTGATGTCACAAAGGGAGTAACTCTAAGAAAATTAACAACTTCAGAGGAACAACAAGCATACTGTTAAGAGACTGAATCAACCACAAGATAGTATTGTTACTCAGGAATTTCTAGCTCCAAATCCTGCAGCCTACCCACCAGGCACCCAGCTTCACGAAGTGCAACAAACTTCACAACTAACATCCACATAACTACAGATAAGATGCCAAGGAACTGTCTCCTTCACCTTCATACTAAATCAAACAGGTACTAATTGATAACACGTGAGGCATGGGCTCCTTCAGCCGGGTTGTAGTATATGAGATGATACAGAAACCTCTTCTTCGCCAATGAGCCATTCAATCCTTAGCCAGACCAAAAACTTTAGAGGTTACAATCAGCTTTGACTACAAAACCAAAACAAGCCAATTCTACCTTTCTCATTCCTAGGAAACCATGATCAACACAATTTGTAATGCAACACACCAGGGATTCCTCCAACCTCTCACTCTTCCAGCGTTAGCCAACCACAGCTTCTGTGGAGGTACAACATGCCTACTTTTAAGCAAATCAAGGGTCTCACCTAAAAAGAAGACTTCTGTTTTAGGAGAGCACGACTACCATTATTTACTGAAGATGAAAAAAAAAAAAAACCAACCAACTAATACTAAACTTAATCTGAGCAAAGTTGGATTTATAAGCAGCAATGCAATGCCTTCCTTTAATATTCCAACTTTTGACTCATCAGCTCACATTAAAAGAGAGGATCCACACAGGGTGATGAAAGGCAATGTCTGGACACAGAAAGCTGCAATAAATATTCCACCACCATGATCTCTGGACAGTCATGCCTGTGACTACAGCCAGAGAGAACACACACTCTAGAATCCAGTCTCCCCAGTGAAGGAGAAACTGAAGAGTCCGGTATTGCAGCTCAGACATTTTACACACTACACTGAAAATTAAGACATCTCCTGTTGCGTGTTTTCTTGAAAAGCTGTGCCTTTAGAGTGGCTCAGCCTCTCAGTCAGGCAGCTGGTCCACTGCAGTACTTGCCAAGTACACTCTGTCCAAGTGCTGGAAGGAATGGAAGACCTTTTATCTAAGGCTTCTCACTTTATTACCTAAGCATTCACAACCATGAAAGCTACGTAATTATATTTCATATAAAAATATGTTTTAAAAAAACATTCAACTAGAATCAAACTAGAGCTTGGGAAAAATCAAAGCAACATTACTATTCCTCATACTAACCACAGAAGTCATGACCCCCAGATTTTACAGAGCCAGATTTGGTGCATTTGAGAGACCCAAACTAAGCGCAAGGGAAATTCTCAGTTTTTCTTAAAAACATGGTTGTACTCAGCTCTGATAGGTTATGAAGCACCTGTTAACTACAGGTCTGCTATATTCCATAATTGCCTTCTTCTACCTAATGTGAGCAGAGGGGAAACAAAACAGAAGAAAGTTCCTCTCTTGAGCTGTAGACTTCACTAGGAAATGTACCCCAATGGCTCAGGAACCAAGCTGAAATGGTAGGCATATCTGGCCTAGATAAGAGATCTTTTCTAATGATCACACCAGATGGATGATATCCTTTAATACCTGTACCAACTGCACATCAGTTTGGAAGAACCAGAACAAGAAGACTTCGACAAGCATCTTGGAAGTCACCTATAATGGCATCTGTAGAGGAGTTTGCTCAAGGAAGCATTCCCATCCAACACAAGGGAAGCAGCAAATGTGTTTGACAGGAGGTCATCAGTCTGACATAGGACTGCCAGTTTCCTTCCTACTTCAAATGGGAAACAGGAACAGAAACCTCTTCTGCAACAGTTGGAAAGAACAATTTTACTCAGCCTAATCAACACAGCCTACTAGAGGCTGGACACGTTACAAAGAACCCTGAAAACGCAGGATCAAGTAAATCAGATTTAAGTAGAATAACCTCCCCACAGTATCTAGTGGCCATTGGCATGACAACCCTTTGTGACAAGAGCATCATAAAGCTCCCAAAATTGAAGTGCAACAAAAACAGTACCATCGCCATTCAACACCAAACCCATGATACGGTTTACAAAGACAGACCTCACTCCTCAGCTCCTTCAAATACAAACTGCGAAAGTGAAAAACATTACAACAGTTCTGGAACTCTCTCTTTATAGGAATTCATATTTGGGCAAAAGGCCAAACTGTATGTGCCTGCAACACAACATACCATCACATGAATTCCTGCACTCCAGACCAACAGGACCAACATTCGAGGCTCATTAATGATCAGTCTTTGAAGGACAGACTGCTTAAATGTCAATGCTTTAATTAGGCACAAAAAGATTACAAAGAGAGAATCCCTTAAGGCAGTTATTTTTGTTGTATTTGTTAAGAATTTGCTACACTCTCGACATGCTAAAAGCTAACCAATAATTAGCAGAGCTAAGGAACCTCGAGAAACCAGATGCGGAATGCTAACTAATTTGTGCGTGCTTCCCTGAACTCTGGGTATTTCCAAAATACTGCATTGAAATCCTCAAAAGAGGAAGAAGGGTATCACAGTACCATCAAACAAAGGAAAACTCTATATTTTAAGCCTGAAGCCATTGAAACAAGAAGACCTCCAAGTTTTAGAAACAGCTTGTCTGGCAATACCAACATGAGCAGAGTTCTTTTATAGTAATATCAGGCCTCTTACAAGGAAGGGCATCAGAGCTCTGGACAGACTTTATCAAGCTAATCTCAATACACTTCTCAATGAAAACTCATTTTTGCACACGCCCGGCAAAGTGTTTTGTACTTCCCTGCAAACTGGAAGTTCATCTGGAATGGTCCTGAGAAGTGGGCAGCTTCTTTGCCAGTGACAAGACCACCACAAGCCACCTTTTAATGCCAAGGGACTCATTTCCATCTGAAGACTGCCAGTTTTTTACACTCTTGGGATAGGAGCATCAGCCATTGCGCACCAGGGTTATTAGACATAGCCATGGAGTAAACAGCAGCAGTGTGTGATCAGTGCACTCAGCAGCACTGCAGGGATGTCAGACAGCTGCTTACAGGTGTTTGGCTTTCTCCCTTCCACTCCTCAGAAGTGGGGCTGCCCACAAGTGGACAAAACCTGGGCACAGGCACCTCAATTTCCTCTCACAGCAGACATACGCGCAAGTTCCTTAAGGCTACTACTCTCTTACTATTTATTTTCATTGTAGACAGATATCCAGCTCTCCTTACACAACGTGACACAAGAAACGGCTTTGTTAAAATAAACATTACAGAAAACCTCCTCTTTGAAGCTTATACAAAGTAAGTTTGGGTATACTACCTGAAGAGATTTTCTTTTGAAAATCTTTTTTTTTTTTTAATAGTTACCTTTTTATTCACTACAGTGTTTTGCAGCTTTAATACTGTTTCTATGAGGAATTTAACACCTACACATCTTGACCGCTTATTCTCCACCCTCTGCATTTTTGGAGAACAAAAGCAGAAAATAAATGTGGGTTTTTTCCCCATTTGGCAACTTTTCTGAATGTCAAGTATACTTGCAGTTCTCTCTCACCTCCTTCCACACCCTTTTCTGGCCCTTTTTCACTATTCCAGTATCTCCAAGAAGTCCCTATTGCAAGGTCAGTAACAAGGCACTAGGCTCATCTTCTAGGTCAGATTAAGCATTGTAAAACACACCCTTACTACCTAACCCGTCCCTGAAATAACTTTTTAAAATTCAGATAGTACAATAAGAAATAGCTTTGTAGAAAAATATTACATTACAACTTTCAACTTTAATTCATAAGTGAAGGCTTTTAGTTAAATTATCACTCCACAGACAAAACTAAGTGCATGACCCTACTTCATGGGGAAAAGTAGATACTAAAGGAAGTAAGTTCCAATAAAAAATTCCAAGACTTCACCATAATTTCTGGTTTTACTCTCAGCGCTGTCACAGCTGTCACTAAAATGAAAAAACAGTTTTTCAGGAACAGTAATCTTGGAGCAGTAACATTTCACATGCTCCTTGGAAGATCACTGGGAACAGCTACCCTAATACACACTAACTCTGCCTGCTCCTTTAACAGGGTTTGCATGCAGCAGAAGTCATACTACCTTCTGAAAAGAACCACACCAGTCTTATCTTGGGAAGTTACAGGTATGAGATTACTTGTCCCCAGCTTCTCATGTTTGCAGGTTGGGGAACAGAGAGGAAAGAGTGCAGGCACCACCTGCCTGCTAGCACCAGCTATGGCTCACAAGGTCCCCACAGCTGTTCTGGAGCACTGAGTGTCTTCTGTGACAGCAATGGCCAGAAATTTGAGTCATTTTTCAGTCCCCTAAAAGCTAAATTTACCGCCACCCTACCACCACAGTTTAGAGAATTAGGCCTTGAAATATCTGATCAATACTAACATATGACCTAGTCTGCACAATCACATCTGCTGAGCCCTAAACCCTGCATTTATTATGAAGATTATCATGAAACAAGATGCTGCGATCTCTGGTTTTTAGTTGCAGTTACTCTGGCCAACAGCTTGAAAAATATCTCTAAATACTATCTGTGTAAGTTTCTAGTACACTCTGAACCACACTGTGGAAACAATGAGTTTGTTTTACAATCACCTCTCCAACACAAAAGCCCTGTGGACAACTACATCATCAGTCCAGAAAACCCCAGAACCACTGAGTGAACCTTCTAAAGACCTCCTTGGAAGAAAATATAAATAAAAAGAACAGAAAGGATGTGCAGCCCTCTCAGGACATCCTAATGTCCCCCTGAAAGCTTGAACAGAGACAAGGGCTGCACACCAAACACCCCAAGGCAGATACATGACAGCATCAGTATTAGACACCAAACTTTCTGAACAAGATGAAGGAAAATGGATGGAGATCTGAAGAAGACTTTGTGCTTTGAGAATAACTTCACAGGCAGATTAGGAACTTGATGTATTCTAGAGATGTTTGATTAACAACACTCACACCAGATTCTCAAATTCCTTCAGTCAACCAGCACGGAATTAACAGGCACAATGCTAATGAAATCTGTGCTTGACAATCACTCTGTATTTATTAGGATTGTAACAGCAGGAGAAGATTAAGAAAAGAAAACAAAAAAGCAATAAAAAGAGATCAAGCCACACCTGGACAACGGGGTTTTCAGACAAAGCTGTTTCTACACATACCAGACTCTGGATGAATTAAAGAATGACACCAAGTTCTTTTCCTAGGTAACAAGTGACAGGATGAGAGAAAATTACCTCAAGCTGCACCAGAGGACGTTTAGCTTGGATATTAGGAGAACTTTTTTTCATGGAAAGGGCTGTCAAGCATTGGAACAGACTGCTCAGGGTGGTGAAAAAGTCACCATCTCTGGAAGCGTTCAAAAAAAACATGTGGATAAGGCACTTAAGGACATGGATTAATGGTGAACATGGTGGTGATGCTGGGCTGACGACTGGAGGTCTTTTCCAACCTTCCTGATTCTGTGATTCTGTAAGAATACTCAAGAGCATTTCCTTTAGGCTGAGGACAGCTCTCCCAGAGTGAAGACACTGACGTCTGCCATTACTGATCAAAGAAAGTTCCTCCCTGAGGTCTGAGAGCAGAATTCCTGCAAGCACCCTCTGACCTATCTTGCTCTGCAGAACCACCAACACACACAGATCATGATCGTCTTCTTTCCTCTCATACAAGAGTCATACATATAAGAGTGCCTTAGAATATAATTTCCTTTAAAATCCTTATTGTACATGTATCTTGGAGAAAAGATACCTAAAAATTATATACACAAAGTGTGCAGCAGACATCCACACGTAAACAGGCACATAGACCAGTCATAGAAAGCAAGAGACACTGAGACACAAATTACAAAGCCAAAATGTTTTCTTACTAATTTTGCTGTGGCCCTACTTCCTTCAAATGAACCCTACCACGCAGAGGCAAGTTAGATTAGGCAACAGCCTCTGACTTTTTTGTGTAAGTACACACAATAGATACTGCATAACCATTACGCTTAACGTACAGATTCAGCAATTCCACCAAGACTTAGATACAAGAAATACTGGAAGCCACCAGCTGTGCTCATCAGTCCCACTCATTCTTGGGGTGGTCCTGTGCACAGACAGGAGTTGGGTTCAATAATCCTTGTGGATCCCTTTCAACTCAGGATGTTTTTTGATTCTAATACAATTCCTCAAGCTCCCCAAGGTTAACTTGTAGCTCTTTCTCAGCTAGACCCAAATGCACTCATATTTCTTCATGTAAACTGGACTAGCACTGGGAATAGGTAGGCCTTATGTTTGAAGAGGCTGAGACAGTGCTTTATTATATCCATTCACTTGTATCCCATAACAGCCACACTCCTACTCACCGTTTCATTTCAATGAATCAGAATTGGAAATTACATGCAGAAGACAAACAAGGATGATGGAACAGCTTTTTACCTTGTCATGTGTAACTCAGTGACTCACTACACACAAACCCTCAACTTTCTGCAAATAATGCCAATACACATGAGCCATTGTCCACAGGGTTATTAGTGCACTGTAATTTCATCTTCTCTTTAAGACATCCATGTTCTGGTGAGCAGACTTTACACTAGATGAAGGAACTGTTATTAGTCATGGCCCAAGAGCAGAGTGAAACATGTAGGAAGAAAAGGGCCAGTGCAGGTAACTTAGAATAACCCTTCCAATTCTGTGCACAGAACCAAAGAGCATCAGTTGTCATAGACACAAAACATCTGTACACTTCTGCTCTTACAAGGTGAGGCACTGGAACATGGATGCCCTATCCCTAGAAGTGTTCAAGGCCAGGTTAGACAGGGCTTGGAGCAACCTGGTCTAATGGAAGGTGTGCCTCTCTATGGCAGAGGGCTGGAAAAGGATGGTCTTTAAGACTCCTTCCAATCCAAACCATTCTGTGATTCTGTGACAAAGCGGTGAGAGGCTCCACTGCACAGTTTCAGCACAAGGAGAGGCTAAAGCCTGCCAACATTCTTCCCAGAGGGTGCCAAGCTGTTTGGCTTAGAGACGCAGCTCCAAGTGACCACTGAAAACACCTGGGTCTGCCCATACCGGGGAAAGCAGCAGCAACACAGTCCCAAGGACCCTTCACAGACCCATATTTAAAGAAGGTATTTCAGAAACCAACATGACCCCAACCAGATTAATAATTTTAATTGGCTCCAAGCCAATTACAGGGACACTTACAGGAGCAATGCCCATGACTTTACACTGCAATGATGGAAGCACCAAATACTCATTTAACCAGTGAAGAAGACCTGATCATCCCTCAGCTGCCAGGGAGATCAGATACCACAGTCACAGCTATTAGATGGAACAACTGTATACATGTTCCACCTACACTAGGTGATGAACAATGAATGTTCAGTCTAATTTACTTCTCAGAGCTTTTATTAAAAGTTTACTTTCTTTGGCATTTTGTTTTTTGTGAGTTTGGTTTTGACTTCTTTTTTTTAAACAGCTGTGGTTCACAATGATCTTCCAAAAATAATTAATGAATTATATACACCTACTCCAAGGCAACTTAAACATCACAATGTTTCCCTGTCTCCACCACAGTTTGTTTTACTCCTTTCTCTCCTGCCCAAATTTTCCTTTCCAAGACAGTGCTCAACATCCTTACCCACAAAACTGGTTAATATGGGCATAGATTCTAAAAACCAAAAAACTCACCCATTCCAAAACATTCATGCTAATTTTCTCTACTTGTTTAATATTACGTTTTTTTGAACAAGGAAACTTTGTTAGACAGACTCTAAATTTAAGAAAAATCTATTTGTCAGTGTCATGTCAGTAAAGCCAGTAAATGTAGTCGAAGCTAAAACAGTGCCCTGAAACCTGATTTATTTCATTGGAACCACAAATCTCTATTTGACTGAAGTCAACAGGCTTTACTGTTAAGAAAGCTGGAAAAAATATTTCTTTCTGAGAACTACCAGCAAAGTTTCCTTGCAGGTATTCCAACCAGACAACAGCTGCAGAACAGCCAAACCAGATCCCTCCTCTGTAAACAAGGCACCTTTTCCAAGGCTTAACATACTGTTATTGTGTCTCTGAGACATAAATAATCCAAAGACTAGTATGAGCAACACCTTCAGGCTTGCTGATGAAAGCACAACAACAACAAACAAAAAAATGTTCAAAAACAGGCAAAAAACATTCCTAAGACACACACTGAAGCCCATATAGCTGAATATGTACATATATTAACATTTGTTAAAACTGATAAATGTCCCAATATTGTATTTTGGTTCATTTGAAACAACAGATGGATTTTGTTTTTTATGTTCAACTAATTTAGGGCTGATTTTAGCTTCAGAAAGTGTGTTGTACTTAAGGTTCTAAGTAGTGACAATCTGAATTATTTGGATACTGATCTATGCCAGGTTGTTGAGTACCTCTGGCCAAGAATTCAACTGCATGGAACTGTGTCCACATGGCAATGAAAACATAAAATAACCAAATACCACTGATTTTTAAGTAAGACTGTGAATTCAAAGTCAATCCTGCGATCAGTTATAGATTAAAGATGCTAATCGAGGTTAATTTCAATCATTCAGAGAAGAGATTTGATCCTGCCCAGTCTTGGGGAGGAGGACATCACATTTTACCTGCACTGGTTTCCCAGAGATGTTTAGGAAGACTGAACACTTACTGCCAACATGCACCAACTGGTATTTATCTTAACTTTTGGAATAAAAGATAAAATATATCTGTCAAAGAACATCACTCTTGATCACCTCAGAAAACAAGGTGCAAACACAAAGTTTATGAAAATGAATTATCAAACAGCATTTATTGACGTAATACAAGAGTTTGCATGTTTGGCTTTTTCTATTACAGGAAAACCACAGGACTAATTGAGATGAAGACTCATGATACTACACCGTGTTAAGAAATAGAATAAGAGACAACTACCCACCTAAAGCACAAGACAAAACAGAGGAAAATCTAAGCACTAAAAACCTCCTAACTCATCAAACTGGCAGCTGAAGAGACACCGTTTTCACAAAGCTTTGAGGCTTGTTGGACAATCCTCCAGGATTGTCAATACTGTATTTACCATGAGCTTAAATACATTAATTTAATGAGTAGCTGCTGGGAAAAAAAATGTGTTTTTATTTTACCTTCAACTGAAAGCTATGTGGTGGGGAAGCGCAGGAGGAAGAGAGAAGGTTTATGACTGCTTCATTAAAAGTAATAAGAATTTCAACTTCATTAACACAGAAACTATAGCCTGCTTGTGAATAAGACTCAATCTCAAGAGCTGTCAGCCACCACTACAATACTCAATGTGCCACTCCTCATGTACCTCTGTTCTGAACTTTGGTTTTAGTAGGTGGCTATACAAAAGCTTAACAACACATTTTATCTAAAGAGACTAATCTAATATTTAAGAAAACTTCACAAGTCTAGGTCTTTCCTAGTCCTAGCAAGATGCTGATGGAATATGGTGTCAATGAAATGCATGCACTCCCAAGTATTTCTCTAAAGTTGCAGTAACTCTGCATTTTTTTCCATGAAAAGTTTTCGTGCACTTGATTTTTCAATCATACTGAACATAAATAAAACTGTAACTGTTGCCTTCACAGAACTACTTATAAATTATTCATATAACAAGGTTTTATGTTTTTCTAACTGTAGAAGATAATTGTTGCCCTATGAGTGCAGAAAGGCAATCTGCACAGGGTACACAAGGACCCAAGAACAAATTCATTAGCAGTACATTACAGGCACATCAGTACATGTTCCTATCACTTTGGTTATCACCAGTGATAACTAATTTTTCCACTTTAAAGATCTTTTACAGCTTCCCAGCACAGTCACATGCCAAGAGGAGCCTAAGTCTCTGCATGGTGAGGGATCAAAGTTATGTAGGACGGGTCAGTGTATCTTTGATCAAGGCTTCAGGAGGTTCTCTGGCAAAGACACTGAAGCAGAAAGACACAGAACAATCTCAAGGATTTTACAACAGTTGGCTGCTGCTCACCTTCAGTTTGAGCTCCGGAACTGCCACCTACATGACAAAGTCTTACAAAGTGTCACCTATAAAAGAACAGATCACCAAAACTTGGGAATGAAAGTGTAAGACAGAGGTTAGGCAGTAGAAAATTATGGCAGGAGTCAGGTTTCCATCACTCCTCTGTCCCTCTTTTGGAGGCCCACATACTAACAGTAAGGTGTTTTTATTAAATAGAAACCAGCATCTGCAACTTCATTTAACACAAATTTCTTTTGGCTTCACAGTAACTGCAAGCATCTCCACTTTTGTGGTGACTCTACAATTCTAAATACTTTCAATGGCTACCCAAAACCAACACCCTTGATACAGTTACATTCCTAAAAGCTCATCTCAGATTCTAGAAACAACAGATTTTAACAATCTGAGTTTACAGAAAATTATTAAAAGGATGAAAAAACCCACTTCGAAATACCAGTTATTTCTGGAAACAAGAAGCAGATGTTCTCCTCTGTTTGGCTCAGCTGTGCTACAGTACAAGAGTGCCTTTGTTATGCTGTCAGCAATAATTTATTTTACTTATTACAGCTATTTTATAATGCCCATCAATGTACTATTTGTGCATGATTTACATTCACACAGATCTATTTCTCTATATCTAAGCCATCAAGAAGCATCACATACACTCTCCAAACAGCAGACGCTGTCACAACACAATTCTGCAAATTAGGCTTTTTCCTCTTTCCACTGTATTAATAAAAAAGGAACAGGAAGAGAAGAAGGAATTAGTATTGCCAACTGAAGTCGAATTAAAATTAATCAAGAATTACTGCAAGAGGACGAAGTTAGGAAAATACAAGAGCTCAGAGTTATAAAAATAAACTCCGACTCTTTGAGGTCAAATAAAGGCAAAGCTTTCTGAACCATGAAAGTAAACATTGTCTAGAACAAAGTCATGAAGAACTAAAGAGACACTATACTGGGGAAAGGTTCCATTAAAAATGGAAGAGAGCACGCTCACGGGAGGAGATGAGAAGAAAAGACAAAGGAGCACAATCATTTGCTGTTTGGCCCTATCAACTACTGAGTCCTTATCAGTGGCAGCATGAACAACTCCCCTAAAGACCAACATGAGAGCCTTTGTATGGATCTGATAAGGAATTCTGGGCCTCAAAAAAAACCTATATCTTTAACGAGAGCACACACATGTGGCATAAGCATTCATCCTCCCCTCCTACTGCTTTTAACTAAAGATTTTCTCCGATTAAAATATTCCCAAATTACTAATTTAATATCCCCACCTGTGACAAGAAACAACTAAAACACTGCACAGTAAATCCCATATTCCCAAGCGAAAACTGGAGGATCTGCATGTATAAACACTCACAGATTTACCAACATGCAGACATCTGTATAACCCTGGGAGAAAAATGCAGCTATTAAAATATTAAACAAGTGTACTAAATCCTATTGTTTAAGCATAGGTGTGATTTTTTTTTTTAACTGATTAAGTATCCAACTACTGCCAGAGTTTCCTCTCTCTGACAAGGCAGAACAGATGATTTGTTAGGATAATCTGTTATCAAAACTAACATCTGAGAGAAGGTTCATAAATTCTGCACTTTCAGGCCATACCTGAGAGACAGGTACACAGATTTATTTCCAGTGTCAGCACAGGGTCACAGGCCATCAGGGAACCATCAGCAAGGCAGACGTTTGACTAAACGTGACTCACTCAAATCCCAGAGCAGCCTCTGCTACATACATGGGCATCAGTCCACCAGGAAACGTTGTGGAACTCTTTCCACGTGAGAAGTCACTTGCATCACATATGAACAATATGCACCTCCAAAGAGGCACCAAGGGAGAGGAAAGGGAGCAAAATATTTGCTAGTCTTCAGTAGTTCCAAAAAAGATTCTAAATAGAGTAACACAACAGCAATTACATAAAAATGTACACATCATTAAATTTTTGCTACAATCCCTACAAATTCATCAAAGTAATTCCCTCTGGCAAATAAATTAAAGATTACAACACGTGAAGCATCTGCACAACAACAACTAAAAGAAAAAATCAAGTGTGTACATGCCTAATATGCGTAATTTATACACTTTAACAATTAGCAAACATTGGAATGTTACCACAACACTGAAAACTTGCCCTAACACAGATTTTTCCAAACAAAAATATTTGTAGCATCAAGAACTAAAACATTTACTTGAGCAAGACACTCAGATAAATTTCAAAATAAGTAAATTATAAAAATATTTTAATATCTCCCTGCTTAGTTTTGTAGCTCTTAGAAAATAAAACCTTTTGTCAAGAAAAAGACCTACAATCAAAATCATATGGATAACTGTACTACTTGTAAGCAAAATCTGGCACGTGGAATGTTTATCTGTATTTTTCCAGAGACTGCACAGATGACAGGAACGAAGTACCAGACCATGCTACTAATCAGCACAGCCCCAACCCTGTAATTTGTAATAAATACCCAGGTAAATTGCTGATATAAACTGCAGGATCAGAAAAAGAGATGGGGGCAGAAAGGGACTGAAAGCGATTGAAACTCATGTGGACAAGCAGCTTTGGCTTATCATAAAATACCAATCATGGCTCGGGGAATTTGAGGGGGTTCCTGTACAAAAATGCAGTCAAAGTGCACGAGCAGCCCCGTGCAGCTGATTTTGTGTGGGAGGAACTGATGATACCTTCCCACCAGGGTAGGAGGGGAGAAATGAAGCCACACTTTTTGTTTGTGTACAACGGGATACTTCAAGACAGGAGTCACCAGATCGTTCATCCTGTGCAGGGACACCTGAAATTTGGGTCTGATCCTAACGGCTGCGTTAAGCAGGTTTCAGCTTCCCTGCCCCAAGTCTTGCAGCCTACAGAGGAAAGACGACAAGTCAGAATGTTGAGAATAAATAAATAAATAAATAAAATAAATAACTTCGCAATTGTTTTCTCCGGTTCACTTACCACCCTACATCCCTCACATCCCAGAGCAGATGTTTGGAAAATCTGTCAGTGTGACTGTGTCAGGGGATTCCATGCTTTATATCTGAGCAGGTAGCACAGCTCCAGACTGAGGACCCTCAGGTACACCCGGCTGTCAAATCAGGGAAAAGCTTTTCTTTCAAAATATATGTAAACACAAGTATCCTAAGAAAACAAGTGATTTGACTGTAATTATCTACTCAGCAACAAGGAGCAAGAACTGAGGACCCAATCCTGCCAAATTTTAAGTACATGTTTAATTTTAATCACAAGTAGTCTCACTGTGCAGTGTCTCTAAAAGCCTGCCAAAACAGGGCCAAATTAACAAGGGAATTTAGATTTTTTTAAAATCATTTTAGAAGCACTATTACTTAGATTAGCAAAGATTAGATTTTTTTCCCACAATTAAGATACCTTGGCAAATTCAAACCTGCACACGACCCTCATGTCACTCTCAATGGGAATCTACATAAACGCACACAAACCCACAAGCAGTCACTGTGATATCTGACAGTTCAACACTTCAAGGTTAAGCAAAATAATTATTTTAACGCAGTTTTAGCCAAAACAAGGTGACAACCATAAGGAATTCTACAACAGCTGCTGGGGGAAAAACTGAGGATGCCTAAAAAAAAGAACAAAAAGCCCTACACAGCCACAGAGGTTGGCACAGCAAGCAGAAGCAGTGGTGAGCAGAGGTTCTGGGCCACGCCAGATTACCTGTTCCCCAAAGTCCAAGCCATGACGAGCCAGCACGGAATGCCAACTCATGAATGACACTTCTGTGATGAATCCAGTTGCCCAACACTGCAAGCCACACTAGCAAAGGAATTTTGCCAACTGAAGACTCCAGCTGAAGAGAAAGGAAGGTCTGAAGCAAGAAAGGAGTGCTAAAAATAAGGAAAAAAGAATTGACAGAGAGACTGCCTTATCATTAATTTAGCGACACAAGGAGGAATGTGCCGGATATCCCAAAGTGAGTAACCATTAGGACTGCATATCTGTATTTCACTCACTAGGCCGACTCGAAAGGGAAGTAGGGACTCTGTCCTGGTAGGGTGTACTCCTGAGCAGCCTCTGAAGCAGGTCCCTAAGTAGCCCTTCCATAATTAACTTATAAGGAAGACCAGGCAGGACATTCTGCTCTCCATGAAGTATCAAGGGAGAACAGATGTTTCTCAGTCTCCAAGGGAAAAACTCAAGAGTGTATCACTTCATAGCACTAATTCTTGAGCACAAAAAAAAAAAAAAAAATCACTGCACAGGAAACAAATAAAGGAAGGCAAAGGGTAAGTAAGCAAACAAACTCCAGTCAGACATTCAATATGGGCAAACGATATGAAACCTATTTCATTATTAAGTTAATGCTCCATGACATTACCATTCCCAAAAATACATGGCTGATTACAGACTAGCTTGTGGGGAAGGGACAGAGAAGGCAGTTAATAGGAAAATGCCTTTTATTGTAGCTTACCAGCCTCACACATTTCTACACTCCCACTCACTGCAGAAACATCTTTATGAAGTCTGGGCAGCATAATTAGTTTGGTTTTGTTTAAATCTGCATCACTGCACAGGTAAGCAAAGCCTTTCAGCTCCCTAACTTTTCCCCTAAGTTTTGCATCACTGAAATATGCATCATTTTACTTTTCGGTGATCTACATCTTGTTGTTCTTCTTCCAACAGCGGGCCCGAAGTACTTCATGAAGCGCCTTGTGCCTGTACCCAGCGTGTTACTGGGCGTTTAAACCACTGCTGGTCCCGAGAGGGCCAACTTTGGAGAGAAATAAATAAACAACCGACCTCCACACAGAAGTTTGTGCGCCAGCCCGGTCTGTGTGCCCACCGCGGACCCCGCGCTGTCGGAACACGGATTTACGCAAAGGAAAAGTGAGAAAGTAAATAAAAAGACCCGCTGGGAAGGATGTGGAGTGCCTTACCTCCGGAGTGCGCTCCGCGGGCTTCTTCCGCAGCGCCTGTTTGATCCTGGGCTCCACTGGGGCACTCATCCTCCAGCCCTGCGATCCCCGCCCCGGCCTCGGGAGCGGCTGGCGGGGCGCTGCCGCGATCACACCGGCGCGGCTCGCCGGGGCTCCTGCCCGGGCTCTGCCGCCCTCCGGGCCCACGGGGGACGCACCCCGAAACTTTCCCCGCGCCGGGGCCCGGGCGGGGAGCGGANCCGGCCCGAGCGGGACTCCCCGCGCGCTTGGCCCCCGCGGCTCCGCCCTCCGCGCCCGCACAAAGCGACGCGGACGGGCGAGTTGTTGTGCGGCGCCAGAGGGTCCGGAGAGGAATCCCACGGCCAGGTACGAGCCCGCGTCTCCCCTGAACACGCCGGGCGTCGCCGCCCCCGCCCTAGTCACCCGCCGCACATCCCCCAGTATGGAAAAGCGCGAGAGCGGGCGCTTTAACCCAGAGAATCAGCGAGAAGCGGGAGAGGCGGGGCGGAGGGGAATGGGCGGGGCTGTGGCGAGCACTGCCCCCACGCCCCACGCAGTGCGCAGAGGGCGGGGCCGGCGGGCGGCGCGGGGCGAAGGCTCGCGAGGGTTGGGAGGGGCTGAGCGCCTGCGTATTGGGAGGACGCTGCTTTTCCCGTCTTGAGGAGGTAGCGAGTTTCTACTGAAAGTCGGTTTTGTGCTGCCTGTATACTCAATATAAGGCGTTTTCTGCAGTAGTCTACATCCGAAATAAAGGACTTTCTGTATCACTTGGGATCAGAGTGTCCGTGAACAGGCATAACAGCAGGCATGCTGTCATGGCACCGCTCCCCCTGAGCTTGCGTGCAGTCCCCCTTTCCCTCACACTACAGTTCATAAACTATTGACCTCTGTGATTCCTGAGCTTCTCCAAGCCTTTGACTTAGGTCGCTTCTGGAGGAGTGGCCCCATCCTCGCAGTCCCCAGTGAGGCCTCGCAGTGCCCGTTTGGGTACGGTCCCGCCCCCTGCCCGGACTCGCCGAATACAGACCTCGGCATGAAATACAAAGAAGGTGCTACCACAGCTCGGCAGTCCTGTGGGGTTTTACAAACTTCTTCCAAGCCCTGTATTCCTGGTCCTGACGGCCGCTTGGGGACAACAGGAAGCAGCCACATACCAAACACGCATCGCAAGATTTTCCTTCCTACTGCAAGTCCGATTCTGTAAATTTATGAGATCAAAGCTTTGCAGGCACACAACTTGTGTTTGCCCTTTTGCTTTTTCCTCTTTCCTTCCTAATAACCAAGAGTGTTTTTGTTCCTGCCCTTTCTCCAGCTACCCCTTCCCGTTCTCTTTACCACTTGCCCTTTATGGCAATTACCTTTGTTGTGCTCAAGGACTTGATTGCCTCTTCCACGTTGTTTTATAATATTTCTAGTGTTTTCTTAAAAAAAAAAAAAAAATCTGAGAAAACACGACGTTTCCTCCAGTGCAGACTGTTTTGATGCTGTGCCTGGTATCACTGGAGGCACAACAACCATGGGATGGATAGCCGGGATCTAAACAGCACCTACTCTTAACATCACAGTCATTACACTGGATCCACAATAGAGAGAATATAAGATGCTCCCAAAACTGACAGGAAAGACACAGGTTTCAGTCTCATAAAGTCTATCAAAACTCATTTTCTTTCTTTTTTTTTCTCCTTCTCTTTGAACTTCTTTTGTAAATGTAAGACTTACAAATATCATCTATTATTGTTCCAAAGGTCAGAAGTTTGTACTAGTTATTTGGCAGAACACATTATCCTCTTTCAACTTTAGTACATAAAATATTATTTCCAGTGGTGTGGGAATCTTCAGAGATTCCCTGCCAGGAACCAAATGGAAAAGATAAGAGAGAAAAAGTCCTCCTGAGTAACTTAGTAGAAGAAAAGAACTGAAGCATGAATCCTTCTCTATTAGGAGATTCTTTTTTTCTCTTACTTTTTCCTTTTTTTAATTGGAGTGTAATAGCAAATCGAGAGCTTTATCAGTTCAGTTGATATTTAAGGATCATGTAAAAGATTAGTCAATACTCCCCAGGTGCAGGTTGCTGGAAAAAAATTAATCAACAACTAGCAAAAAAATCCCAGATTTTGGTGAAATCTGCGTAGTCACAGTTCTCATGGATCTGAAATCATTTAAGCCCTGTTCTTGGTTTTTAGAAGGGAACTCATTTTACCACCTATTGCAGCTATTCAGCATTCTGACAATGAACATAACACGAAAGTGGACACTCACCATGGGAATAAAGTTAGTAGCCTAAAAATTCCTTTTTCTTTCACAGACAAATTCTCATACTGAACACCAGCCTACAGCCAGGCATAGGAGTAGTGAGGGAGCCAGAAGTATTCCACAGGAACCAAAGCTGCCATTCCAGTTTAATTGCTTGGCTCAACCTACCCATGAAACAAGACTTCCCTCACTCCAAATGTACCTGAATTTGGGTAGGTAATGGCTCTAATAGCTGCAATTATTTCAGGGGCTATTTCAGCCATAGGGTTTATTTTCCCAGATATCTGGAGAACAATAGAAACAAGTGTCATGATCCTCACTGCTTTCTGGTGTTACAGCCGATGTCTCCACGTGGTAAAACTGACATAGTTAAACACAATTAAAAGGCTTTCACAAGGTAGTAATTTCAGGGCTGGGATTAAGGGATGTGGCCAAGCAGGATCCCTTTTGTCCATTCAGAGGGGAAAATCTGCCTCCGTTTTATCTGTATCTGTGCACAAGTAAAGCATCATCACTTACTGCCGAGTTTTTTAACTGAAAACTAACAGTATCTGTATCATGTAAGAATCAGACGTGCTTTGCTATCAATATGGATGAGTTGCAGTCTCAGGAGATTAAATGTTTCTGCTTCAAACATCCGTGAATTTGGGAAGACCAGCTGAGTTACAGAGTACATCTCCTCCTCCCAGTATGTTCCCTCAATTGTTCTGCTTCACTGACACTCCCAAAGATGCCTTTTAATCTAATGCCTTTTACCACCACGTGCACATCCCAGATTCCTCAGGCTAGAACTCAACTTCCTCTCCTTTCCCACTGGGAAAGATTCATAATCATCATGCACTGAAATATTTTTAACTTTTATTTTCACGTATTCTATGTATTTAGTTTCCTTTGAGTTGTTACAGCCTGGCAACTTCCTTCCTCTCATTCTCCAATCCATCTGTTAGGCTATTGGTTTTAATTTCTTAGCTTTGGGGAAAAAAAATTCCCCTTGGACATTCATGCACATCTTTGGCGACAACTACAAGCTAAGTATGTGGTTAACATACTGCAAGGAAGATACAAATTAATTCTCTGCCTGACTAGAGGAAAACAAAATATTCTGGGATGCCTAATGGGGAGAACCTCTTCAGACAGTTTTACCATATATGCTTAGTCTGATGAACTTCCTGAAGAATTGGGGAGGCAAAGGGATCATTAGGAATTTTGTGAGAGCTCACCTTTTGCAGGAAAGTTACATTTTTGCAAATGGCACAACACTGCTCAGGTAGCTACGTAAGAATATTGATCTCCTGGCTATATAACAGCATTTTGCAGCTCAAAATTTCCATTTCTGAAATTAAAAGTGAAATACCAAATTATTTTTGCAAAATCAAGAGCAAGAATGAAATTACCCGAATATTGTACTGCTGATTCTGCTCCTTCCAAAGCAAAATTCCCCACTGTGCATATTTCCAGAGTGTCATTTCAAAGGATAATTGTAAAAGTAGAAAAGAAGAAACAGAACTGTGAGATCATTATCTTTTTGCTGTATTTTAATAACATTAGCTTAACATTTAGGTTTTTAAAACTAAACCCCCGTCTTTCTTGTCTTTAACTCAAGACTAACTTGGCTTTCCTTCTAAAAAAAAATCTAGTACAGATTTTTCCTGATGGGCTTTCCTTCCATATATAGATTTTTCCTGAAGAGTAGAAGCCATGTACACATAAGCAATTGCAGATCTCCTTATGACAGTCAAACACTTAATTTTCAGCCTTTATCAACAATACAGAAACAAATGGGGAACCTGACACCTTTTTAATGTGGGGATGGAACACTTTCTCTACTTACGTTTTACCTTCAGTGGCAATTTTGCTTGCTTTTCATGTTCACTGTCACACATCTGTGATGGTCTCTAACGTGCTGAGTGCTAGTGTGGACTGGGAATTCAGTAAGCCTTAAGATTGAAAGGTTTTAAGATTATATTAAAATGCAAAGAGAGGGAATGACAAGCCCCAGCTACTCCCAGGAGCATCCTGAACCATAGCTCAGCTGGAGGCAGTAACAATTTCCTACTTCTTAGTCCCAATTGAAGGACACATCTCTCAGCTGAGGGCAATTTATGGGGTGTTCACGGGAAAGGCTTCATGGAGAACAGGTGGAAATTCTGAAGTAACAAATATTTTATGCTTGAGGATGCACAGTGTGTGTGGGAGCATGTCACCCTGACCTTTGTGTCACGTAATCCTTTGCCAGTGCTTATGGAGTCCTGGTTCCCAAATCAGGAACAATCTGAAAAGGAAACAGTGAATTGGGTTATTTGCTATTCATTTACTAAGGTTTCTGTGAACACAAAGACAGGCATTGATGCACTTTCTGAAAGTTACCAGTGAGGACAGTGAGGGCTGTTTGTGTTGAAAGAACACTGGCTGTCTCGTGACACTGACATGTATGTTCTCATCTTTCTCATTTCTCTTCCTTGTCCATATGGGAAGCAACAGGTATGAAGAAGGGCATTCCTCTCCCTTGCCACTGCTGAGTGACTTGAAAGGGTCCGTCCGGGGCCTGGCACCACCCTGATGGAGTTACCAAGCCCTGATGAATGTGAGTCAATGGGATGAGGAGAGAAAGGACTCCTGCCAAGTCACTGAAGCATCCAAACTGCCTCAGGCATGGTGTAGTTTACATTATCAACAGTGTCTGATAAAACAGAATAAGAACTGAAAAAAACATTCAAAACTGTTACAAAATAACATTTAAACCCCAGCTGCTTTGCTCCAAGCCATGAGTTCTTGCTACATACTCCACAATGGAACAGCTCTGTCTGAAACAGGCTCTTATATCCATTCTTTTGTGTGTCTTCTGCCACTTTATTTTTGCTACACACAACCTACAGATACTCAATTCCAGCGCTAGCACTTTGTTGGCAAAACGCAAAAGAGCATATGGGCCTGTCTAGATATTGGAAGTATCCAGAAATATGATATAGATGTCCATGCTCAAGCCTGAAAAAATTAAAGATGGGGGTGGCAGTGGAAAACCTGCAGTGACAGGAGGCAGTGTGGAATCTGGTGACTGCCCCATTTGCATGTTCTTTGTTGCTATAATCAGGTTACAGCTTCAACTGAAAGATTTTCTTCAATTTGTCATCAGAAACCTCTTGCCAAAAACCGTTAGAAATTGGAGGGTGGGTAAAAGAATGGGCTGGGCACAGATAAAGATGAAGACTTAAGTAACAAAAAGAAAGAACAGTCTTGGCATGGGAAACTCTCCACCAGTAATTTGGTATCGGTTGCCAATTTAACATATCTTATTCCCATTAATTTTTGGGGGATGTTAATAGTTGTACAACTATAAACTGCAAGAAGATTTCACAAACAGTGAGGATTTTGTCTGTGACCTGTTATAACCCAGAGAGAACATGCAATGGGATTTGTATTTTTCTACTGAGTAGCTATTTTCAGAGGCAAAAAGCCAAACACTTGCATAACTCAATGTGACCATTTTGTGTATCTGTGGCATTTGTTACTGGACAACACTTTGGCCGACAGTGTTGAGCTGGTAAAAGAACAGGGCACGCCTACAGAAAGCAGCCAGTTTAAATATTATAAAGATTAGAGTAAATAGCATTTCAGTCCTTCCCCTTTTTTAAGTAAATGGAGTAATTCTCCAAGCATGTGGAAAAACAATAAGCAACTTCTCTTCTGCCAAAGAACAGGCAAATGGTCTAGACCTTTTCTTAACTGGCAATCATCTAGATTAAGAAATTGTGAATAAACACCTGACAGGCAATTTCACTGCTTTATGCAATCAAATACATGCTACTTATTTGTGAAATCCAGTGAGAAATATTACAGCATTTGAATCGAGACCAATGCTGGGGAAAACTTGCATTTCTTACCATTGTCTTGCTGCTGGTGTCAAGGTTCTTTGCAACCACAAGCTTTGCTATCATAGCATAGACCACAGTGACAATTCAGCCATCATCAGATCAGCTTTCCATTGTTTGCAGACATTTGGTGCATTTGTAGGAAGATACAGGTCTCTGTGTTTGTGTTTTTGTGCATGTGTATAAACTATAATTTGATTACAAAGAAATGTTGCACAGTTTAGTAGACTCAGTCCAGGCCTGAGAGCCAGAAATGCTTAGTGAAGTCATTGCAAAGTTATGTAGGCCAAAATTCCCTGTATCATCCTCTGGTTTTAGTCACACTTCGATGCTGTCAGTCTGATTTTTGTGATGAAGAAGAGGATAAACAGTTCCTGCTGACATGAGTTAGCAAGAGCTCAGCTCCTCCGTGCTCTTAAACTGGGTTCCCTCGCCTTGAAGCACTTGCTGTCAGGGGTGGTTGCTTTTATCATCTGTCTTTGCAAGATGTCATACATCCTTATTATTCCTTATGATCTCTTCTCCAGCTTTTAATGACCCTGCAGAGCTAATGAGATGTTTAGTTCCCCCATCCAAGCACAACCATATGGATGAGATGATATCAGTAAACTCACTGAAACCATTAAATCTCAGGCATGCGGAATTTCCAGAAAGTTCCTGTTTTCAGCATGTCAGTTTTAGTCTTCAGATGCAGAAGCATACAGCCTGCTCACATAATGGCAGCAGCATAACAGGACAAACTGTCTTCTGCAGACAAAATCCTAACTATTTTTAACTTTAGAAAGATCTGAGATGACTCCTCTTCCACTCAATGTGGTTTTTCTCCCTTCCTTCTAGAGACCCTGCCCTTGGTAACATAGAGTAATTCCGTGTTAAGGGATATTGATTCCTAACAGTGTCCCAAAGCCTGTGGTGGCCTCTTCCAACCACCCAGCAGCTTTCCTGCAGCAGACAGCTGAGATGCTCCTGCTCAGAGACCACCAGACTCTCTTTTACCTTCATGCTTCAGAAAGTTGAGACATCAAGGGAGATAGCTGTCCTTCCTCAGCTGCAAGGGAGGGACACAAGCGTGTGCAGAGGAACTGCCTTGCCAGGGCAGAGCAGGAGTTGAAGGTACAGCACCAGACAGAGTCAGGAGAGTTAGACTCCTCCTAGAAGACCTGCTCACTTTTCCATACATAAAACAGGGAGGAACCCTCACTGCAAACCCCATCATCCCACCCTGAGGGGCTGCAGCATCTCCCAGCTGGGATTTGCCCCTCCTCTCCCAGGAGGGGAGGCTGTGTCCAAAGTACAGCAACTCCTGGTGTGTGGTCTGCCAGGGGGTAAATGTGAGGTGAGAGGGAAGTGGTATTTCATCCTGTGTTTTTCCAGTAGATGGTTGTACTGGTTGTTTTTTTTTAATGCTAAAAGCATAACCAAACCTTGAATGAAAGGAAGCATTATGTATGGAGCAAAGGAAGAATTTCCTTTACTGTAACTCGTAGGGAGAAAAGGAAATAAAAGCAGAGCAGCAGTTAGATGAAGGTCAGATGATTGTATGAATCAGAGGGTGATGCAAGTTATCAAGTGCACAGCTGAGTGCTCCGCCCAGTAAACCAGATGCCACCTAAGTACACAAATACCACTTACCTATGATTGCTTACCCCCATGGAAGTAGTCTTCTTCCTTAGAGAGGACTGAGGATTTTTTAGGAAAATATTTATCAGGTAGGATGGCAGTGATGACATTAAGGCAGATGCAATTTCTTAAGATTTTTAGGCATTTCACTCCATGTAGGTGAAAGCTGAGACACAAGCACTCTCCAGTCCAAAACACTGAAGAGGTGATGGAGGCTGCTGTCAGGGTATTTCCAGAGCTGTGTCTGGAAATGTATTTGCAATTTCCATTAAAAAGGGAAATACAATGAAATTCCTGCGGTGACCTGCCTGGCCCATAGGAAGCACACTAACTTCCAGAAAAAACCTGATGCCAAAAACAATCTTGTCAAGGAAATATAATTTTCAATACCTGCATATGAAGTGACTGCATAAGTGGAACCAGCAACCTTTGACTTTTCTAGAAAGCTGAGTGGAGCTGCCCTCCAAGTGCCCTTACCTCCCCTCTGTGTGTCAGGGATACTCTCAGTGCCATACCAGGATGCTAAAAGTCATGGATGGTACCAGCAGGTATCTCACTACCTTTTTTCAAACTGCTTTAGTGACTGACTTTTTGTTCCAGAGCTTTTGCCAGTGGCAGACATTTTCCATGGCAGTCCATTGCATTGGAACAGTTGGATTTCATTGCCATCTTTATCCAAGGCAAAATTGCCTTTGCAGTAGAAGTGTTTTCTTTTATATAAACTATTGCTGTAGTAGTTGCTACTTTGTGAACTATCACTGGGTCTTGCTCTAGGAGCAAGAAAAGTGCTGTGCTTTTGAAGAAGGTACCAAGAGAAATGGAAACAGTTTGTGGGTTTCCAGTTAAGGAGACCCTGAGCAGGAAGTACCCCAGAGCTTTTTCTAGTTGTGGTCTAAAGAAGGATGCGCAAAAACATGGTAAAGAATCTGCAATCAAAATTGGCAAGAAGAGTATTGCAATAAGAAACTGAGAGAGCAGAGCTCTGCAGCACCTTGGGCCCAGGGTGGGAATCACCAGTAAAGCCATGTCCTGGGGTCTGGCAAGATTGTGAGTGGAGACAGGTGTTAGCGACACCCCAAACCTGAAGGTGCAGTGATGGTGGTCCAGCAGATTAAGCTCTCAGTAACTTATACAATAACAGAATCACAGAATGGTTTGGGTTAGAAGGGACCTTTAGAGGTCATCTTGTTCCAACCCCCTGCCATGGGCAAGGACACCTTCCACTAGACCAGGTTGCTCAAAGCCCCATCCAATCTGGCCTTGAACACTTCCAGGGATGGGGCAGACACAGCTTCTGTGGGCAGCCTGTGCCAGGGCCTCACCACCCTCACTGCAGAAAACTTCTTCCTTACATCTAACCTAAATTGACCCTCTCTTAGTTTAAAACCATTTAGTTTAAACACCATGGGCAAGGAGGGGGGGAGGGTTCTGTTGCAGAGTGTTTCCCTCACTGAGATAATGAGATCACCACATGCTCCAGCAATGCTGCTCAGCTGCCTCTTTAGTTGACAGCCTGAACAGGAAATAGCCAAATCACGCCTAATGAGCTTTCATACTTTGACTGTAAGCGATGAAGGCACAGGACAGACACTGCTGATGGATGACATTTCCTCCAAACCTGCCTCTGTTGTTCGCATCCTGAAAAAGTGGGAATTCACCCCATATTTCTGAAACTAATGACGTGCACTGGACAAACCCTGCATGGGCTCCAACAGAGCCAATGATTCCTCCACCAGAAGGATGAGCTGCTGTACGAGCTTGCGATCCAGCAGGGTCAGCAGCTTCCCAGCCAGCCAACCTGGGAAAAAAACAGATAAGGAAGTGAAGGTCAACCTCAGAATATCTGAAAAGTTGTATTTAGGTTAAGGATTATTTTCCCCTGAAAAATGTGTGTCTGAATTCACAGCTGTGAAGAGCTGCAGTTGCCAGGAACAATGGGGGTTCTTACCAGCCCAAGACAGAGCCCTTGATTTTAATACTAAATCAGTTCAACTCTACAGTTCTTAAAAACCTCTGTTTCCATGGGAAGGGCCTGCTTTTCACTAACCTGTAATTTAAGAAATAGTTTGGAGAGTTAAGCTGTATTTTGAAAAATAAATTCTCCTTCAGGCTGAAGGTCTTTACAGCCTAACCAGCTCCAGAACAATGTCGTGTGAAATGACAGAGATCAAGACCTTTAGTTAAACTGTACAAGAAAAACAGCTTTGGAGAATAAAGTGCATGATCATTAATTACTGCAGCAGAAGGAACACAGCTGTAATTTTTTTGTTCACCCAGAATATCTGCCACAAATTTTATCACTCTTATTGTTAATACATGAAAACAGGAGCCCTTATTTTTTCATGTCTTTTGCTAGTGATCAAAATTAGACAAGATTTCTAGTTACAGCTGCTATTAATAAATCTATTCCTTGAAAATGTGGTAGTTAATTTCTTAGGATTCAGTGCACTCAATGAGCTATTGAAAACTGTAATTGCTCATGGCCGTAATTTTGAAGTAATTATAGAAGTAACTATAGAGGAAATGCTGAACGTAGTCTTTGCAACACATTGAAGTTCTCCAAAGTGAAAAGCATCCCTGGCAGGAAAATCAAGCACATAAACCCACTGGTACCCTCTGCCCTAAAGTCACTGTTTATAGACACCTTTGTAGCATAGTGACTTTTTGCCATTGCTGCCCCAAAGGCCCCAAATGAGGGTGTTTGCTCAGGTGATGTCCCACGAGTGGCCCTGTGTCAGCACTGGGAGCTGGCCAAGGGACTTGCTGGGGTCACCTCTGCACAGACTTCGGCTTTGCCTCCAGGCGCCCTCACCACTGCACTCTCTGCTGGCTCCAGTCTGTTTGTAAACCACTTTTCTTTTGGTGACATTAGTGAAAATATTCTAGAAATTAATTTGATTAGCCAAGAAAACTAAATTAATGAGCCTTTGGGAAATAAGAAGTTAATTTCTCAAGGAAATGTTCTCACCCTTGTTCCTCAGCCCAGCTACGTGCACTTCCGTAAGAAACACTGCCTTCATTTCCAATGCCACTTAAGGAAAACATTTGCTTTCCATTAAAACCTAGGACAAACTCCACCTTCAGCTCTCCCACCCGGCCCCGGCAATGCCACCGTGACACATTCATGTGTCCCAGAGCTGCAACTTCAGCCCATCCCGCTCAAGCAGGAAATAATGACGAGAGCAGCATTGGTTGTGATTGCTCCAGCACAGCAGAGCTGCATGTGATCTGCACGACTCCCCATTCCCTCTTAGTGCTTTTCCATAAGAAAAAAGCAGGGTCTGTCCAACCAGTGGAATCAAAGCTCATCCTAAGGAGTTAACAAAGAAGGAAAAGCAAATTCCAGATTAAACAGACACTGGTTAGTGCTAGGAACTGAACAACGGGAGCAGGCAAAAGCACGGTGGTCGGAGAGAGTTCCTCTCCATCATTTTAGAAAGCACAGGATAGATGAAAACTTCAAACCAAAAAATACCCGCATTAAACATGTCTTTATGGGCTAAAACACAGCAGCCCAGGGATGGCCCTGACCTCTGGCACTTAGGCGCCGCAGGGCTCCCCCAACCCCGTGCTCCCCTGTGACCTGCGTCAGAGGAAGTGGCTCCCTCCCGTTCATATAAGATTTTGATTTTGTAATGCGAAAAAGATGAGCCAGAGCAGGACATTTCCATCCTGCCACCCCTGTCTCGTTCTTCCGTAAGATTTTTCTTGGTCTGTAATTTCATCTCTGAGAAGTTCTATCTACAGAAAAACTGTTACCAAAGGTACCGGCTTGCAGGTCCTTTAAGGAAACAACAGCAAACGGAAAGCACAACGGTGGGGGGAGTGGTGAATCATCCCAGAATTCCCCACCAGCACTCGGAGTGGGAGGTCCTCTCACAGCCGGGGGCCTGGCCAAAGCTGGGGCATAGGCAGAGTAGCTGTGTCACAAGAGAAAGGAATCTGCTTATCTCCTGTCCTGCTTTGGAAATCCAGGAGGAGCCTGCGGCCCAAATACTTCCTTCGGGATGTTGCAATAAGGGCTGCTGGCTGGGCCGGGATGGCTCATCGGTGCCGCCCGGCAGCACAGCTCTGCCCTGGAGTCACGGTCCCTCGCCCTCGCTGGTGTCTGAGCACCCACACAGCTGCCTGGCTGTACTGCAGGGCTCCGAGATGGAGCTCTGGGGAAACCTGGCCTTGAAACAAAGCGAGTGTCTGCGCCCGAGTCAGTCGCAGCGGGAAGCAGCCCCGCGGCCGGGCTCGCCCCGCAAACCACCGGGGCCGGTTGTTCAGCCCGCAGCGCATCGCGGCACTCACTGAGTGCCGATGGGCCGGATCCGGGTGCACAAACTGCTCTGCCAACACAGCTACGGCCACCGTGGGCATTGCTCAACCCATGGAGACTTTGAGCAACAGGAACCGGGCAGAGGCAGCGCCCAGGCGCTGGCGTTTAGCTGACGTGCACTGACGGGGAAGGGCACATGTCACCGCGATGTCCTCTGAGGTCATGCAGGACATAAAAGGTGCTGCCGGGTGCCTCACCACAAACCACTCCTGATGTGCTTCAGGTAGCCTTTCCTTATCACTGACATCCCAAACCGCAGGACCCGCTACTTGCTGTCACCTGCCTTTACTCCTGCACCTTCTTGTGCCAAAACTACCAGTGACAGGCATTAAGAGCTCTCTGGGCCCTGCTGCGGCTGGTTCTCAGGAGCACAGCTGAAGGCAGGAGCTCAGGCAGTGATCCCCACCCCCGGAGCAGATGTCTTAAGCTCCAGCTGGGAACAAACAGCTGGAACACACAGAGGTTTGGAAATCAAATTCTGCCGCTGTACAAATATTTTTGATAAAGAAAATAAACAAGTACGTGGGAGTTACATGCTGCTTCCTGCTACTATGCTTCTAGGAGGAGACAAGCTGCCAGAGAGCAGAGAGCCTGAGCAAGACCCAAGTGGGCGACATGAAGGTGATGGCTCACATGAAGCTGTTCATTTCCAGAGGCCACACAACTGTCCAGCTTTGCAGGCCAGCAGGTATTGCTGAGGCAGAAAATGCTGCCCAGCAGCAGTCCTTCGGTGGAAGGAGAGCCACAGCACCTCTCCAGCACATGACCCCTCATGCCAGCTCTTCCACCAGGTTCCTGTGGGGACCCACAGCCCCATGGGATGCTCCATGTTGGCACTTTCCGTGCCAGTCGGGGCAGGAGCTCTCACTCCTGTTCCTCGGTGCTGAGCTGCCTGTCCTGCAGTGTCTGTTCCTTCCAACTGACCACAGCAAGGGGAAAATTAACCACCCCTTTGGGAGAGCTATCAGGCACATTGGGCACAGATGATTTACCTTCCAGCTCCTCTGCCAGAGGGCTCTCAAAGCAAAGCCGCTGCTGCTGGGGAATCAGGTTCTGCTCCAAAAGCCTGGACAGATCCCATAGGATTTGAACTTGTGGTTCTTCAGCAGTCAAAACAGAAAAGCACTGCTTCCAGTAAAGAAGCATCTCCAGCCAGCACCAGCAACACTTTCCAAAACCCGAAGCACTGGTGTATTTAGATCTGCCTGTAGCAACAGCAAAGATGATCTTACTGTACAGAGAGAAGACAAAAAGGCTGCAGGGGTGGTGTGCAAAGCCTGTAACTGCTCCTGTACCACAAAATAAAGGCAGGGATGGCTGGAACAGAATGTGCATGCTGCAGCACATAAACAGAGATGTTCCTTGCAGCACAGAGACTCAGAAGACACGTGTATCTCCAGGCTCTCTGCTTACTTTTACCTCCAACTAGAAGGCCACTATTTTTTAACAATAAACGTTTAAGAGAAAAGAAAGCAACAGCAGCTCAGCAGAGAGCTGTTAGGAGCTCTGTGCTTTTCTGCAACCAACACACCAAGCTGCTTCCCACCCCTGGATCCAGAAATTGTCCTGTGGTTACTCTGCACTAAGCCACACAGAAAATAATCATATCCTCCTCTGCAGAGCCCTGGGAATAATGTGAGAGATGAGAGACGCCATGGTACTTGGGTGCCTGTGGCTTCTTTCCTGTCTTTGCCTTAGCTAAGTGAATTACCTTTCTCTTTTGTTTCAGGAAAATTAAGGGAATTGCAGAAAAGGCGTAACAATACATTAAAAATATTGGCTAGCAGGTGCTATGTCTCAGTCTAGCTGGAAAGTTTAAAAGGAAATCAATTCTGGGCATTAACATGAGCATTTTCTAGATGCTGCAGTGATTATACTGCTGAATTTACTGCTCACATCATCGCTGCCAAACACTCACATAGACACATGACTCCAGCTACCCTTGCCATCCCTGTCAGGAGGACACCTCATGACCATCTGCTCTGGTAACACAAAATTCTCTGCCCTCTGTCAGGTGCGCTCAGCCCAAGAAGCCCCGCAGGAGGTCTGATAGTGCACAGTGCACATCACCGGTGTTCCCTGGCAGAGCTCCCAGCTAAAGCCGAGCACTTCCTGCTGCAGGTTCTGCTGGAGTTGCCTGCTCGACACCTTCAGCGCTGCTGTAGGACTGCAGGCTCTGCCTTGCGAATCCGTCATGGAACAAGTACACCAGGCCAGCAATAACCCCCTGTGTTACCAGTATCAAAAGGCAAGGGATCCTGTGTTGATTGCTTTTGTTGATTCACTCACACCGAGCACTGAGCCATTGTTACTTGGGATGCGAACAGAGAAGGCCAAGTCAGAGCAATTAATCCCTGAGCACAGGGGAAGCTCACGGTGGTGCTACAGGACCAGTTTAAGCACCCAAGAGTCGGCTGTCATGGCTTTCATTCCTCTGAGAGAGGACAAATTCCATTCTTCCAAACACTCCCATCACGGGCATCCTTTTACAGGACAGGACTTGGCAGGTGCAAGTGGAAATCCTAGAAGGCTCCTGTGCTGTCTGGCTGTGCTAAACGTGGGACCTGCAGTGTTCCCTGCCCAGCAGCTGGTCTCTGCAAGACAGGGCTCGGGGACACTAACCTCAGCTCGTCTCTCAGTTCATCCTGCACCTCACGTGTGGCAAGGGCACCTGGGGCAGGTACGTAAAAGGGCAGGAAACCTCAGAGCATTTATCAAAAATAGAAGATACAGCTGCTTTGGGCAAAGGTTTCCATCTCCTGCTTGTACTTTTTCCATTCTTTGGGAACACACAACCTTATTTAACCCAGATGCTCTAAAGCCTCATTTGTACACTCTGCTACATCTTCCTAATTGTTTTTCCTGTTATATGATTATTACTTCACTTTTCTTGGCAGCACTGTTATCACAATTTGAACTTAGATGTAATAAAACCTTACAAAGACTCCTCAATAACCTTCATTCCTGTGCAGCAGCCCAGAGAGACAGAAAAGGGATTGTACCCAGGCAGATGGGCACAAATACAGTGACAAACACAATGGCGAACACCTGTGTGACAAACTGCTTTCCAGGTCACTTTAGGAATGAATGTATGAACCAGTGGAAGACCATGGCTTTCTGCTTATGTTTGTTCACCTTACACAAAGTCAAGCATCAGTACAGAGGATCAGGACCTCCCTCCCATCTCACTATTGCTTTCTGGGGGCCAACAACATTCACAACTGAAGGAACAGCAAGTTCAATCACAAATTCCTATCTGAAACAATTAATTCCTTATGAGACCCCAAATTAAATGGCTGCAGCACTGCCAAGTGCCAGAATCATGCCTTAAAATGGGCAGATGAGAGGAGACAGGTGTCAAATGTGAGATGGTTCACTCACCCACGGTGTCATAGCACGTGTCAAAAAAGGGACACAAAAGGTACCAGAACTAAACTGACATACTGTATTTATTGCACAAATTTCCCCTAAAATTGGGAATGGTTATTATAATACAAGTGCACATCTTGGGAAATATATACAAAAACAAAAGAGAGAACAAGTATGTACATTTTACCCAGCATTTTACGAGTACCACCATCTAAATAATTTAGAGAAAGCAAAAAATTGTCATAAAACATCTCTAAGAACTAACAGGGAAAACATATGCAAAGTGTAAAATCTGTTCTTTTAAAGTTTTTTGTTCTTAGCAGCCCGGTGTTTGCCAATTGCAACAAAATCAAATTTGCTAATTTATACTAAGTGCCTAGTACACTCAGGTTTCAGCCAGACGATTAACACATGTTAATAATCGAGATTGGGAATAGTGGAAAAAAGAACTCAAACATTAGTTTTCTATTCACATGAAAGAATCATGATATATTTTTAAAAGTCAATGCTATATCCTGTAAAAATCCCTTTTCGTATTATTTAACAAACACACATATGTACCACGTTGTTCACGTACCCCAAAAGTTAACTCACAGGAAAACTTCCCATCACACGAGGGTTTTTGTTGTGTTCTGCCCACAACACTGCTGAGAGGTGGAGAGGGTGCTGCCATGCCAGGAGGGACTGGCACTGTGGGAGGATGACGAAGAAGCTGCATCCCTGGCTGCTCCATCTGGGACAGACTGAACACATCATTAACGCCATTACCAGGTGGTGTTGGGCAGAGGGTGGCAGAGAAGGTGCCACGCAAGAGCCACCTCCTTCTCATCTCATGTTAATACTCATTGCAAGCCACGCAAGGGTCTTTCTGGAGAGTCAAACCCATTTCAAAGTGACCCCAACAATTTGCGCAATAATGACCAAACGAGGAGGACCAGGATTCTCCTGTAAGGATCATCATGAGCACAGTGCTGGGGGATGCCAGGGTGAGGGTGCAGTTGCCCAGCTCTCTGGGCACGTGCTATGGATGAACTCACCCACAGAACCTCCCAAGGCACAGGCAGGAACCCTCCTCCACCAGCCCCGGCAGCACAGACACCGCCAGGTCACCACTGCCTGTCTGCGTACAACATGGAATCCTAACTACTGCCTATACCACATACAAGGTTAAACATCCATGTTCTGAGTGCAATCCTATATTTCATTAGAAATGTGTTTACATAACTGGGCCCCTGTTTTGTGCTCATTCCAAAAGCCAGATGTAATATAATTGTGTGGCAAGGAAAGGACATTTGAAAAATGGGAGAAACAAATCCTTGGATCATATATTAAACATGAGTTTTTCCCCTGCAGCAGTCAGCATTAGATTTTATATACAAAAGAGTTTCCAGTGACACTGCCTGTATTAACGTTGGGGTCACCTCCTGATGTAGACTTAGTCCTACATGGAAGGGAGGGGTGGGTTTGCCATGTAGATCTCCCTGGAACAGAGTTTTAGGTGACAGATTTTAAGTAGTACTGAAAAACTACTCCAGGTGAATCCTGGCCCCAGAGAAGGAAGGGAGGAGAGTTCTGTCACTGACAGAGGTGGGGCAGGGATCTCTCCTATTGTTTTCAAGTTTATCAAATGGTTAAAATAGATTTGTACTTAAAGTAACTCTGCAAACAACAATAGCAGGCGTGCTGTACTATTGAAAAGATGATTACAGAATGACGTATTTATAGAAATTTTATACAATTTAGCAACCAAGTGAATACGTGTCTCCTACTCGTGTGGATAATCCATGAATTTCAATATACTAAACCTAATAGATGAAAATCAGCTAAAAATCAGCAACATTAATTGGCTGCTAGGACAAATATGCAAAGCAAAGCCTAGAATGAACTGTCCAGTTAAACTGAGGTAGTAGAGCCTTCAAAAACATAATCCACCTCCCACTATTTACATTACTTACACCAGGTTGGGTGTATCAGCTACTCGTACAGCTATTGTATAAACAATGACAAACCAGTGATGGCTGAGTAAAAGAGAAAGGCTGAGAATAAAACAAACAACATTTCCTGCTGGTAATTACACAAGTGAGTAGAAAAGGGATTAGAGTCATCTGCAGCAAGGGTATATTTGTCAAAAAATTATTTGGATATTACTACACTATGGTGTAATCAATGTTCATTTTTTTTTTGTAGAATGGTTCTAAAAAATGTATCAATTAGTTACCTGAGCAATTAAGGGTAATAGTCTACTCATTTTGTCCCCAATGCTTTGGTACAATTATTTCTAGTTCATTATTTCAATAGCTGACTGACTGCTGTAAAAAGAATATGATGGTCCAAGAACATTATAGATCATAAAAAAGTTAGAGGTAATTGTCATGTCATTCTGGGGAACCCATGGGGAAATTTCAGCCAACATTCTCTTTACATTATTTTTGTTTTTAGCATTTTGATTACGTTGAGGAAGAAAAGCATCATTTAGTATAAAGCAACATTTAAACATTATAAACATTTAATACTGGTTACAGCATCCAGCCAAGAATCTCCATCACTAGTTTGTCTGTTGGCCTCTTCCTCCCTCCTCCCTGTCGCTCTCTGTCCCCCACTATTTCCTCTTCCCAGGAGAAAGATCATAAATAAATTCTGTAGCTGACTGTCACTAATAAGATTCTTACAAAAAAAAAAACAGGCCCCTGCCCTGTTCTTCCTCTGAGAAGTATTCCGAATTGGACTACAACGTGAAAAAGTAGAAGTTGTTTACAAATCATTGCAGCTCGTGAATTATAGATCCTAATGTGATCCTCATCAGCTGAAGCCTGGCTGAAAGCAGCTGCTTTCTTGTTCAGTTTATAAGGGGTGATGGCATCATGTATTTCTCAGAGCAGTTCTTTCTCCATTCCCCAGTATAAGTCACAGTCAGTCATCGTGGCAGAAACTGCTAAAAAATGCATCTGTTCAGCTTTGCTAAAATCTGCACTTTTCTGTGGCGGAAATCTCGGGCTTACTCAGTTTTCCTTTTTCCTTTCTTTATCCTTTTTTATAAATGGCCAAGTGGGAGAAGAGAAGTCTCCAACAGTTTGCACACCGGGCAGTCATATATGGAGATACTGCAGCTCAACAAGCAGTTTGTTTTACTTCCTGCAAAGAGAAAGGAGCCAGAACAAGTTGTCTTCCACTTTGTTTCCAGAGAGGCAAAAAGTCAAAGTCTGTGGCCTCTGGCATTTTAAAGTAGGATCTGGGCAACGTATGGAGAGTGAGTGCTCGCTACAGCTGCCAGCAAGGGGAGGTCGCTGGATTCAATCCTGAAAGGAAGCAGAAGAGTAATGTTTAATCCAACCTGAAACATCACTGGGCTGAACACGTGTCAGAACCCACACTGCCTGCTCAAGCCCCAGCACTTGTACTTGGGCCGTGGGCTACACACTGCAGCTGCCAGATTGTTCCTCCCACCCCTCCAGATGTGCGTGCTCCCACAGTGTCAGCACTGCCTGAACTCCCGCCTGTCTGGTGGGTTTTTAACAGGGCCAACAAACTGGTGAGGAAGCAGATGGAGGGAGGAAAATTCCTGCCTAACCTCAGAGTAAAGGGAATAATAGTTGGGGGACACAGCACAGGAGCAGAGGACCAGCTAAAGCTGCCATGCCCAGCACCACATATGCTCTGTGTGCCTTCCTGCTCACCCTGTACTCCTCTGCAGGAAAACATACTCAGAGCCCTCCTATAAACACCCCTTAAATAGATCCTCTGCCCATGCCCCACACCCACAGAGAGGCATTATGTGCCTTACATGACACAGAGAGTGTTTCCTGCCATGTAGGGAAAGTCAGCCTGGAGGAATCAGGGGCCCCATGTTGTTCAGTGATGACTGACCAACTAAGAAGGGAGTTTGATAAGCTCCGGAGTGCTGAGCCCATCTTCCTGCCCGCAGGGAAGACAGAAAGGCTGGGGGATCCTTGGGATCAAGCAATGGCTAAGGAGAAGCCTGAAGCCATGGGTAACTTTGGAGTTCCAGTCCCGTTTAGGAATCCATTTTGCTGTGCTTCAGAACAAGCCCAGGTGGAAGGTGTGGCACCAGGACACCCAGGGCAGCACTGCTGGGAGAAGTTTGTGACCATACCCCAGCACCACTCCCAGCTCCTTGACGTGGACTCTCATCTGCCCCTTGAGATACTCGGACAGCATCTTGCTTTTGAAGTAGAGCTCCTGCAGCCGATCTTCCAGGTGCATCACACACTAAAAAGCAAAGGGAGTTGTGTCAGGGAGAAGACAGAACCAAAGCAGCCTCAGAGCAGAAAGCACAGGTCCCATACTCCTGTTGCCTCTTCTGTGCCCATGTCTAGGTAAGATATTCACTGGCAGGACTTTCATTTTTGAGCAAAAGCCTTAGATTACGTGTTAAATCAACATTAATGACGCAGCTGTTTTGATTAGAGTGGCATTTCAATAGGCATCTCAAACAGCTACACCAGAGGATGCACTGGCTATGGATATAAACACTAGGCAGAGCCTTACATATCTTTAACCAGTGAAGTTAAAGGGTGCTTCAAAACCATCACCCTCGTGATTTCCATTTAGACTTACAAAGTTTGGAGATAAATTATGCTTGTAAAGCTGAAGAGTGGAATGAAGCAGGTTGGAGACGAGACTGGAGACTAACACTTCTTTTCCCAGTTTATTCTCAATCATTCGCCTCTGGCTACTGGCCACTTGCACCGTCCATTTGTCTGTGTCTGCAATAATGCAGACAGCTTCTGCAATGGGCTCATCCAGAACAGGGTGCTAAGGAACAAAAAATGAAGAGCAGAACCCTGAGAATGACAAATGACAGTGGTCTTTTCACAAACTTCACCATCCTGGATAGTAGGACAGCATCCCTGGACAGCAGGATAGCATCCCAGACACTGCTTCACCTAAAATACATCTGCCCACATTGCATTCCATCCATTAAAACCAGAGGGGTTTTGTGAGCAAGGCACAGTCTTAGAAGGCTAGTGGCTATTTCACCTTTTCTTTCACCTTTCTTTGAAGTGTGTCAGTTACATCTTTTGGTATTTGATGTAAAGAGTTCTGACATATCTAAAGTGTATTTTGAACTCCTAAAACTGAAAGTACCAAAACTCCAACTTGCTGTTCAGCGTGGCTGCGTTAACGAGGTCAGATTATTCCCAGCTGTCACTGGGTGTTTTCCTTCACGAGAGGCCAGCAGAGGGAGTCAGGAACCAAGCCTGTGCCTTGCCATTCCCCCCCGCTGGTGTTCCACCTCTCCAAAGCCATGAAAAAGGGTTCGAAAAAGGGAGTATTTGGAAACCCACTGCCCTTCCCTAATACATTTTCTGGGCTGAACTGTTAGCAATTATCTGCTTCCAAAGAGTCGCGCAAGGGCTTCACACAGGCACTGAGATGCCGTTACTGTTTTACCTGAAGATTAGCGTAAAAATCTCTCTGAGGCTGTATTTCAGACACATCTGTGCCACAGCAGCAGGTGCCTCACACTGCTTCCTCTCTCACCTGAAGTTCAATTACACTTCCCAAATAGCTTAAACAAGCCCCTGGAACAACCACTCAGGGAGCAAAACTCATCCGCTGTCGGGCTGGGCACAAGGTAGTGGGGGACAGGCATGCAGAGACAGGCCGCAGGTCTAATGCACATCGTTAACATGAGAAGTAGGGAAAAGGGGACTTTTTGGAAGGTCTCAGGAAAGTGCCTGCTCACCGGTCTGTTTTTCCTTATTCTCTGGGGAATAAACTAGATGAGAGTAGATGCCGCACTTTCAGTGACAGCCTGCTTTCTACTTCTTTCCTGGTAACTAAAAAGGGGAGGAAATACCACACTTCCTAAGTCATGCCCCAGTTCATCTAGGGAAAAACTGTTGTGGAGAAGAAATGATCTTCAACAGGTGAGAAGCACAAGTTCCCTTCAGACCATTACCTTTACATCGGTTTCTCCTTTTCTAATGAAGCCAGCGCTATTGGACACATGGACAATCCTAAAGAAGGAGAAATGTCCCCAAAATACTGAGCATTCCTGATGGAGAACACATTCTGCCACACAAGCAGCAGCACATTGGTCAGACGTGCAGGGACAGGGGAGGGAGCAATGGGAGCTTCTGCACCACTGCAGAAGGACTCTGTGCCCAGGAAGAGAGGCACAACCTCAGCATATGGGCTTGTTTAACGTCATTCCATCCTGTGGGGACACAACCATCAGCTGCCAAGCCTACAGGAGACAATGATACAGCTTAGCACTGAGATCCATCTTCCCAGGACAAAAGCCTCCCAGTTGGCTTCAGTGGGAGTCTGATCTTTTGTGCTCCAGATTTGCAGTGAAATGTCCACGTTTTTCAGATACATTAATTGAGACAGGAGAAAAAATTGGTGACCTAGGACTGGAGAAATCTGACAGGAGCTGTGACAGGAAATATTTCCACTTCCAGCAGGTTTGTACCTTCACAAACATTTATCTTTCCCTACTGTGAGAAATACATTTACCAAATATAGCTTAATTACCTGCACAGCATGAGACAAATCTGACACCAAACAGTGCCTCAGCTTTTCATCACTTCCTATTCCTTGCAAAACAAAGTCAGGGACATAAGATGAACAGTAGCCTCCTAGTAAGGATCTTCCAAAATTGGCAATACTGGGCTGGACAGAGTTGACTTCAACTAATTTTGACCTGCAAGAAAGGCGTATCAAAGAGATGTATAACAGTAAATAGCAAATTCAGCTTACAGAGGTTGCATTTCTACTTTTTTCGTATCTCTTCTAACTTGAAGCCAAGCATTTTTAAAAAAGTTTACAGTTAGCCTTTGCAGTTAGCCTGTCATGGAAGCAGGGAATACAAGCCAAGATCACAGTACACCATTAGTATTTTTTTCCAGACCACTGATCTCTCAATATTCCTCAACAACCAGGAAGCTCAAGAGACACTTTTCCAACCCCTGTTGCCAAGTTAGGCTACAGTCCTCCAAATACGTGACATGAGAAGAGGCTCCATCTTTTTTAGGCTCTGTTAGTGCTGAACAGTACTTACCCAGGGAAGGGAATCTCATATTCCTCTGCCCAATCTTCTTGCTCTCCTCCATAATAGTTACCGCCCAGTCTAGTTAGGTCATGGCCTGTATCCTCACTTTCGCTGTCACCCAGGGCACTGTCTGAACTCTCATTTCTTGGAATGTCCCAATCAATTCCTGGGGCGACTTTTTTCTCTACATTTTCTCTGTCCCCATGGGGGATGCGAATAGAGATTTTCTCTCTTTGGTCCTGCTCATTAAAGCAGTTTTTGTAGGTCTCTTGTCGAACAGAGTCCATGAATTTACAAAATTCACTAGGTGGTTTGCAAGCCTTTGTACACAGCTTTTTAGAAAATTCTAAACTACTGTTGTGAGCAAGAAGGTCCGTAGCTGCTTGCCGCGGAATATCATCAATAGTCCGGGTTTCAATTGAACTGTCATCAGTGAAATACTCATCAAACAGATTCATGCTTTCAGCACAGTATGGGTTTGGGTTCCAGCTCTGATGCTCACTAGCAACTTGAGGAAAGGGTTCAGCTGTCCCACAGTCTCTATTTTGGTCCTCAGCAGTTTGTTTAGCTTCACAGTTCTGATCAGCAGACACTCCTGCCTCTGCTGCTGGAGGGCTGTGATGCCTGGCAATTTGTTCCACTACTGCCTGACTTCTCAGTTCAATGTCTGAATCAGGTGACATGGAATCTCCGATGAGGAAAGTCACCTTTGTCTGAGCCTCAGCAGCACTGCATGGAAACGTGTCCATGAAGAGCTTATCAGGCGGCTTCTTCTCCACAGCAATCCCAAGTGTCCTTGTCCCACCTCCCACCTGGCTGCCCGGCTCCAGCACATCTTCACTCTTCCATGTCCTTGCTGCTGGCTCCAAACAAGATTCTGTCCCCATGCATTTCTCAGGCGAAGCTGACCCTGTGCACACCACAGTCTCTAGTTTAGTATCCAGGCAGGGCCTTGGTTGTGTCACATCCACAGCATCTTCCCGGCCATCCTCAGGAACAATGGTTCTGTTCTCATCTGAAGAAGATTCTAGCTCTACCTTAGGAGTGCTTTGCATGTCTTCTCTCTCTTGCTGTGCAACGCCTTCTATGTTCTGTGTGAGGGAACTGGGACACTTGCAATATTTACAGCTGCAGTTTGGAGCTCTCATCTCTTCAGACTCGGTGGGTAGCAAGTTGCCCCTGTTCTTGTGCATTGTGACAAGCACATACTCAGACTCTTCCACTTCTCCTTTCTCCAGTGTGGTAGTGATAACAGTGCCAGGCATGACGATGGCCTCATCTTCCCCATTTTCCAGAAGGTGTGTCTCTTGAAGTTCAGAGCATCTGATGAAGTAAGTGAGGAAGTAAAGCAATCTCTGGACCAGGTCATGTCTTTTGCCAACCACGACTGTTTTCGCTAATCTCACAGGTGATCCGATGGCCCCATACAGGTCACCTAGGACAGGAAATTAAACACACAATTATTTGGCATCTTTGCAATAATTTATTCTTCTAACACCCAGCTGTTGGGCCAGTTTTCAAACACCAGGTCTACAAGAGAGAAATACTAAAGTAGTAGAGGTACAACAGCTATGCTGTACTTTGTTTTCAATAAGAGAATCCCAAAGGTGCTGTTGGTATCATCTGTAAGGTGAGCCACTGGTCAGGGGGACATCTGATCTCACACATAAGGGAGCATTCACACCACCTCACTCCAGCTTTGGAGGCTTATCTCCTGGGATCCTTATACAGCCATGGGAGAGAGGAGGCATCTGTACCGAATTACCCTGGAGAGTCTGGAAACTGGGCTGAACTTTCACCCACAAGGGAAAGCTGTAAAAGAAACAAACCTATGCCAGGAATTAGGACAAAAAGTGACCATGGCAGGTGCATGGCTGAAGCCAACCTCCTTCTCTTCCCCTCCTTGAGCTCTGCTATGGGTTAGATGGGGTGTTCTGGCTGTACTTGAGTCACCTGGGGAAGTGCCTGTGTGTTCTGGAGGTATTAGGGCACTGTGTGACTGCAGGGGTGAGGGGACAAGGAGTCCTCTTGAAGGCCACCCTAACCACAGTGGGTCCCTCAAGCCACATGAGGTCTGAAATCAAGTTTTCTTGCCAACTCCCTGGCCATTCCTACCTGTACAAGAATAGGACAACCTCACAAAACCTTTCTTCCCTTCCCTAATCAAATTCCATGAGAGTGTGTGTGCAGAGCAGGACAATCTGAACTCACCTACTCTTCTCTACTGGTCAATTATCAGACAGTATGACCAGCTACACCACTGACTGGGCTTTGAGACCTTCCCTGGGGGTTGCCAAGCTATGACTTCCTGTTCTGCATCACTCCATTGTATTAAAAGTACATTCACTTCTGACCAAAAGATGGATTTTCTTGATTTGCTTATTCCAGAATGAGGTTTAGTGATAGTGGCATCCCAAAAAATAAAAGCAGATTTTCCTTATAGGAGGAGGACCAGAGGAGGCCTGGAATTCTCCACCAGTATCAGGGCAGGTGACCTTAAGGGACCCAACATAGATGACTAAAGAGGGCTTTCCTTTTTGGCTAACATTTTATAATGGATAATGCCTTCAAAACTTAGAGCATAAAAAAATACAGTGACCACCTCTAAGCTTGAAACAGACTTTTATCTCATTTTGTATTAAAAAATAAATAACCTGGGAGGGGAGTAACAAGCATCATAAACCCCACCTCATGCACTCTCATTTATGTAAAGCTGCTGGGTGGTTTAGGGGTGTTTGCCACGTACCGAGCTGTGCCCACAGTGGGTTGTAGGGATGAGTTTTGGCCAGCATGTCCACACTCTGGGAAGAATGCTTCTCCAGGAAGATTCTTATGGGTGGCTGGCCATTGGGCATGACAGTGGGGACCCAGGCCAGGTGGTTAGTCAGCACTGCAGTCAGCAAAGCTGGTAAAAACCTGAAAGCAAAATGTTCAACATGTTTGTTTTTTTTTTTTTTTTGCCAGATATACACTCAAGATGTTAAACTGACAGCAGCTCTAGTCTATATGGATCAAGGATTAAAGAAACAGCCTGACAAAATCAGCAGAGATCATCTCTTCTGTCTTGGTTCCTTGGGGAGAGAAAGGGTGGCTGGACCCTCCCTCCCATCCTGGCAAAGCTCTTTTTTAGAACACATATTTAAAGTAAAATGAAATATTTTAACTTCGTGGCATTTCACTTACTCTGTTTGGCAATAATTATGAGACTTCCTATTTTGCAAGTTTTATGTTGTAAAACATCTCAAAACCGATTTATTTCATTCACTATAAGAAAGCAGTGGCACTGTGTGGCCCCTGTACTCCAAGGAGATCCCAAACCTCTAAGACTTGTGACTGTGGATGAGAAGGAAGACTGTTGCTACCAAATCTGTAAAACAGCTGGGTGCTGTGTTCTTTCACCTAACTATTGTGCAATTTCAGCACATATGGCTGCTCCTTTTAAAAAATAACCCCCCCAAAGTTCTGTAGCTCAGCCAGAGAAGCTGTGTTCTTACACTGGCAAAACAGTTTTCACTGGCTAAGCAATTAAGGTGAAAAAACCTTCCTGAAAAACATTAACTATCTGATTTACTGCAATGACAGAGAATGGTTTCTGCTCTGTGGAGTTTTCCCAGTCAGTTTTCCTGGCAGGAGCATGGCCCAGGAGCCTCCACACACTGACACATGGTGCTGGCGGCCACAGTGGCTTACGTGTGGGGAGGAAAAAGAGCCAAATGCCTCAAAATAATGTTATTTGAATAATTTACAAGCATCAGGAACTCTACGGCTTCCATGCAGCCATTTCATCACTAGAGACAGCCAAAAGAGGAGAGGAGATTTAAAACTAGATTGGGAAGGATAAAGGGCTTAATTTTTCTCTGGTTTCCTTCACTTAAAATCTTATTATATATAAAATAATGAAAGCAAACCTAAACAAATGACTATTTAAATGTAACCAAGATGTACAGGACTCAGAATGGCAGGGATCAAAAGAGACAATCCCAGCAAAAAGCCTCCACTGGAGGCATCAGGAACTGATCTCAAGAAAATACATTTGAACCCCTCACAACTCTCTGCGGTTTCTCCTATTGCACTGGGGCAGGAGGAGGTGGACCACAGTGACCACTGTCACCTTCCCATCTGGAGAGAGAAGAAATGACGACAAAGGTGGTGACAGAGCTGGAGGATGGGAGCAGCAGCCCCTTCCCGCCCTGCAGGGAGCAGTGCCCCTGACTAAACAGCTGATCTGTTAGTGCCATTCCCACCCAAACTATGTTTGTGCTCTTTTTAGGACTTCAATGGAGACAAACCCTTTAAAAACTTCCCCTACTCATGCCTTGGGGAAAGGGGATGAAATGTTGACAAAAGAGTAAATTTATCAGATTCTCCCCAGTTTATCAGGAACTTTCTTTCTCAGTTTTCAGCATCTGCTCACAGCTGGAGCCTGAGGCCAGAGAAGTGAGTGTGCACTAGTGAGCACAGCAGTTCTTTAGTGGCATTTTAAAATGATTTAAGGTTTGAGAGCAATTTGTGTTCTGACAGTTTTACAGACACAGCTCTTCCTGAATGTCTAATCCTGCTCGTCATATGATAACTGATTCTGAAAGGTGGGTTAATGCATTTTGTAAGGTTATCGTCACCCCCTTTCAGACATCCACACACATCACACACTTCCTATGGACATTTTTCAGATGTTCACCCCCTACCAAGATTTAGAGGATTCTCAGGAAGCAGGAATTTAATGAGATAATTTCTTATTTGTTTCAAAAAGAAGGTATTTATGGATGGCCTTTTGATTCTTTGATTACCAGGATTTTAACAACTGATTTGAAAATTGGTTTGAAATAAAAAGGCACAATCACATATGTAATTTAGAAACTAAAATCCACCATACTGGTTTTTAGAAGCATTTTCCATCAAGAAAGTGAACTCCTTCATGAAGCGATGGCATAGCTGGTTCTTCTCTGGTGTCCCTGACATCATGGTGAGCCAGACAGGCTCCCCAATCCGTGGCATCGTGTAGAGATTGCAAATAGTTGTTCTAGAAGACAAAGCAAAAAAATCCAGGAGGTTAAAGAAAAAACAAACAAGCAAGCAAAAAACAAAACCAAACCCCCCAAAACAAAACAAACACCCCCCAAAAACAAACAAAAAAAACCAACCCCCCAAAAAAACCAAACCAAAACAAACAAACAACAACAACAAAAAAAGAAAAGCAGAAATCCCAACTTAAAAGCATTCTGTGCAACATTTAGATCCAGCTATCATTTCTATTAGAAACAAAATTTCTCTCAGCAACCATTATCCAAACCGTGTTGTTCATTAAATAGTACAAATTCACCTTTCACCTCGGAGAGCTGAACCTCACAGGTTTTTCCTGCATCCATCTGACCTGATCCCAAACACAGCAACACTCCCTGTCACGAGTCAAGAGCTGCCTTGTTCTGAATGCAGGAGTGGATGATTTCTTCTTGCTGTTATCTCCCTGCTTGTTCTCCATTTCATTTAAAACAAACTTCTGCTTTATTTATGACTAGAACAAGATTATACGTAATCTGATTTATAAAAATACCTTAACTTCCTCCTTGCTTTAAAAACTTGGTGTATCTCCAGGCCAAACCCACCCAAGTGTAGATGTGTACAGCAGGGAACCAGTTCACATCTTTAGCTTTAAATAGAGAGTATGAGAGTCGAAGTAACCCTGTGGCTGTACCTATTACACACTCACCACATCCTTTTTGACTCTACAGAGGACAGTAAATGTATGATTAAAAATTGGCTCTGCAGTAAAATACCAGATTAAAATCCCTCAGATTACTGTTAAACTCCTCTAAAATATAAACAAGTTATAGTTTAGTTTCAAGTACAAAGCCTACATTATGACACTATGGGAAGCTGTATTTTTAACACAGTAAAAATGTAAGCCTGAAAAAATCCAAAAGGACATGGGAAATGACTAATCAATTCAGGTTTCTCCCCACCTAATGCACTACTCTTTCTAGGCAAAGTATTTTTGTTTTAAAAGGCAAAGACATACATTATCCCTAGCACTACCCCTTATAAAGATCTTCTCTGGATATAGTGGTCTCAAAATTTATGAAGAGATTTCATATTTATGAAATATGAATTTATTTCAGAAGCAAAGCTGTGCACACCAGGCAGGCAAACACACTGGAGCAGCAGCTGCCAAATCTTCCATGGTTTAGTGTTTAAAGTGAAATTCCCAGGAAGTGAGAGCTGCAGGTCAGCAGCAGCACAGCACATTCCACCCTGGTACAGGGGCTCCCCAGGGAGGAGGGAGTCACCCCCCAGTTACTGCAGTTACTGGGCACAGAAGCAGCTGGGTGGTGACCCCAGAGCTGCTCCCCAAAGGACAGCAAAGGTGACCGAGGTCACCAGGGCTGCTCCAGAAGGAAGAAGGTGAGGCGGCAGTGGTATTCTCTGCCTTACTTTTCCTACCAGTTTTCATCAAATACAACATCCATTCTCTGTGCTCACAAGAGTCAAAATCAACCCTGTCCTCCTCAAAGGTTAGACCTTCAAATCCTCCACTGCCAGAAGCATGATGAGAGCACCACAAAACAGTCAGTGTGCTGGAGAGGGGGACAGCTGAGTTACCTCTGCACTCCCCAGCCCCCAGAGGCTTTGCTGTCTGCTAGGTCACTTTGGAGCAGCCTCACCAGCTGCTCCATGTTACCCTCTGCTGCTGGTCCTGTCCTGGGGGGAAAGTCCAGCCTGGTGACAGACCTGGGCACAACAGTCCTGCCACCTAGACACGAGTAGGGGCACATAGCCAGGGACCCCGGCGCTGCTTCTGGGGCACCGGAGGGTCTCCAGCAGCACAGCAGTCTTGGGGCACTGGGATTTCATTCCTCTGCAGAGGGCAAGCTGGTACTAGGGGCTGGTATTATTAGGAGAAAGCTTTCTGTTCACAGCACATTAACTGCAGTGCATGTTAAAGATGCCCAAAAAAAGAAGAAACCTCAAGTCCAGAGACATCAAATTCAAAGCTCAAAAGAAGTATGAAAACTTACACTCCCTAGACACAGCTGACCTGAGAAGCTGAAGATAAACAGCACAACTTAACGTAAAATACAGCTTATTTCTCCTTCCTATGCAAACTAACCCAAGCCAAACCTCTTGCAGCTCGGCTGTTTTGGAAAAAGAAACTACTTCTATACTAAAACCAACCTATTAAAATACTTGTTTTCGGTGAAAAGATAGCCCGAGTCTTGTGACTCGTTATTTACTATTCTGGTAACCCTGGCTGCATCTGCAGCTGATAGTGTTTCCTCCAAGCCAGATCAGATTGCCCTGGCTTGTGGCCAGCAGGCATGTGACTGCAGTGCAGGGAACCCTCCATGCCAGCACAGGCAGCAACAACACAGAGACCAAGGGCCAAGGATTAACTGCTTCCCAGCTCTTCAAACACTCAGGGAAGTGCTCTCCTGCCAGATAGCAAAGGGCAAAAATGAAAACAAAACAAAAAACCAACACCAAGAAACCCTCCTCAAACACTACAGGGAAGTTAACTGGATTTCAAAAATAACAATCATTAAAAACCCAATTGGCACCTCTCCTCTAGGCCATCTGCAGCAGTACCCTCTCCTCTCCCTCCCCACACACACATCAGCATGTGGAGGGAAAGCTCAGTTAATGAGACACTCCACTCTTTTGAGGGTTCCAGTACATTTAAATTGGTTTATATTTGGAAATGCCTCTAGGAGGCTGAACTCCAGCCCGGAGCTTCCAGGCACCTTGGCCCTAGCAATGCAGCATCAAGCACAGGGGCCAGAGGAGCCCCTCACACATTCACATCTCACAGGGTTTGAGAGCCAACAAAGCTCAGCCTGGCCAAGCAAAAAAGAAGCCGTGAGCAAACCCCTCCCTAATCCCTCTGGGGGTCTGCCTGCCCTGCGGGCACAGATGGCACCAAGGTGAGCAGCTCTGCTCCCACAGACACCACAGCACACCTGTTCCCTGCTTCACTCTCACCCACATACACCCCCGAATCACCCTGGCCTTTGGCCTGGATTTCAGTACCAGTCCGAGACATCTTTCCCTGATGCTGTACAAATCAAACAAGCCAGATAGCTCCTCATGGATGAGAGCATCCTACTGCAGCCCCCTTCCTCCCCCCAAGGAAAACACACTGACCCTCAGCACTGTGCCCCCAGAGCTGCTCTGCTATTTAGGAGCCACAACATAATGGCAAAGAAAAAAAAAATCAGTGTTTTATAAAGTTTAATTCACATGCATTTGTTCCCTATCCTCATTCCTTCCTTCCAAAGATGATTTTTCCTTAAAAAGGAACAACAAAACAAAGGCAATCCCCGCTGCAGGGAATGCAGGAGCGGGGCTCCCCCACAACTCAGTGCCTATGCTGGCACCACTGAGCACAACGCACCAGTCAGTTCACAGCAGCATAAGCTGCTTATAAATTACTGGCAGAAAATAGGATAAAATCTGTCTGCCAGAGAGCAGAGAGGTGTTTCCCCAGGCCCTGCTATCAGTGTTTCCTTGCCAGCCTGCGTTTGTGCCACACAGGTATTAGTCAGATGCATAATCTGTGTTATCAATGTGCTGCATTGGCCTCAGGGACCAGGGGAGCTGAAATGTTTATGCAAGTAGAGTAGCTTATTTCGTAAGTCATGTGTCTGCACAGCTGACATCCACAGAGAGTTCTACGCCTCTAAGTCAAGTGTTAATAGCTAAACCCATCAGTGCTTTAGAAAATTAAAAAATGCCATAAAGTGACTAACGATGCAAAGGTAGGCCTGGAGCTCGGCACCAAATTGATGGCAAATTTATCGACAGACTCCATTTGCAGAAGCAGCCTGGGCCTTCCAGAGAAGGCAGCTTTGTTTTTCCCTGGATAAGACAAAAAGAGCAAAGGAAGGCTCTGTTTTGCTGTCTTCTCTTCTCCCTCTTCACTACCAGCAGGTAAATGCCTGCTGACCCAGCTCCCTTTTTGCAGGCAGTGGAGTGACCTACAGCCACAGCCTCTTCCCTGCAGAGGGACACTCTGGGGTGGCATGCCACCTTCTCCGATCAGCAGGGCAGCACATCCCCCATGCCCACTGATCTGAGGTTATTCTGGTCACCAGACGAGTGTACATCAGCTACTCTTGAGCACCTCTGAAAATCTGGGGGGTTTAAAGAAAAACAAACCAAAAAATATTCTCCTCAAAACCAACCAGACTACAGCGAGTTAAACCAGAAACAGGATTACATTTTAGAATCACCAACTCACTGAAGTCAGCACCTTTCTTCCCTCCAGCACAATCTGCTAAGAGGACAGGAATCAACATAAGTCTCAGGTTCACCAAAGGACTCGGCTCCTGACTTCCCTGTGACTTCAGTGGGAAAGCAGACACTTAAAGAGATATAGCATCCTAAATGGGTTTGATGAACCTGTGCCAAAGCATCTTTGCATCCAGCCTTTGGTATTTAAATATACCTCTCTCTTCTTACCACACACATCCTGCATTGCGTTGAAAAGCAAAGGGGTCCTGCATGTCACAGAAATGAGGATGGCACATGCTCTTGCATGTCATAGGGGCACAAGGACCCTTGCCTAGACTAGGGGCACCAGCTGTTGCCCACCTCTGAATGCAATCCCTTAAAAAACCCCAACAAAACCCAAAATTGCCGAAGGCTGCTGCCCCAGGAAATTCATTTCTATGAAATTAAACTGGATTTAATTTACTTCATTACACTATTAAAGAGCAGTATTTATATCACCATGGAAACCTCTGCATAAAACTGGTGGTTGGACACATGCTCCCAGTGCTGGTTATGCAATGGCCATGTCATGGGAATGATCCCAGCTCCTGGTGTGCAGTGAGTGCTGATCCGCCCATGTCCGCTGGGACAGTGCTTTCTTCCTCAGCCTGACCACAGCAGCCTTTCTCACACCATCCCAGCACTGCTGAGTGTCCCTCCAGGAGGAAAAGCCAGCACAGGGGATTTGGCCTGTGTTTTCAGGGGGTTTCTTCCTACTTTTTACTTGGGACAGGTGCCCCTCCCCAGCCCTCTGGAACTGTTTAACTTGGAAGGACAAAGGAGAATGGGCAAAGTCCGCTGAGTATATCTTGAGGGGCAATGTTTTGGGGGGAAGGTTTGGAAAACAGCTGGGGAGCTGGCGTTAACAGAGGGTGAGAAGGCACAGAAATGACTCAGGGAGAGACCTGGGAGAAGAGGCAGAGCAGAGCTGTGGGAGTGGAGGAGTCATCGTGGCTGCTCTGAGTTGCTGAACTTGTCTCAGGCCCCTGGGCAGGATCAGTGGCTCCCAGCAGTTATGAGCTCCCTCTGCTCCCTCTCTTAGCACAGCTTGTCCCCTCCACCTCTCACCGTGGGCCCATGTGCTCCCTTCTTTCCTGCCTCCTGTCCCTACAGGACATATCCTCTGCCTTTCCTTGTGACTGCCTGGAGGTGAGCTTCTAAAAAACTTAAAAATATACTGTGCCTTTGTCCTGCAGCACCACCTAATCCACGGCATTTAGGCAGAAGTCTAATTGCAGAAAAATAAGTGAGCCCTCAGGATCCTTCTGTGTTCAGTACAATACATCCTGATGTCAGAAATTTCTTTTTGTAACATCAGAGCACTGTCTTCAATAATGTCTCTAAAAAGTAGCTCTACAGTGGTTGTAAAAGGAAGCACCCTGCCACTCCCATCTGAGAGGAGATGAATCACTTGAAACAGACAGATTTCATCCTAACTCCCTCCCCGTGACTTCAACGATGGAAAGAAAATACAGCTAAATGCCAGGGATGTGCTTATCTGTGTTACTTTGTATAATAACTGTTGAACAGAGAGGCTCTGCAGGTACCAATAGCCAGAGATTACAGCACTGCATTTTAGTGTGGGAAAAGACAACTCTCCCTCTTCCTAGCTATTTTTCTGAAATGCCTTTAGAGCACAGCTTAGAGAGGGGTGAGCTTCGCTCATACATCAGAACAATACACACTAGAGAAGGATTTCCCTAACAGGGCTTTGCAATGCTTTTCCCCCTCTCCACTGGCCACAAAAGACCATTTAAGAGGTCACTGGGAGCTTCGTTATCACCTAAAGCACAGAAAACCTTGAACATCTGTGTCCTGTTCACACAGGACTTATGGACACACACAGTTGGAAAAATCTAAAAACTCAGACACATTAGAATGACTTGGTATCACCAGTCCTTTGCTGTACTAACTTTTGCAGAAGACTTTAGACATTTTAAGTTACTTATCCTGCACTAAGAGGATCCTTCTAAAACAGGCTCAAGTGCTTTTGAAGAAGGAGACAGAGAAGACAGGAGACATATGGCCCACCTGAACTCATTTAGGGCATCCACAATTCTGTTATATGCCAAACTCCGCTGGCTGGCATCAGCTGATCTCCGACTCATTTTCATGGCCTTGAAAACAATCATTAAACAGATAAGTAACACAGAGCTACAGAAGCACAGAAAATGGAAAACCAAGTCATGTGTTTGACTTTATCCTTCATTCAGCTGGTCATGCAAATAATTTTTTTAAGTAATAAAGTGATAGTACAAGTGCCAACTTTCTCATCTGAGGGAAGAGCAGTGAGGCACATTTGCAGCTTCTGCCTCTTTTGTGCTTTTCCCCATTCAAGGAATAAAAGGGGTCAAAGTTTTAACTGCAGTGATGCAATTCCCACACCCAACATCAAGTTGATTCCATTTTTGTTAGTAGCAACAGGAGTTAGAAATTAATCTGACAAGGATGGAAGAACATACAGCAGTACAAGTGCAAGAAGCCAAAGCAACTGTGTTTACCTGTTCTATTGCACTCTTCAGTTTGTTCATGTGACTCTCAAAAAGAGGGAAGTGTGAGAAGAAGAACTCGTTAAATTTGTTGTTTTCATCTTCATCTCTTGAGAGTGAAAAAATAACCCCAATTGCTATCTTTTTCTTCCTAACAATTCCTGGGTTTGGACCAGAGCTGTCATCTGACAAGTTAAAGCTTTCATCCGTGGACCTTGGAGCATGAACAAAACGGAAAGTTAATGTAATCCACTGCTTAAAGTTGTACCTTAGTTTCCTGTGTAATTCAGTTCTTGAACATTTAACTTCAACAAATAACTTTTACTTGCATGTGTTGTCAAATCACCGTCTTTGATAACAACCCCTTTGTGATTTTTTACAAACGACTGTTAATTGATCCTGCAATCACAAAAGTCTGGAACTAGATTTGAAGTATTTGTAGGACCAGAATATGGTATTCTAGTTCTCTCCCATCCCTGCCAAGAATTTGTGTTTTGAGTGGGATTTTAGGGCTTCTTATCCTCAAAAATACAGCCTACAGATTTACATGTTGCTGAAGACTTTCCATTTAGTGAAAAAACAATTAATGCCATGAGGAAAACAGAGACTAAAAAATATCAGCCTGACTTATACCTCTGTAAATACCCCACTGAAAGCATCAGCAAGAGCAGATGTACATATGCAAGAGCAGAATCAAGCTAACAACGGTTATGGGCACCAAGCAGCATTTCAATCCCTAGCTCACCATCGAGGGAAGACCCCATTCTCCAAGCTGGTTGTCTGGCTGCGACGCCAACGCCGTTGGTAGCTGCTGGCACAGCTCTTGTTAAACGAGGAGCCCGGAGATGGAAACGGAGTGATGAGCAGACTGCTAAGAGATGCTGCAAGAAAAAGAGGAGTAAAAATCTCTTCAGAAAAAGACCATTTGGAATATAACACCAGCAACTAAATCAAGTCTCTCAAGATATACTGGTGTTGCTTCTCAAGTGCCTTCTCTTTTGCTTATCTATGTTTCTAATATAAAATAAGCAGTTTATAATGACATTAACAAGCCATACAAGCACCACAAGGGTGGGACAGTCCTGCTGATTTACATAATAGGCAATGCACAGGATGCACCTTGCTCAGCAGCCTGAGTATCAGGAAATAAATTCCTTGTGGAAAGGAGTAATGTTGATCACATCCTTTAACAGCTTTTACAATCCTAACCCAAGCGTCCAACATCCTGAATTGGGAGGGAGGAAAGGGGTGTTGTTAGGGCCAATTTGTGTTTTAACATTACCATCACAGGAACACAGAATCACAGAATGATTTGGGTTGGAAGGTACCTGAAAGCTCATCTCATTCCATCCCGCCATGGGCAGGGACACCTTCCACTAGACCAGGTTGCTCCAAGCCCCATCCAACCTGGCCTCCTGGATTTGGAAAGGAGATGACAGCAAGTATTTAGAAATGCTGCAAGCTCATTTCAATATTTAATCTGCCTTGCTTATTTGCAGCACTGCTGTCAGGTTACTGTGAGGTGCCCAGTGCACACCCTCAACACCTGCACCATCTGGACGTGTACAAAGAGGTGTCATTAATGTCACATGGAGCAAACCAGAACAATCCCATTTCAACACTACTTCATGATGTGCAGAGATCCCAGTGACAAATATTACTGAATATTTTTGGAGTTTACAGGGTTAACACATGCAACTGCCATTACCAGATCTTGCTATACCGCTGTCTCTGTCCTCATTCTGCTCCCTCCCAGGCATATCCATAGGGTTGCTGTGAACTGTAAAACAAGGAATACCAATTAGCAGAGGAATATACAGTTCCCTTCTTGTTTGTAGATCTCCATGTAATTAATGAAACAAAAACATGCTCATTAATTCAGATCAACAGCACTGCACAAGGCCATCACCAAGAAAGGCTGCTTAGCTGAACAAACCGAAACACTTATCTGAGAAGCCTGTAATTGTTTTTCTCAAGTCCATACACCTATTTTAGTGCAAACTAAAACTAGGACTTTGTTTCTTTCCACAGATAATTTTCAATAAAATTTTATTGTACCAAGAGGATGTTGGTCACATTTGTAGTACTCAGTGTATAGGCAAAAAACCACCAAAACTCAAAATAAACACAACTTCATTCCTATACCAGCTTTCTCAGGTATTATATATGTATTTTTAAAAGAATTTTCAACGCTGTCTTGAAGAAATTAATACTTTTAAGTTGTGAGCAGTGCACTGGTTGTTCAACTAAGCTGTAAGCTGTCCAGATTCACAGTCTGCATATATACAAGATCAAAGGTGTGTCAGGCTCAATAGTCTGACAATGTGATATATTTTACAAATATGTGTGTGAAATAAAGCTACTCAGCCATGGAAATAAGACCCAGTCACTAAAAGCAAGAAATATCCATTTTGAATGAATCTAATTTAGCTTTAATTTTTACAGTTTGGTTGAAACCAATCCAGATCAAAATAGCTTGACACCATTGTGAAATATTATTCCCATAAATATTAATTCCATATTTAAATATTTAAGTTTCCAAAACAAAACAACACAGACAATCCCAAAGAGGACTATTAAATGCCTGCTGTCCTCTGGGGATTTAAGGAGTGTATCCAGAAAGGTAAGGGAGCAAACACCACTGTCCATTTTTTCTTTTTTTAAATATGAGATCTTATTTGCAGGGCCAAAGTACAAATCCCCACAGTTTATCTCCCCAGCTAGACTAGTCCCACAGCAAAGCACACAGCACACAGCAAACCTGCAAAGAAAGAGGCGCTCCGGATGAGGCGGAGCGGACCTTGCTCTGAGAATGCCCGCCTGGGGCTGCAAAGCTGGGAAAGACCTACATGGCAAAACGTAAAATACACATCAGAGAATGAGGTTAGTAAAGCAGAACAGTCCATAGGGAGGGGGCCAGGGCAGGGAGAAGGTTTGAGCCAACACAAATGCAGAGTAACACAGGCAGGAGAACAGCTCTGATAAGGCTTTACCAGAACGCTGATGCGAGGATGAGCCTCACAGCTGGGCTATACAGTATTTATAGATTAAAATAATAGATCCAGCTTTTCACTGTCTCCTATACAAGGATGCAAGGATGGGGTTTCTCAAAAGGGCTTTTTTTTTTTTTTTTGAGGTTGAAAAATGATTAATTTATGCAGGCTCAAAGTCTAACTTGACCACAAACAGGAGATTCATCACAGAGTATAATGTTTGCTTTAATATCCACACTGGTGGGGTGGCTGGGAACACTGCTTCTGAAGATAAGGAGAAAGGGGGAGAAAGCAGGCAGGAATTCATCTTAGTAGAACCAACACAAAATTATAGGCTGAAGTAGTTCTGAGAATAGTCAGTACATAAGTTGAGTGAAATGATCACGTAGAAAATAAATGTTAGCAGTCTCAGTAGTTTATTTTAAAAGTAATACTGGATTATAGATACACCAGGGAAACAGTGTATTTACTATACACAGAGCCAGAAAAAACACCTAAGTATTTTTAAAGAGTTAATTGCCAGTCCCTCTCCTAAATTTGAAGCCAACGCTCACTCGAAATTTTCTCATTATACAAAACACGAAGGCTGCACCTCAAAGCTCCCTTCCATTCTCTTAGGCCTCCACTCATTAGAGGGAACACACGACCAGGGCTGCTTTGGTTTTTTTTAACCACATCTAAAAAAAGCACCTTGTAAATAGTTCCCAACCAAAACACATAGACCCTCCTCCTGTCACAGGTGAGTCAGGAGCAGTCTCTGCTGCTGAGCACAGTTGTTAGAAATGCTGCAGTTACAGATTAACTCCTCTCCCTACTTTACCCAGGGTTCCCTCTGTGCTCAAACGAGAACTGTAAACAAACACTGTTGAAAACTTGTGCAGCTCAATCACAAAGAAAACTTTAGCATCCTCTTCTTGCTGGCAACCTTGTGCCTCTTGCCACCTTCTCCAAGGTGCCCACACCTCCTGCTCAGTTCTTGGGGTAGTCATCAGAGTCACCTCACAGCTGGACACAGGTGAACAGGTGGCACTGGCTACACCTGAATCACTCCATGCCTAAGAGCTGCATTATCTGAACTGCAACTTGCAGTTTAGGTCACTCTAATGATACAGCAAACTTCTGCCAGGCACAAACCACAGCAAACCCTAACAGCAGATGAAGTGATCTCGTCTCTTAGATCAGGCACCTCATTCACTGCAAAATATCACAATTTAAGTCTGAAAGGACTACTGAATATTAAGAAAAATGACGACTTTTTAACTTTCCTGACTTAGTGAATTCAGGAAGCCTTTAATAGATAATAGGTTCTTAGAATCTTAATTGTCTTCCCTTATAAATGGACTACTGCGAATTATTTTAATGAGGTATACAGCTCATGAGCCTGAGAAGCATTTAAGCCCATGCTTGGGCACAGTCTTACAAAAGTCAATGTGAAGGAAAGCAGTGAACACCTCCAAGATCTAGGACCACATCAAAGTCAGAAACCCATTTAAGAGTAACACAGTCATCAAATATACTGCTTACTTCGAACCCTATAAAAGCATATTTTACATACAGCAATATCTTGGAAAGCAATTGTGAAAATAAGCCCCTTATTCCACCTACAACAGACATTTGCTTGGAAAGTCAACAATCAAAATGAAGGGAAAGGGAGGACGTGCTGTAGAGCCATGGATCAGGCTGCTACACTGGACAACCAAGCACTGAAGTCCAGTATCTTTACTATCAGCTCAACTGTTCCCAAGAGGAAAAGCCAAGACCTTTGTTATCTAACGTTCATGGAGCCTCCACCCACAGCTCTTCTAGGGAAGCTGCGAACAGAGGATGCCAGATGGTTTCTCAAGACTGCTTAGCTTCCATGGTCAGCCAGAGGAGAGAACACAAAGATACTCTGTCTAATCTGATCCAAAGCTCCAGTGCAGCTGTGCAAGGTTAACTGAGACTTGTACAGGACATGTGGCCACACGTGCTCAGGTGGGCAGAGTACAGAGCAGAATGAGAATTATTAATGAAAATAAAACCAGGGAACTGAGCCTGGCAGAATCAATCCTGCCTGATCCGAGATATGCTGTTCAGGAATTTCTACAGAATGTTATTTTCCAACATTTTCTGTATTTGAACTTAAGTATATCTAAATATTTCTATTATGTATTTTATATACACATATGCAGCTGTGTATACTGAATGGCTGCTAATTCCCTGAACAGTCCAATTTATTCTCCTCCAAGCTCCATCAGCATTAATTTTCTGTTACATCTTTAGCTTTTTTTAAATTTGATTCTATTTAAAAGATTTGCATATTCTAGAATCTATGATTATTCAGTTAAAGATATCAGCAAATAAATTCTGTTTGCAATTACCTATATTCCCAAGAAGTCCATTCATAATTGCACTGTGGTCAGGCTTTAATGTATTGCTGTCTTGATTAATGAACTCAAGACTGTCCTGCAACCTATAACAAACATAAAACATATAACAAAACCAGTGATTTGCATTTCAGTAGAATAGAGAGCTAGTTCATTATAGCCAAAATGGAACAGATGAGGTAAGAACATAGGCTTCCGCTAGAAAAAGTTTTCATAGCCTAAGCTCCGTCCTCAGGTGGGTCACTTAATAACAGAAAACTAAACATGGAATCCTCTGAAGCCAGATATTTTTGTAACACCTTTTTCTTCATCTTGGACTGAATTCCCCACGTTGCAGGTAGATACTTTTGTACCTTACAATATCAAGCTTCACCACATCAGCATGGAAGGAATAGTTCATTCATTTCCTTAGAGCCAACTGAGGTGAAGATAACTGTGAGGGAAAGGTGAGGACACTACTGACAGGATGTAGCAAGGAGGTTTTTTTTTTAAAGAATCTGGAGGGTCCAAAAGAAGTCCTGTGTGTTCTTACATTCATCTGCTTCTGTGCAATAGCTATAAAGTGTAGTGGACTTACGTGTTCAGACTGCCGTAGATGCTGCTTCCCGTGCGAGCTGTGAACACCTTGCTGAGCATGAGCTGGGGAGGGGAGCTGGGGAACAGGAGGGAAGATGTCAGTCAGAAACATTGACCAGACAGGCTTTGCCTTCCATTTCACAGCCCTCCAGATTTTATTGACCTTAACATGACATAACAGCCTTTTATTTCAAAAATGACATCAGACTGACTTTAAAGCAAACACAGAAATCCCTTTTACTCTGCACTTGTGCCATTCAATTCATTATTTATCAGCACTAAGGAGTGAGTGTTCTGAAAACACCAGCAGCAAAAAGTTAATCTTACCGGATCTGATGAATTTTCAATGTGGAGCCCTTGTAGCTCATGGCCACAGAGCCAAACATCATCTCTCCAAGCATGTTGGCATCTGAGGAGCACCGAGAACCCTGCAAAAAACAAACCCACCAACATTTGGTTTTAAGCATTTTAGAGGCACACTTCTATTAAGGCAACATACAAGAGAGAAAATATTCCTTATTTAAAAGATAAATATGCAAAATATATTGCTGGAACACTGTTGAACATGCTAAGTTGAACAGTTTAATCAAGATAATGCTGACAGAGAAAGTGATCTTCACCCTGGCTGTGAGCTCAACCATTAAAACTATGCAACAAACCAAAACTACCTAGGTGAGGGGAAGCAGATTCCAACAGCACTGAGCCAGGAGAGTGAAGTTTTAAGAATGTGTTAACACACCTTATTGAATTAAGCCTAAACCTTGCCCCTGCTTGACAAGAAGAATCACCAGTACACGGAGATGTTAGACTATGCAATGGAGCCAAACTGGACCAATGTTTACTTGACAAAGACTGATTCATAACTTATCCATGGATGATATTTTACATGGGATGAATCTCTCCCTGGTGCGTCTGTGATGGCACCAGGAAAGAGCTGCAGCATCATGATGCCAGGCTAAAGTGGTTGAATTCCTGCTTCTCTGGTGACAGGAGTTTGCTGTAAGGCACACAGGCTAAATACCAAGGAGCAATGTCACTATGCTGCATCACAGGCTAGGGCAAATTCTGCAAACAAAACCCTAAAATTAAAAAATTACTCAGGGCAATCAACTGGAGACAACTGCTCTACTGACAGACTTCTTATTTGTGTATTTTCAGTGACCATGGCTATTTCACCTCTAGGGCAGCAGAGTATTAGTGCTGGGTCTCCACTTATGCCTTGCCCTGAATAATTTAAAATGTGGTGATCACTCACTAACAGAGCTTAGCCAGTTCTCAGGTGAGGAAGTTTGGCACTGTGCAAAAGAGCAACACATTTCCTTCAAAGTGTGTGATAGCATGTAATTACTCCATTCCTTGGAGTAATCCTTCTAAAAGATCCCTAAAACCACTCACAGAAACAACCCCGTTGGAAGATGCTCAGTGCATCTCCATATTCCTTATCCAAGCTCTGAACAACTAGTATCCTGAATAACCATGTATTCTACACAGGATTGGAATACAGAATGACAGAATGGTTTGGTTTGGAAGGGACCTTAAAGCTCATCCAGTTCCAGCCCCTGCCATGGGCAGGGACACCTTCCACTAGACCAGGTTGCTCCAAGCCCTGTCCAGCCTGGCCTTGAACATTTCCAGGGATGAGGCAGCCACAGCGTCTCTGGGCAACCTGTGCCAGTGTCAGACAGTGAGCCTGGAGCGCAACCAAGGACTTGCAAGCACAACCAAGGTGTGTCCCCACCACAGACCCCTAACAGGAGCAAGGAGAGCTGTGAACATCCCACACAGTGTTTCTTCGCACACCAGCCCACAGAACAAGGGCAGGAACAAGGAAACATCAGCCAGAAGGCAACACACTTACAACACTTCTCAATTTTTAGCTCTTTTCAAGCACTCTCAGTTAAGTTGATGATACTTTTAACAGCCATACTTTTAACCTCTGAAATCTCCTATCCCTGCAAGGAGAGGGGATGACTGAAAGCAGCAACTACAACTGTAAAAATGAGGGTACAACTGCAAGGTTTGGAAGTGTTCAATGACAGGGCAAAAGCTGATCATTAGCTGGGCCTCAGTGAAATTTCCATCTCTGCCTCCCAGGACATCCCACTGCTCAGGTGCACTGTAGGCAGTACTGGAAATACTAGAATTTAAAACTAGCCAGTATGACCCAGCAGCTTCAAGGAAATCTCAGCATAGATGTTAATGGCTTCAGGAAGTAACAGGTTTGCCAGCATCACAAAAGTCTGACTTAGGAACACTGGAAATTACTACAGCCTCACACTGTGATTGTTCTTTTTAAATCTGTTGCAGATCTCCAAATGAAGGACACAATTCTGATTAAATGTCAAGCCCTTGATGGTAGGTTTTGATTTCAACTTTCTGCTGTTGTGAAAACATAATTCCAAAGCTTAGGTAAAATACTTTATCTTAAAGTATTGATTTTCTTTGTCAGATAACCAAATTAAAGTGAAAATCAGCTGCTTTCAAATTTAATTATAGGGGTTTCCCTTTCCTCTGAAAGACAGACAAGCCCTGCTGAAGGTACACAGCATGATAAGATGAGCCCATGGCCTGTTCAGTCTGGCATTTCATCTACATTTAATAACAGTAATTTTACCATGCATAACCAAAGACACATATTTAATGCATTTAGTATGGAAACATTGTTATAGCTCAACTCTTTGGTCCTCTAATGCTGCAAAATACAGGTCACTCAAGACCAAAGCAGAGTGCAACCAACTGGGGAAAGAGGTTAAATATTAAAAACTCAAACAAAAAGTAGCCAAGGAGCATCTGGCAAAAAGGGCACAACCTGCGGCACTGACAGCCTGGACACAAACCAACTCCTCAGGTCACAGTTTAGAGATCCCATAAAAACTGATCATAAAATACCCACAAGTGTTTGTGATCGCACATTAGCATATTAGAGTTAGTAACATTTGCATGATTTGGAAATTACATTTCTGAACATATTTACAGCTTTTAATACTCCCCTTACTGTACATATTGTCCTGCCAATAACTAAGTATATCTGTAAATTAAAAATGCAATAAGGAAATAAATGTTAAATACGGGACATAATTACAAATATGGAAGCCTGGAACAAAACCTCTGTATTTCACCTTGCAATTAAAGTTGCTCATATATAATCAAAGTGTATTTAAACAAGAAAACATAAAGTAGTATTTTAAAACCCCATAGCATTATATTATTTGAACTTCCATTTTATAGCCTTGTAAAAAAAACAAACATGAGAACTTATAAATACTGCAAATCCAATAAGTAACCTCTGAGGTTACAGACACAGCAGTTAGAACATAGCAAATGCCAGGCTGAGTGAAGTCTGGAGAAACTTACTCTGGCCCTTCTGCATACTCGATAATAAATTTTATTGCACATTAAAGAATTCTTGTATTTTTGTCTCTCTGCTCACTTGCTGGGGAAGACTGGAAGGATTCTGATGAATGCAGTAGATAGCTTACAGCAAATATGCTGTGGAAGACCAACTTCAGCTGAAAGTGTGTGGCACAGTCAGATAGCCACATGTTATTACAGTTCAACTCAGTAAGATTTTGAGTGAATGATACACATGAGGAAATGGGGACTTCAAAGGGAAAACTTTCCACGGCTTTAAAATACATGCTCATGCCAAACACTAGCACCTGCTCTGGAGCAGAGACAGTTTCTGGGTAGTGAGGGGCATAGTTTTTCTTGGGCACACAGTGCACAAAGGAGGTTGCTTTGTGCTGGAAGGGAGCTGCTGACAGAAATGTCTCTTCCTTTCATAACTGCAGTTAAAGGCCCTGCCAGGAAGGGAGGAACAGCAAACAGATCTTCAGCCACCTTACCCAAGCTGTGGAAAAGAGTGTGATGAGAAAGAGAAAACAAGAATACACAGCTTGCCAATTATAGCAGGAGTTAACATGACAGTAGGAAAGTCAGCACTGAAGATTCTTCATTTCTATCTATGGGAGATTAAGACATCAGTAGTATTGTACTCCAGAGCAGGTTGTGGAGATAGCAGCTTCCCTCAAACACACAATTACTTCATTACAAAGAGTGAAAAGGGCTTAGTTCTATTTTAGGGTGCCTTAATATAAAACACTTGTGATCCATAGAAGGAGAGATGACAAAAATATATCCGTGTCAGATGACTCTAGCTACTCTCATGGCCAAAGTCTCTTATGTAAAATAGAACTCAAGTACACTGAATCCCTTATAAAGCTGTTACACAGACTATCCCTATAGACAATGTGTCTCTGTGTTATTTCCCTGGCATCTGACAATAAGGTAAAATAAACTACTTCATCTACACCAAGATATTTGTGCCGAGTCTGATCACACCAAACAAGTGTTATCGCCTGGGTCACAAAATGGAACAAATGCCCTGGAGAAATCGCTGCCATTCAAGACACATCCCGAGATAACCAGCTGGTTTGTTTTAGACTTGGTAATACCCAAAGCTACGGTGTTCAACCTTCCTGAGTCAGAACCAAGGTTTTAGTTCTGACTGAAAACTGCTCTCCACTGCCAAATTCTCATTTCAAGTATTTTAAAACAGTCGTACCTCACCTGCTGTTAGCATTTGACATGGGTTATGAAAAAAAAAAAAGTGACTCACCTGGTATTTTGGGCATTGTTCTCTTGGATCAGAGAACGAGGAGGATGAATTGATTGAACTATCCAAGGAAGAAGAGCTGTCTCCTCCAGGCTTTAGTTGGCAACATTTCCCAAAAACTCTCACTTGAGCATCACTGCAGAGTTTCTGAAATAAAGACAACACATGTGACACACTAAGACCTATGACCTGAAATCACTGTTAGCATCATTGTACTTACCTGTTTAAGTAAGATATTTAACAGCTGAAAGGCTCATGCCCCAGTAAACAGGTAATAGAACATATACCCATTTCTTGCAGCCTGGCTGTCCAAAGGAAACCTAAGCTCTTTTACTTTCAATTAGCCAGGAGCCAATAGGTCACTCCAACTCCATCTTCCTAAGTAGACTTTTTTAGACCCAGGATTAGGAGAGAGGATGGTACCAAAGCATTTAAAGGAAGGATGGCAATGTCCACCTTACTCCCTGTGCCTGTCGGAGTGGAGATGACACAGGAGTGTAAGCGGCACACAGGAAGGAGCAGCTCACCACTAATTATCAAGCAAGAATAACATAGACTTCAAGAGATTCATGTTACAAGGGCCAGTGGAGAGAAAAGATCCTGTTTTTCACAGATCTCTCCCTAGCTGTGTCTAAGCCCCCTAGTCTTTCTGAAGAGCAGCACAGAGGTGTCACATTCCTTACATTTTCTGTATGAGGGAATTGTGAGGCTGAAAATGGACAAAGCTGAAAAACACAGTGTTACAGAGAAGCCAGAAAAGTTTCACAAAATTACGGAGAATCAATCCAAAAGGTAAATTCTGATAGAGATTCAGACAGAAAGCACAGCAGAGAAGAGAGTTTAGAGGGCCCAGATGGAACTGGAACTGATGTACAGGATGGGCAGGATCTGTGTCCACTCCACACACAGAGAATTATCAATCACTGGCATAGGAGATGCTTTACTATGTTTCATTCACTACTTAAAAACATTTGTGATTCCCCTTGAGAATCCTAGCACCCTGAGCAGAATCAGCATCCACCAAGTTAATGCAGTTTACACCAGCACTGGCATTGCCAACCCTCTTCACCTAAAGATCTCAACGTATTTTTCACACACTCGTTACACTTCAGCACACCCACGTAAGGCTGGCATTATTTACATCTGCTGGTGGGCAGCACTAAGAGACAGAAATAGTCTACACTGCTCAAAATTCCACACTAACTCTGCCCTAAGACTTCCTTAATTACCATTTCCTACACAATCACCCAACCAGTAAGAGCAAGCTGGAAGCAAACCCTGCTGAAAGCAAGGCTCAAGGGACAAACAGCAACACAGAAGTGCTGTTGTGTGTCACAGCTTCATCTCTGGACTCACAGCTCTCTGCCACAAGCTTCCCCTTCATCCAAAAACATGACCACGTCTCAATCTTTAAGGAAAAGGCATAAAGAAAAGTGTGAAATAGCCAAGGCACACATTAGTAACTCCACAAGTGCTCAATAATCAGCAATAACTGTACAAAAAGATGACTGGTCTTACTGCTGTGGAGGGATGGGAGTCCCATGCCTCCGTCCCAGGTTGTCCAGGTTACTTTTTTAGGGACATGTGACTTAAATTTGGCCCTAACTGTGGGTGAGGTTTAGCAAAACAGCAGAAAATTGCCAGGATTATAAAGCCCCACGTGGCAGCCTGCCCTGCTGCTCCCTTAGAGAGCCGCTGCCACAGAAATCCTCAAAGAAAAATGTGCAGAGAAATCAGTAATTCCGTGGCAGAGGGGAGGGAAGCGTCCACTTTCCCCCAGCCCCGTGCTTTCCTGACACACAGCAGTGTCCTCTCCTTTTGACATAGTGGAGAGCTCGTTGAAATCCTGCAATATGTAGATTTGCTAATGGCTACTGAGGATCTGTGGCTTGAGCACAGTGCACAATGGCTGGAACATGTGAATGATCATCATGTGACTTCAGTAGGAGCTCGTGAACTAGAATTGCATTTTATCTCTGACACAAATAACAATGTCCTAGGCTAGGCAAGCATCATGTGATAAAACCACATACAATCCACAGGGTTACAGCAGCTTTTGCAGGCAAACCACATTTCAGCTTGCATTTTCCATCAGATGTTGAAAGTTCCTTCTAAAATGTTACAATTATAACTAAGCTTCCTTAAGACTGCAGAAATGCATTTAGTGACTTTATAAGAGAAAATAAAATTCCGTGCATTAAAAAGAATAGGCTGAGTTTGCAAATTAATTACTTTTACATAATTTCTTCTCATTATCACTGCATTTTTCTGCACAGCAGCTTTTCCCAGATCCACTGGAGGGTCTGGTAACTTGAAGTAACAGTTGCCTAATTTAAATAGCAAACCAGGAAAATGGCTGTTTGGTCTTTGCGGTGGAGTTTAATGAACCAAAACTCCTGCAAGGAGTCTTTAAACGATGTCAGGATCTTTCAGCTCCCACTTCTCAGAACCTTGTGAACAGTAAATCCCTCCTAAAATGCAGATCACTGATGAATTTTGGTGTTTGCTCTTTCACAAACCTAGCATATGTTTAAGATGAACTCGTTGGACAATGAGATCAAGTACTTGCAGTGACCCTCTCCCCTGCAATTTCTGACTCCAAAAGTCAATGAAATTTTAGATGCTACAAATCTCAAGATATTATGCATCAAAGGCGTGGGATTACTTGCATTCCCACATAATATTCCAAAGATATTCAAGCCAGGTTTCCGAAAATAAAAAGGTAACCTAATTATTTAAGAAATGTACAAGGGAAAGTTTCAAAGCTGTGAATTTTCTTCCCAATTAGATACAGTTGTGTCAAATCCGATCCCTGGGCAGGGTGGTGCTGTAGTGCTCTGAAACACCCGTTTTTGCTGGAGAGCAGAACATCTGCTGGAAGGTTGCCGCGGGCAGCTCCACTCCTGGCTGCCACACTGCTCTCCCTGCTGGGGTCACACTGTTCTCTCCCTGCCAGCTCACTGCAGACACCACCCAGCTCCAAAGATTTCTGGCAATCCCAGTTCTGACATTAGAGGTCATCGTTTGCAGAAAAGTCTTGGAGACCTATCAGGTAGTTCTGAAGAAAACTTAGAGCAAAATGTCTTCATAGTACGACAGGGTATAAAGTAGTTTTCTTCCTCAGTTCCTCTTCTGGAGTCTCTTTTCTCCACATCTGTCAGCGAAGACTTTTAACTCTTTGACACAAGGTCTCTATTCTCCTCAGCAAGTGGGAAAAACATGCCCAGTGCTGTGAATAAAAGAGGAATTTCTGCTGGGCAGGTTTTGCTTTGGAGATAACAAGAACGTTGAAAGGAGCCTGGTGTGTTGAACTAAATCAGACTCTGTGTAGGTGTGTTAGGGCTGTGAGTGAGTGATAGAAGGGAAGGGAAATGTCATCATATGCTTTATTCTTTTTTACCTCTCTGCAACAGCAGGTGCTCAAATACCACTGTGGTGGCAGTGATAGAAAAATCTCTAATTCCAAGCAAAGTTGCTACTTTTCAAGGGCTCTGTTCCTCATTTTCAAAACAGGTTTTCCAGAAAAAAAAAAATTCAAAACAGATAAATGAACTCTTTTGCTGTCTTAATATCAGTTGGTCTGTATGTGCAATGAAATGTATGTATCCACCTAAGACATCAGAGTTACCTGAATAGGCACTCATTCCTCCCCTTCAAGTGCTCATATAAAAATCCAGATATCTTTCTTAAAATGCAGCTGCCAAGTGCTGCAATCTCTCTTTATTTCTAGAGTTGTCAAGTTCCTCTATTACTCAGAGGTCAGTGAAAGAAGTCAGGACAACCCCGTGCTCCCCCACTCCACTAGTGTTTTTCCATGTCTGTTTAGAGAGAATAAGAAGAGCTAAGAAGGTGGGACTTGATCTCTGTGCTTACAGCTTTATCCATCTGCTCAGCTTCCCTCACTGGAAACCTGTCCTGAGAGCCAGACAGAGTCCAGAGTCTCCATTTCACACAACTCACCTAAAAGCGAAAGGCTCACTATCCAATTACTAATCTCTCAAAGCAATTTGCTGTTCAACATTTATCCACTGCTGAAGTATATTAGAACACGTGGCTAATCATGGCTTGTTTCAAACAACATGCCATTTCTCTACTTTGGGATAAATATGACAATCAGAGTAAAAGAAATTGCTGCTGAAGGAGATCAAATATTATATGACCTTTTAGTGAAATTATTCAAATATAAAGAAAACTAGTGGAAGAAGTGAACCTTCCATTCTCCAAACTGAAGTTCACTATTGCACCTCTACTTCTGCATCCAAGGTCTCTCTTTTATTTCTTCAGAAAACCAAAAAAATTCTATTTCTGAAACCTTTCTTCTGCCTCTGGGTCCTGGCAACCAGTCACCGCCCTTCTCTGATTCCTTGTCTTTCCCCCTTTCCTCCCACATGCCCAAACTCTGTATCTCTGCTCAGCACAGTGCAGTTTGAGTCCTTCCTTTTTTTCCTCCCATCTCTTCCTCATGGTCCCTTGACCCCCCTCCTTCCTCCCTGGACTTCAAACCTTCCTCTAGGCTGATCTTTAGACTTAGGAAATCTTTTAGCTCTTACATGTCCATCAGCACCTCTCTCCAGCCAGATCCCCAATGTTAACCACTGTCTTGTCATAAATCCCCACTGGACAACACAAAAAGGAAAATGAGCAGTAAAATGAGACAGTAAATCCCTGTCGCTGAACTCACTTTGCCTGCTCCAAGGGAAGGCATGATCCAAGGTTCCCTTTTTCAGTTTCTTCTTTACTCCCCACTCCTCCCTCATGGCACCATTCCTGTGGCATCCTTATCCCAGTCAATTACCAGCCCTTGAAGGTGAACTCCTCATACTTCAGCTGGCCTTTGCACACTGGCAGTTATGGGGACATAATTCCTGCACCACACAGTAAAACAGAAGCCAGCCTTAGCATGAGCTGAGTATGGATGCAGTGTCAAGGTTGGGAAGCCAAGCATAGGGAAAGGCAGAGCCGAGGCTGACAGCCCAGCACTGGCTGGGCCACCTGGCTGCTGCACTTTTAAGAAGGAAAAGGAGCTGCTTGTTGTGCTTATTTGAAATTCAAAGCAGGCCTGGTACCACAGCTTTCTGAGGAGCACACCTGTGTTCACACACAGCTCCTGGCTCGGGAACTCTGTGTAGCCCACGGCACAGGGAGGAGAGTGGGGCTGGTGGCACCCGGCAGCGCAGGAGAGGAGGTGTCAGAGCAAAAGGAGCAGAGGAGCACAGAAAAGAGTCTAACAGCAGAAACCTGTCACAGGTTGTAACACTACCACCTGCACATCAAGTAACAGAGTCTCATTACAAAAGAGATACTTACTGCTACTAGGAACGAAAAAATAGCTCTCTAGAACAGACAATGGCTCAAAGCCAGAAGTCTGCCCATAGTTGTTCATTGATACGCAAAAATCCAAGGGATGTGGATGCTTGGGTGGGGACAGATGCTGTTCAGTAAAGGCATCAGTAATGCCTCTTCCTCATACCACACGCTGCCCTGGTACACTCAATGTGCAAATGCCTGTTCTGATGCATTTGCTTATGACCTAGGGCCACAGGGTTGGAAGGGGCAGCCACTCTTCTGGGATACTCCGGCAGAACTCAGACACACAATTTTCTGATGCTCGGGAGGCAGCAGCCTTTCCTCTCGGCTTCCAGAGCCCAGCTGATCAATAGCCCATACCTGAAAAGCTGGGGAAGGACCTCTCCTGCTTAGCACCAAAAAAGGTATAGGACTCACAAAGGGGATCTCTCTGCCTCCCACACGCAAAGTACCCACAGATGCCTGAGGCAGATCTCTGCCTGGCACAGCCTTGGGCCAACATTCCCAGTCTTGGGAATAGCTGCCAGCCCTCCATCACCAGACTGCTGCTCAGCTTCCCTCACCAAGTTTAACTCTAGCAAGACTGAGGGAATCATGACTTCTCCTGAGCAATTAAAATATTGTAATTGCCATGCTGCAAACTCTTTGACTACCTTCAGTGTCCTGCTGTGCAAACCCTTCCCGAATTCTTGTCTACTTAATATTTACCTTTACTGAAGACATGAAGAGGCTGATTTAATATCCAGTGAAAACACAAGGTCCTTATTCGTGTTATAGCTGTGCTTCCCTCATGGGTAAAACGAACCTAGTAACGCTTTACTAATGAGAGGCCAGCTTGTGTGAGCACAAACTCAGCAGTTTTCACTGATCAAAAAGCCAGAGCTCACTGTTTTATTTCTTGAAACATCTGTGTCTGCAAAGGTTTTCTCTGATACTCCTTAAATTTTATGACCACACCTTCCCTTACAGAATTCAAATGTCTGAGCCATGTTCAACCTTGGCCCACCACACACAACTTTTGACATATGTAGAGATTATATATACAAAACAGACCAAAATACATCTTACCTTGCTGCAGGCATACAACTCTTAAATTATAATTGCTTTCATGTCTCATAAACAACAGAAAATGGGAACTGAAGAGCACAGCACCATAAAGCAAAGTGAAACCCTCTTGGTTCTCTGTGTTAGACTGATTTAACTTGAACCAGAACAGTCTGGCCACTGCCAGGCACTTTTGCAGATCTCTCCCCAGTATTATTTGTAGATCCAAAGGTATAAGTCACGTTAGGAACTGGGGGGTGAGGGGGAAGAGATGCAGAAAACCTTGCTTTTTGTGGGGTGCTGAGCAGATACCCTTTCAAAAGGGAGAGTGCCCAGCCCACACATGGCTGGCTGCAAAAGGGCAAGAGTGCCTTGGAATGTGCTCAGAGCCAAGATCTGACTTTGTATAGGCAGGGTGTGTCTTTGCTAATGAAAATTACAATAAGGAGCAAGAGAAATGAACAATGCAATTCCTTGAAAATGGCCAGTATGTCCTGCTAACCGCACAAGCCCATACTGAGCTCACGGCAAGCCAAGCCGAAGACTCTCCTGCATGTTTTTACCTGCAAACTTTTGTTTTACGAGAAAAGTTCTGCCTGACATGACACTATCTGAATGCTGCAGAAGGCAGGTATATGGCAAGCAAATGTTTCAATATCCTCTTTCAAAGAATACTAATAGTATGAAAAATAAATGTATTAAGTTCCTAGAGATGACTTCTGGGTATTTCAAATGCCCTGGAAACAGTTTTCCTCAACTAGTCTCATGCAGAGATAGTGACTACAGCTGTTTCCCTCCATGCAGACCCCACCATGGCACAAAACCAGATCAATAAATCCCAGTTCGTGCCCTGTTTCGACCCCCAGCATTGCCTGCTGCAAGCCCCAGGAAGGAATCCTTATCACTGAAAGAGCAGAAAGCAGATAGATCCCAGAATAAAGAGATCACTATAGTATTTAAAGCTGGTAAGAGTGAAACCACTGAAGCCTGAATAATTTGCAACTTAAAAGGCATTTAAATATAGCCCTGCATATAACCAACATTTAAATGTCAATGTGAATAAAACAGACCATATGCAATTTATCCATTTGGCCATCTGAAAAAATACAACTATAAACATGTAAATCAGCAAAATACTCACCGACACTGAAATATCCTCTATTTTTCTTTTAGCACTGGAATCAAATAAGACATTCCGTCCTCTTCTTTCACAGTCCTGATACACAATCAGTCGGATCTGACTTGGGTCAAACTCTGGCAAAGGCCAGCTTTAATTAAAAAAGAAAAGAGCAGAAAGATCAATTACCACAACTCTTTATTACACTGTTCTTTCTACATTATCTGTATACACAACTTGATTAAAACATAGAGTCAAGCAAATTCAATGCCATTTCATCAAACCCTTTGATCCTGTAGCCAGAACTATGCTCTTTGTTTTCTTTTCTTTCCCCTACACGTGCCAAATTACACTATTATAAACTGCACCAATCCTCTACAACTGCTCAAAATGATGTGTACAGCATTAATAGATCTTGTGCTCTGTCTTGTGATATGCTTTCTTCAAGTTCCAGCTATTTAAAATCAATGTCACAGAATTTAGGTTTTGTGTTTAAAGACACAAAAAACCCCCAAGATGAATAATCATGGGGTGGTTTGAGAGAACCACCTGGTTCTCTCCACATAAGCCACTGTGACTCAAGGGCATGGTCAGCAAATCACACACAGCAGTCCCAACACACCTATTCCCAAACTGGTTTCCAGGGGAAGCTTTCCTGAAGCCTCAGAACCTTCCCTAGTGCCACTACTCGAGAGGAGGTCTCAGAGGGAGAACTTGCACAGATCAGGCTTGGAAACCATTCCATAATCTTCCCTTTATGGGTGCTTCATAGTCATCATCTTAAATTTCCATCTTAAAAAGCCAGCCATCACTTTAAAGCCCAGCAAGCATAGTCATCCATTGGCTTGGGAATCCATTTTCACTGACACCATCTCAATTCTTGGCAGATAGGAAACAAGACACCTGCTGTATCCATGAAACCACCAGGAATCATCTTTCAGCTAGTTTACAAGCCATTTCCTAGATCAAGTGAAATTCTGTCTTCCTTATCCTTGGCTTTTAGGCAAGCAGTGTTAGCATGAACCCCAAGAAGCTAGAAACAAGGCACTCGAACTTTCCAGCCATTAATGAAGGATACAGATTTCCAATTTGCAAGAAGCTGTATATGTATTTCAGCAATAAGACACCTGTAACATGGGTTAAACCTGGCATGTTAGACTCCAAGACAACAGGAAACTTTCCTCTCCTCTAACTCAGCACCCAAAGGGTTTCCTGCTCTGCACCCACACTTTATGTGACCAATGTGCTAATGATGAGTTGTGACTCAACAAGTGCTGTAACAGCAGAAAATCCATTTGATCACCAAAGCCAACATCACCTATCAGAAGTTTTTAAGGCTGCCCAGTATACGTACACAAGTTTTACAGTTAGCGTAGTCCCAATGAAGTGAAACTAAGCATCAAGACATACAGTTACACACTCTCCTGAGACGGAATCTATTTCCTAATCTGCCCATCCCCACCATTTAGCAACAGCAGAGAAAAACAGAAGCTGCAGAGAAGATGGTGTGCAACAAATGTCCAAATCAACTTATTACAAGAAAGAAAACCTTGAGCAACTTGAGCTGAAATAACTTCATGTCTAGATTTGGGGGCAAAGAGCCACGCACCCTCTCATTTTGGAACCTAAAGCCAAGTGTTACCCACAGAGCGAAATGCCCACACGAAGTGCAGACATCAAACTGAGCAAATTCTGTACCAAAACCCAAGCACAGTGACAAACTCAGAGCCAAGCTTACACTTACTGGAGGCTCTCCTAATTAACCCCATCTTGCATTTCAGAAAATGTAGAACAAAATCCCTAGTGTGACGCATGCCTGGGATGTTACCAACTAAGAGGCACAAAGGTACTAGAGCTGAGGATGGTAAACTGGTAAGAGCATGACTTTGGCTAGAAGTGAAGAAGACCACCGGATAAACTGGCTTCCTAAAGGAATAGCCTCCACACTTTAAGTGAAATCAGTGGAAGTCCCAAAATGAACTTTTTTTTCAGATAGGCCACTGTGGTTCCTATAAAGAAACTGTGTGACAGTAACAATGAATTGCTTGCCAAAAGGGTGCTATTGCTTGCTCCATCCTTGCAACGTGTTTGAATTTCCTTCACACTCAGACAAAAGCATGTCTTCCATTACCTAGTATTTTTGATATTTGACTTTGAAATTACTGGCAAAGAAGGCAGTAGCTGTTCCAGATCTTAGAAAAGTCTACTTATAAAAAGCTCCAAGAGCAGATTACACACTAAGAGGAGAGAAAGCTAAATATAAAACTCTTGCTGTATTCAGAAACATATTCGATGAAGGTAACAAGAGCTTGTTTACTTCTCAGCTTCTTCACATGATATTTTAACTATCTCTAGACAAGCATTTAGTAGCTACTGTCCATCATAATTTGTGATAATTCCAAAGAAGCGCTATCTCTGTTACATAATAGCATCCTTAAGCACATTTCTGCCTTGCAAAAACATTCCCAGGCAATAGCAGGCCACTTCCCAAACCAGAAGAGCCTTTCAGAGAGCTGGGGGAAAGTTCATTCAGACAGACAGTAAACAGAGGCAGCCTGGCACCTCCAACTCACCCCTACCGGCGAGGGAGAAGCAGGACACAGAGCTTTGCTTTTGTTGTTAGCAGATTTAAAATACCATTATGCTTGATATCTGAATAAATTATCCCCAGAAACGTAAATTTCCTGCATGCAAGAGGCATTCTCAAAACAAATATAACAGGGCAGCACTCCAGCATTCCTCTTCATGCCGATGAAAACTGACCTAGATCTTCTGAATATAATTAGTTCTGTTTATAAATGGAAACTAACTTTGACATTTAACTGATGTTTTCTTGAGATTCTTACAGGAAAACCAGGAGACGTAGAATCAAATGTCCTAGCAATGTTAATGAAAGGTGAGTCTCCATTTCTTTGAAACTGATTAGATCTAAAGAAAAACACCAAAATTAACCCAGGACAAAAAAACCCATAAAAACCACCACGAAGAAAACCCCAAACGCCTTTCACCAGTAGAAGTGTTTGTGACTTTGCCACACAGTGCTGTGAGTTTGGGCATGGAGCAAGAGGAAAAACCAGTGATAAACAAATTCCTTCAGAGCAGGACACTGCCCCTGTGGAGATCTCCACTACACGAGTGGGGATGCCTCTAGAATGAGATGTTCAAAAATACCTATATGGAGTAGAAATCCATTGATGTGTAAATGCTGTATGGGATGTTTCAGAAACAAAATCCAGCTCTCACACCATGACAGACTGGTTGAGGTTGGAAGGGTCTTCTGGAGGGCATCTGATCCAATGCCCCTGCACAGACACTCATGCAAGTACAGAGTGCGAAAGAAAAGGAATTATTTGGGAGAGAAAGGTAAAATTCCATATGATTAACGATGGAATTATTAGAAACTAGCAACAATGAGATCAAGGTTTGAAAAACGGTATTTTAAAGCATATTCACACTTAAGCCCTACTGTTGTTCAGCTCTTCCCTTTTTCATCCTTTCTGCTTTCCTGCCTTTTTTACCTTCAATCACTAGGAATATTACCCGTAGCTTACATTTACAAATCCATTACATGTTTCCTGACACTGCTACTGTAGAGATTCATAGCAATCCAGAATTCCAACTGCTCTCCAAGGATGAATTTTCTTGTGTTCCTGGAGTTTATTACCACCATCAACATTTCTCAGCAAGAACTGAATGGCTGTAAATTGGTATTTTTTCACTCTATGCAAGTTTTAATAGACGACACAACAGACACAGAAATCCTTCATTACCACTCCAACAATTAAAATATAGGATTTTCCCCTGTAATTGAATCCAAGTACATTCCTTCCTCCTCATTCCCACCTAGAACATGAACACCACTTCTTCATTACATTAAAAGTTTAGCTTAGTATTATCTTCCCTTCTGGCTAAGACTTTACTTTTAAAACTGTTTATATTAACATAGCTTAGATAGTACCTGGTTACTGTTTAACAAAAACAGATACCTTAGAAATCTTAAAGAAAAGTAACTGAAGTAAAATTATCAAGATATTAAGCAGGTAGGAACTGTAAAAGAGTTTTCTAAAAAGTAAAGTTGCTCAAAACCAGAATAGGATTAAACATGTAAAAAGTAAGTTGAAACTATCAGTCAAACTATTGTTTTCCTACATCATATTACCCGTAGTTATAAAAATTGCCTGGTGATGAATCACTTGTAACTATTTTTAAATGCATCTACACAAATTATATTTATAGTTTATGCCAGCTTATCTGTTCTGCATGGTTTTCATGTTAGCACCTTTTTAAAGGGTCACAGGAACAGCCTAGCAGAGCAGACAGGTCCATCTTGCCTCATGCTCCCCTTGCAGGCTCTGGCGGAAGGAAACATCTTCCTTCACTCCTGCTAGATGAGCATCAGAACAGAGGCACAGGGATTCCAGAGCTTATCTCCAGTGCCTGCAGAGGATTCTCCAGGTATTATCCTTGTTGCAGTGGTGCTTAGACCCAGCCAACTTCTACATAAGCCTTTGACAGAGGCTGCATCTGTCATGAAAAGCTAACATTGTAAATATGAGACTGTTCCACTGAGTGCACTGGGATCTCAGATTATCTCCAATTTCCATGGAGATGTACACCCACATCAAAGCATGCTCACCTGTACCTATACATCCCAGTATATAGGATCCTGCAGTTTCTTTGCTACAGGGAAGGGTGATCAAGTCCAGAAGGAAAATGGTCCTTGCTCAGTCCAACCATCCTATCATACTCCTCTCAGCTCTGAGATGCCTTTTCCAAACAGGAATTCCCTTCTCCTGCCTAAACGTCTCTGCAGATTTCTATTATCTTAGATTCTTTTTTCTTTTGGCTTTGAGAAGATACAACAAAAGTTGAGTATTTAGGATTAATAGGGAGGGTCTTGTACTTTAATACCTTCTTACTGCATTTCAGTAATTCACTGATTATTTGACTATTACTGCACAAAACAGCTGCATAGACCATTCTGAAAGATCACAACTAAATTGGAAGCAATGAAAACAGCTTTGGAAGACCACCTTCTCTTAGAGACATGGGCGGGTTATTTATTTTTTTAACAATAGCACCTGAAACACAAAAGAACTTTCTAAGTATTCACATGACAAGGATGATCCAGGCTGCATGGCTGATTTGCAAAGCCGGCATTTTAAGAGAGAGATTCCGTTTAAGTGCTGGTGACATAACACAACCATAAGGCTGCAAGGAAGAAGAAAGTTCCCTAAAGTAGAGAAACCACGGGGCCTATACTTAGAAGAAATTTTGCAAGATAATTGTCTTTACAGGAGCTGAGGTCACGTCAGGGCTATGTGACTATGGTGGTGAGCACTTGCTGATTCTGCACAGAAAACCAGCATCTGTGCCTCGGCCAGGGCAGGGAGGGAGCCCACGAGGGTGGATTGCAAAGGAGCTCACCCAGCGCCCTGAGTGACTCTGCCCTCTGCCACAGTGACCTCAGCTGGGGTTTCACAGAAGTCACAGGACCTGGGTTCTGGGTAGCATGGAAGAATAGACAGATGGTGCATCATCTCAGGGACAACCACCCTTGACTGCTTGCAGTGGTGACATGTTTCAGGTTTATCCCATGGAAATAACATTTCTTTAAAATACAAAAAAATAAATCCAAGCCCCCTGCTTTTCATCTCTTGAAAGAGGGTGACATGTCCACAGGCACTGCAGCACTGTGGAGGTCAGCTCTCTGCTCCATCTCTGTCTCATTCATTTACCAGCTTAGCAATCCTCACCTGGAATAGCTGCACTTCTTGAGCTCCAGGAAACTTATGCGGCTTACACGAAGTGCATATTGCACACCAGGAACAAAGTGAGCCAGCCAGGTATTTCACAGGTATAACAAACTTGGCCCTGAACTTCATCTGGCTGCCAAGCTCCTTGGCTCTGTCCAATTCTTTATCTGTATACAAAGCTGACTTTAGTTTGTTTTCAGATTTTTCTCCCTTCTACCAAGTCACTTGACTCTCATTAAGATATCTAATTTATACTCTAAAGTCTAATACATGAGCCAGATGCTTTTCCACAAGCAAAAAGACATAACATTTACAGGTTAGGTGCAGCCTAGTCAACACAGTAATCATAATCTGGAGTATTATACTGAAAATAAATTGGTGGGAAGGTTTTGTTAAAGCTGTGTAGTATGTTGAATAACTTTGCAATTCACACACCTGCAGAATTTACAATCACTATTAGGAATTTCATAAAATATTTTTGGGACTACTTCACTTATGTGATTTCAAAAAGTACCTGTTTAGGTTTTAGCTGATTTAGGTACACGTATGCATGCAAATATTTGCACATACACACACAAGTTTCGTGCCCTTTAGAAATACGTTTTAATTAAAACCACACACAAACGAGACACAGCTCCTATCAGTTAAATTCACTAGCACTGAACAAAATTACATTATTCAAGCAGACTGCACTTCCCTTTGCAAAGTCACATGATAGAATCAATTCAGGCAAAAAAAATTGTTCCACTTAGCATAAAATTATAGTAAGAATCATCAAAAAAATAAATCTCTAGAAGATTCACATCTTTAGAAAAGAAGTATTTTCATCAGAGGGAAAATAGTAAGCTTTCAAATAATTAAAATAATCTCAAGAACTGTGCAGTGACCGTACCTGGGAAGCATCTTTGTCCCCCGAGCAGTTCCACTTTTCAAAATCCCTATAAACTCCTGTTGTGCCTGGCTGCCAACTCAGGTTAATAATAGCAATGAACCATATTCATCCAAAACCACAAGACTGTCAGGTGACATATCAAGAGGTCTGAATTTAACTCAAACAAAAGACTCTACATGCTGCAATGCAAAAGGCTTAATCCTAGCAACAGGAGCACAAAAATCCATCTTACAGACAGCGGTGTCGGGGTTTGCACCAGGCTGCGTTCGTGCTGCCCCGGAGTTTCATAACCCAAATCCTGCCCCACAGTTCTGCACAGCCTGGGATTTGTGCTCGAGGAAAGAGCGCCCGTCTTCCCCGCTCCTTTGTCTCTTCCAGGTTTTGCTGCGGAGATCAGTGCAATTCACAGGGAAGCCAAGCGCTGCCCTGGCAGCGCCGGCCCGGACCTGTCAGTGCGACGCTCCCGGCTCAGTCGCATGACCCGAGTCCCCGGGCATCCGCGGCCGCGGTCCGGCACCTCCGAGCCGCGGCCGCCGGGAATTCAGCCCGCTCGGCGAGGAACGGGGGGGCGAAGCATGGCGGCCTCCTTCCAGCCGGCACCCCCAGCCCTCACATTCCTGGGAGCGGCGGGATGCTCTTGGTGGAGCCCGGGCGCGCGGGCGGCCAAGCCCGCGCTGACAGCCATCATGTGACACAGCTGTCACCGCGGGCCACCTGCGGCCGCCAGCTCCGGCGACATCTCGCGCTCCAGTCCTCGCTTACACAGCGGCTTTGGAGCGCTCCCCCAGGCAGGGGCTCGGCGGGGAAGGTGAACGAGGAGCCCCCGGCCGCCCCTGCAAGCTGCTGCCTCTGCGGCACGACTCCCGCATCCCGCCCGGTCCCGGTCCCGGTCCCGCTCTCCCCTCCCCTGTACGAACAAAGAGCGCACTGTGTGCTCGGCGAGGGCTCATTAATATTACACGGGAAGAAGCTCGGATATGCAAGACAATTGGATGGCCGTAGACGGGAAAAAAATTAAATACGCAAAATAATGCGCCCAAAGAACACCCGACCAACCCGGGTGGCTGTAAACAAGGTTTCGTGGTTGTGCTCTGGCGGTAACTCGGGTCATGCTAGGTACCCAGACATCACAACAGCAAAGAGCCTTTTAACAAACATTAAATAGCAAAGAACTACTTAACAAACTTTTATCTCTAAACTGTGGGGGAGGAATGAGACAGATGGACAGGGAAGTGAAGAAGGAACTGGGCACTCAAGAACGCAATGCACATTAAAAACCATCTAGTCTTGTCACGGGCATAGGTGGGGCTAATCACTCATACCATTAATTCTATATGATCTTCGGATAAAACTCGAATAATACATGAAGGCAGAAGGCTACAGCACCATCATTCCTACTTTATTTTTTTTTCCAGTGTCTGAAAATCTACAGGTTTTGCCAATATTTTAAATACATAAGCAGCAAAAATAGATTTATCATCAGGATCTCCTGTTCCAATGCATCCATCAACCCAATGCTGTCGATAGTTCCCCTGTATCACAGAGTGCGTGAACTGGTGCACCTGTTCATGGGCTTCAGTCTCAAGACCATCCAATCCCAAGAGGTCAGATGCTGCTTGTCCTCTGGAATGGATTCCAAAGCAGAACACCAAGCTCCTTGTTCTGCTACATATCTCCTGGGTTAAGTTCAGGGAGAAATCCTTAATCTCTTGACACCACAATGGTTTTGTTACTGTTTTTATAGGATGGTAATATTTTTATGTTTGGTGCAGGACAAGCGTTTTGACACAAAAGCAGCAAAACTAAAGAGAGATAAAACCATTATCTTTTGTTACCATGCTTTACAGGAAGTTTCTCTTTTAGAAATGAAGAATTGAAGCCCTGATGCCACAAACACATACATTACAGACTTGGCTTTTCATACATGACTAGTGCCGGGGAATTCAATGGAATTACTCACATGAGCAAAATTGGGCATGTGCTGGTTACAGGACCCATGCCTTAAGCCCAAATCTTGCCTTTAAAGCTTAAAATGCCAAGCTTTTAGAGATAAAAGCAGTAACATCTGCCCACTCCCACCTACCTTCTTGATCTAGTGAAGGAACGTGCAGTGTAACTTCCTTTACCTGTGTGGCAAAGGCACCACTCTCTAAAGGTTACTGATGTCAAAAGTGACCTTTTTTCTTAGACATGCAATGCTGAGAAGTGCCATATATTATGTAAACATTTATTTACAGGAGTAACATCTAAGGTTTCCATTTTACCTCAGGGTAACCTGGTGCATATTAAACATGCTTTGAAAGCTGACCCAGCCTCCATCCAACAACTGACCAGGAAAAATATTGGAAGGAATTTCTCTGCAAATAGAGACAGACTCAAATTGTACAGAGAGTAAACAGTGCTTTAGCCAGATCAGTGAATATTTATTGCTTGAGGAAGGATTTCAGATACTCAGTGTTTGTTTATACACAATGTCACCACTCCCACATCCAAGAAAACACTGGAGCGTCTTTAACATGACATACGCACCATCCTCTTCTCTAGGTGTATACCTAGTCCTCTCTTTGAAAGGGTGAAGGCTTTCCTTTTTCATGTGTGTAAAATTTAAGCTTGAAAAACAAAGCTGGTAATATTACCCCGCTTCAGAAAAACACTCGAGTTCAAAAAAATAAAGTGATCAAAATCTCCTGCCATAGCCCATCACCTTCCAGGGAGATATTTCAGTATCCATGCACGTCCACCCAGTTGCAGATGGGAAAGATGTGGGTGATGGTGTTCAACCATATCCAGCAGCCCAGAGCCCAATGGACCCTCTGCAGACCCCCACACCAGACTGGGGCTGGGGCATGTTCTTAAACACACAGAAGCCAAAACAACCCTCAAAACCAAACAGCACCAAAAATAATCACTTTCTTCACTCTATCCAAAGGCATTTCTGAAAACACTTAAAACTACTGCAAAGGCTCATATGCACCTTTTGGGTACAAATCATCTGATTTTAAACGAAGCAGACAACAGAGTTTGCTCCAACCACAGGCTAAAAAGTAATGAAATTATTCATTTTTGGTCTTCACTGCATTAAGTTTTTTCAGTCTTTCTTCTAAAGGAAGGCTTCCCTCACACATGTTGTAAATGCACACAACAAAGAGCCAGTAAGTGAGCCAAGAAATGTTTATTGCTTAGTAATGCACAAAGGTAGGAGCTGGAAGCCACACTAGACAAAAAGAGAGAAAACCAATTAAGATTTTATTTGAAATCTGACTAGAAATACTTGGATACCATTTCCCTACAAAATACTTGCCTTAGTAGGATTACCACTGAGCTAGACTTCTAAAAAAAAGTGCTTTTTGTGCATTTTTGTATCCCTGAAAAAAAAAAAAATCCTCACTGCTGGAGAGGAAGAGTGGAGATGTTAAAGCATGAACCTTCCATATATACCTGGAGCACATACACAAACCTGCACACACAAACATAAGCCCAGCCAAAGGTCAGCAAGAGCCGAAATGATGAGAAAGATCACTGCAAACAGTCCTCAAGAGTTTCAAAACCTGGACCCTCTATTCTTTACAGGAAACCATATTATTAAATGCTGAAAAAAGTGCTTTTGATATGAGATTTAAAAAAAAAAAAAAATCAACAAGTTTATAAACTCTCCATACACAGGATTCTCACTATCAGTACGAAGTCTCATGACTGGAATAAACTGTCTCTACCAGCATTGTAAAGGAGCATCAGTAACTACAATTCTGCCTATGAGCATTCCTGGAAGGTAGGACATGAAACAATTCTCTCTCTTCTAAGAACATTCAGACATCAGCAGATTGACTGTCCACTGTTGTCATCTTTCACGTCATGATAAAAATGCTGAAAATAAAAATAACTATCAAAGTAAAACTCTGATGCATGGTTAGGCTACTAAAACACTGGTGTTCATTTTGTATCGCATTTCCAATCGCAATCTACTATAAGACACTGAACAAACCTCCATAATACCAACTGGTACTGCAAGACAACAGGGCATTTTCCCCTTGCCAAACAGCTATTTTATTGTGCACACTCGGGTGTGCAGAGCAGACTCTTCTGCTGTAGCTATTAAAAATAAAGTGTAAATAGTTCAGTATTGTGTGTGTTTAATGAAGAGTTGGGGAGAAAAAAGGTTCCAATACAAATTGCTTTTGATGAACATAGTTGGAAATAGCATAGTTGTTGGAAATAAAGACTCTTCTAAAATCACCCAGAATTATGTAATGCAGCAGAAGAGGGTTGTGGGGGGCAGTCTGTGTTCCCTCCTTTATGCTGTGTAGTTCTGGAGATGTCACGATAGGTTCAACAACCCTTAAATCCACGCAGAAAACTAACTTGACAAAACAAAATCAAGCTCACAAGCTCAGATTTATCAACTGTGAAGTTTGCTTAGGGAACTTAATGGTGAATTGATGCTTTTTATTCTGGAAACTGTGAATATTAATAGATGAGACAATGAAGAAAAAATACAAATGGGAGTCAAGGTTGACTGCAAGACCTCTCTTGTCATGAAAATGAAGACATCGTAGAGGAATCACTATTGCTCTACTATTGTTGTCAACCCTAATATTAATAATCATAATAGACCCTTGAAAGATTCCTGATGGAATAAGGGTACTTTGGCTGAATATTTCTAACATTTTCATTTTTTAAACAGACAAATATTGAATTCCCTGTATTTATCTTCAGCTTAGAGTGTCTTTAAGGCTTTTATTTTCAAGCACTTTCCAGAAATCATAAGGACTATGGCAGTTTCATTATTTTTGCACCACTGAAAACTGAGATTTTCAATATATTACTTCAGGAGACATTAAAAGAAAAGCTGCAAGGTGCATAACCGAACTGCTGGTCTGCTCTAGCTATGCCTGACATATCAGCTGATTCTTGCACCAAGCAAACACATCTAAATAAGCTTTTTTTTAAATCAGACAGATACATCTAAAAATAAATACATTTTTAAAGGCTATAAGACTAGAATGTAAGCAGCTGCAATTTTTTTATGCCATGCTTTTTAATCCATGAGCTGTACCAGGGTTGGTGATGCTGTGCCCAGGGTGCCAGGAGACAGTGGGTCCCTGCCAGGGCATTTGCCCAGACCCCGCTTTTTCCACCCTGAAAACCCCTGGCCTGGCTGCAGGCAGCCAGGATACCTCCAGCCTGGAAATGCCACTCCATGGAGCGCCCAAACCACTGGTACCTCCAGCGCCAGCACATGACAGCCACAAAATCTCCAGCTGCAGACACTGGCACTTGCTGCACAGCTCTGCGTGCCACTCGGGAGCCTCTGCTGTGTCAGAGTGCAGGGAGATGTCTGCTTATGCTGATTAAAACATCCTGTAATACTTGTTTTGTGAGTTTTATAAGAGGAAAAAATATGGCCTTGGTGGTGAAAATCATCCGGCACAGGCAAGGCAGCATGGGGCTTGGAGCACTCCTTGGCTGCAGGCCACAGTCCTGTAATTAAGGTGGCTGCATTTGTGACCGAGTGATAATTGAGAGTCCAATAAATCTCCACACAAGTATTTCTCACTCAGAGATGGAAAGCAATTGTTATGGACCTTCATAATGAGCTGCAAGTGGTAAAATTACAGCTAATATTAAAAATACCAAGAAAGCCCACAGATCACTCCCAACTTCCTTGCCCAGAGTTCACATTTTCAGTTAAATTTCCAGGAGTGTCAAATGCACAAGGACTATACCTTCAGGCTTTCAGCTAGGTCATCCCCAGCACGAACTCTAATCATTCCAATTCCTCAAGAGATTTTGTTGAGAACTCCGTGGTCTACCTTCCCCCTACTCCAGATCTCATTTATCTGCATAGGCAGCACTGCTTTAGCTGAGGTCTACGTGCTATTCTTTTCCCGGGGGGGGGGGGGGGGGGGGGAAAAGAAAAAAAAAAAAAAAAAAAAAAAAAGGCAGAGCTGCAGCTGTTCAGGGTTCCTTGGAAAAGGAGAACAGGAGGAAGACAGATGTAAGTAGTTATTCTCCAAAGATTCATAGGGATCAGTGCCTGAACAGCATTTTACTCTGTCCCTCATGTGACTGTTTAATTAGGTGTTGATTCACTCAGTCATGAGACACAAGGAAACAGGGCTGCAATCCCCAACGTCAAAGTAATGCCTGTTCTGCCAGTTTCTGTATTAGCAAAGCATAAATGGGACATCCAGTTCTGAGAAGCAAAACTTGCGTTTTCTTGCCCATAAACCAATCCATCACATAATTTCAACCTTTCCATATTAAAAAAAAAAAAAAGGTAAAAAAAGACATATGAATTATTTCAGAGAAAGATGCTTGTGAATTCACGGATTATTCTTGCTTGTAAGAGCCAGGACCAGTGCAAGTGTCCACAGGGTGAGCTGCCGGGCCAGGCTCTGAAGCCCTGAGAGCAGAGTGTCCCCTTCCATCTGGTAATCCAGGTCCAAGCTGCTTCAGGATATCAGGCTTTCTTCTGGGGTTTGTTTGTTTGCTTTTGGAAAAAGAATACAAGCTATTTTTCCCTGGCTTTACTCCCGTTGTTAAGTGAATTTCTTGGCCTCCTTAGCACCAAAAAGCTTTTCTGTTATGGGGTCTGGTTCCCATAGCAACAGGCTTTAAAAATATCTAAGAAATTTTCAGAACATGGTAAATCAATTTCACAAACTGTGTATGTTTGTAATAGGAAAAGCTGACAGACAATTATTTATATGTACTCAGTTCAAACAAGGTTTGACATAGGGATAATCCCAAAATGCTGCTCTCAACCCAAAGCCTGGGGACTAGAGGGCTACAGTGAACTTTAGCTTGCTATGTTACCAGGTCATTTATCAAGACGGTCACATAAAATTAATAGATGACGATCATTTTTCCAGTGAAGGTGACATTTAAGCTCAGTATGTCACTGAAATGCATTAAACACCAAAAGCTTTTTTCCTGAAGAATACAACCCTCTAAACCTTTGGTTTTAAGCATTGTGTGCTTGTAGTCTCACCCTCCTCATTTTTGTAGATTTTACGACTTATTTAAAACACATGCGTAGTGCTAAGCACATAAGCGGGTTCACTGGGAGCAGTCAAACTACTTACAGACTTACAGCACATGCCTAAGCACAGTGCTGACTCAGTCTTATTGCCCCCATCAGCTTTCACCAAAACCCCATCTCAGTTACACAGGAACAACTGCAAACTAAAGACAGAGGATGATTATAGAAACAAGTATAACAAATTCATATCTATGGAATGAAATCCCAGGCTGTCCCATCTGTATGTGATGCTCATTAATATCAACATCCCACAAGTCCTAGTGATAGATACTCCCCATGAATCAACAACTGCCTGACACCAGTGTTGGTCACTTGCTATCTAAGCATCCTCCAACACCTTCAAATGTCTGATGCGGCCCAATTCTGCAATCTTTCCGCACACAGAGCAGTTACCTGCTGCTGTAAGTCCAGAAGACTTTAACTCACCTCTTTAGTTAACCCTCAAAACCCCTAACCGTCAAGTTCACTGCATTTCAAGACTACTGCCAGGCTCTGAACCAGAAACAATTAGGAATGATTTCACAGATCTGCCAAATAACACTAACAAATATCTAGGTGGACTGGATCTGTCCTATAGCTGCTTTTCAGGAGGGAAGACTTCTCTAACTTGGCTCCAATCCGTGCACTGAACATCCCTTCCTTACTGGCTCTACGAGTCAAACAGGCCCCTACTTAATTTGCAGAAGGGATGAGATCTTGATTTGTGCAGATATTGCAAGAGCCCCAAGACTACTGTGAGGAGCCTAGACTGCTCAATTCCCCAAGGCAAGAGTCATGCTGCTCAACGGTTTTCCAAATTAAGCATGTAAAGGTGACCTGAAACTATTTCAGGTAGATCTATATAGAGCAGACACTAAAGACATTGGTTGACTTCACTTTTATGTAACTCATAAGGACATGAGGATAAATAAAAATCAGATGCTTGAACAAGCCACAGCTTCATTTAATATTGGAAAAAAAATACAGATTACCAGAATAATGGAGCAGCCTGCCACCTTCAAGCAAATGCACTTAAACTGTGAGGTCCTAAATGCTTTGGTTCCCCGAAGCAGAAGAACATGTAAAAATGTGTTTAGCTATCAGCTAAGGCCTGCTCAACCTTTAAACCACGCTTAACAAAGTACTCTACTGGGTTTGCTCCATTGTGATTTACTCACTGCCACAAGGAGCTCTGTACCCTCAGGCTTTCTGCCATCCCCTTTAGTTTTATAAATCTCACTACATGCTCACGGTTTTGGGTTTCCAAGAATGGTAGGAATGGAAAATACAGTGTAGGACTGGCCATTGCCCAAGCTCTTCAACACAACTATCCATCTAGAGAGATTTTCCACAGCAGAAAGACTGAATTGGTCAAGTATTACTGAGAACCTCACACAACAGATACATGGCAGCTCCAACCATCAGCTTCACATAGCCCTTACACGCCCCAGAGCTTTTCTTACTCCTAAAATCTTTGTTTCTGATAAAGAAAACTGCAGGTTCAGCTCAACATGCCCTCCCTGGATATCAGCACTGAAACTCACTTCAAACACACACCTTCCTTATCACGGAACTGAGCTGGAACACACAGTCCAAACCAGCTCTGCCTGACGGAATCAACAGAATCACTTGATAAAACCTACATTGTTCCACTGGGAGAGGCTGTACTTAATCAAGATATATATGTATATTTAGTGTATGTTCAATAAACCTCTTTTTGCTGGTAGTAATGGAATTGATGCAAACATAATTCCAGACACTCCCAGACACTACAGCTTGCCAGCAGATTTCAGTCTGTCCACATGAGCATCCTTAAAATGTGGAACCCAAAGAAGCCTAGTGCTGCAGGTAACCTGCTGTGAACCAGCCACAGCAACACGCGAAGCTATTTATTCCACTGCATCAAGAGGAAAGAAAAGCTCACGTGCTGGACAGCAATAGCTGTTAATGCCACCAGGACATTTTGGACTGGTTTATTTTGTTGGGTTGTTTTTTCATGGTCTTTCTAAAGGAGCTGTTGGCAAAGTAATCGCTCCCTTGGCTTTTCGTTTCCCCTTCTGCTCGTGCACATCACTTGATGTAACACAACAGTAACCCCAAACAGGATGCACCCCACTGCTTGTGGCAGGAGGAGGAAGGGACAGCACAGCACCCAGGGGAAACCTTCAGAGAGGAGCGGCCACACTGCAGGCCTCAGACAGGACAACACTAAGAAGAGAACAGAAGAATAGAAGAGAAAGCGAGATGGGCTTTAATTCTCTTCTTCTGTGTGTGAGTGCATGTCTGTAAATACAAGTTCCCAAAGCAGAGCACCAAACAGGACAGTGACAATGAGGGAGAACACTACAAGGAACAAAAAACCCCAAGCAAACTGAATCACAGAATCACTAAGGTTGGAAGAGTCCTCCAAGATCATCAAGTTCGACCTTTGACCAAATACCACCAGGCCCACAAAACCATTAAATCCTGTAAAATGTATGTATGTAATCACAGCAGCATCATACAACTGCTTCCAACTACACTTGCACATGTATCTTTGTAACCTTCTGAACACAGGGCAACTCCAAAATGCTTCTATTTATACAGCATCTATTAGCCCCAAAATCACAAAAATCTTAGTATTATGGTTCTGATCTAAGAAGCACAGGAGTCTGCCCAGCATTACATTATAGCAATTTAGGCTTGTCTACACAGTGCACACAGGTAGTGAATTTACCTGTCTCACTGCTGGGGGAAACACCAAAGTCCTTCTCTCACAGACAATAGCTGAGCAAGGCAAGCAGGTTTCTGCTTTGTGGTATCCTGATTACTGTGAGTTGAGACAGGTGACAACACACGCAGAGCCATGATGGCAAATGAAGGCACCTGGGTATATTTTCAAATATACAGATATACGTACTTCGTCTGACACAGACAAATACATACATACATACATGACACAGATCTAACAGTGAGGTCTTTCCTGTTCTTGTGATCTCTTTTCTTCCAGCATGAATATCCTTCAGCAAAGCTCAAGGCTTTGGCACTGAAAGACTTCAAACCCCAGTGAGGATGCTGAGGACTACATAGAACTGGGCCATTTGGTATCTGCCTTGATTTTTAAGTTCCTCTTTATTTTAATTTTTATATAAAAAACAACTTCTTATCAAACTCCTCGTTCCCTGTATATTTTCTTGTCCTCTGTCTTCTCTATCCATACAGATGAGAACAACTGCCATTACTGAATCTTACATTATCTTGCATGGGTTTTTTCTCCAGTGTGGGCATAGACCAATGTCACCTCCTGAATGCAATTCACCTGATTTGTCCTACTAGCTACTAATAGAAAAGACCAGTGTTTAAATTATTATATACTAAATCCAGGTGGGGAAAAACCCAACAAAATCCCAAACAAACAAAACCCATAATACCTGGTGTCTTATCTTCTGACCCCAATGTGAGAAAAAGCGTTACACAACACACAAACATAAGCTACCTAGCAGTTTCTGAGCATTCTTCAATTGAAAAAGAAAATCTGATGACACGTTTTAAAATAGCCACATATTCAGGCTAACCAAAATTATTCATTTGTTGATAACTGCAGAAAAGATACTATGGGAAAAAAACCCTACCAAAATTTAAAGAAAGTAAAATAAATTAGTCTTATTACAAAGTGATATTTTTGCTTATCTGAAAAAAGTTTGATAAATATTTCTTTATACAAAGATAAAATTCTGTTATAATCTCAAAAGAAATTAAAGTTGCTTTGATTTTTTTTTTTTTTAAAACATTTCTACACTTTTTTATTATGTCTGTTTTGGAAAGAAAAAAGAGGTCCGCAGTTCATGATTAGCATCTCTTGTATGACTAGTAAATATACTCAGTTAAGAAACTACCATGCTCATTTTCACAGTTTCTTAGCACCCCATGCTGTCAGTAGAACAATTTCCTTTTCTACTGAGCAAGTAATTTCCAGTAACTCACAGCAGCTGAAATATGTTTAAGTACTGAAAAAACCAACCACTTTTTTCTGTCTGACTATTTAAGTTCTATGTCAGAGTTTGGGCTGCCGTTAAATAGAAACACAGTTAGCAGAGTAAGCCAATTCACTGTCCTGATATTTGAGGCATTTCTTTAACTCTGTCTTAAGGGGTAATACTGTTATTTTTCCTGTAGGAACAAGAAAATTCTGGCAGACTTCTTCCCTAACAGCTTCTCAGATGTTCAGATAACGTCATTCAACTAGAACAAGCTTCTGAGAAGGAGCACACGCTCCCGCCAAGTTCCACGGCCTGTTCCCTGCACAGCCAACCACACACCTTATCATCTGCACCCATTCTTCATTAACACCTGAACTAACACAGTTTTTCGATACAAATTTCTGGTACCAAGTTCCATGAAAAGGAGTAAACAAACAATTCAGCCAACTCTCCAAATGGTAAGAACATTTTCTAGGTAAGGCTTCATGGGGGCAGCGTGGGGGGGAGTGCAAAAATACTCATCAAGAATCATATGCATTTCCCACTGAACTGCTCACACGTGATATGCTTCCTTCGGCCCGACTAAAGTCCTCCATAATTACTCACTAACATGACAAACTAAGTGCTGAGCATACAGGCTTTGGAGGCCTGATTTTAACTTGGGACATGCAGAGACAAGAGAAACATGGGTATGTAGCAGACAGTGTGTGCTTTAATACTTGCCAGAAAGCAGAATAATTCAGCTGACAGAGCTTTTGATATTCTGGTATTCACAGTAGTCCAGGACCTGCCTTTCTTGAGGTCACACTACAGCTGTTCCCTGCAAACTATGCAGGGCAAACTATGAAACCACATAACCACTGTCTTCCTCCAACATGCCCATACTCTGGCTGTCCCCATGGACATGGCCATTGGAAACAGGAATAGACGAGGTGCAGCCAGCTCAGAGCTTCACAGGTACTAATGGGCAGGAGGCACCCAACAACACCCACAGCATTTTCACTAAAGTTAGAGAAACTCAGCTCACTCAGACTTCTGTTCGCAGAGTCTCCACCAGGCACGATAGAAATCGATCAAAAGGTTTAGAAATAACTGAGGTGAGTGCAAGGCCAAGCACTGCACTGCATGAGCCACCATTTCCATAGCTCCTGAGGCTAAAATAAAACAAAATAAGAAGGTATATAGCAAAGCAACAGTTCCTCTGGGAAATGCTCAAACAATCTACCTTCTCTCCCTTTGAGTTGAAAATGACACAGGAACTGGGGTGAACATACTGCTCTGGCTTAAACAGGCACAAGGCCAGGATCTAAAGTCAGGGCTGAACTGCATTTGAAGTTTCTTCATTTATCAACTAAAACAGATGGAAAAGAACTGTAATCTGGCTCCCATTTCTTCCCAGCTCTATATCACACAAACTGAAAGAGTAGAAGGTTTCTGGTACTACTACAAATTTTATTTTTTGCTGACATTTTAGCTGGAGCAAGGGAAAAAACATTTGAAGACGCTGAGAGTGGGGCACACACAGACCTGGAAGGGCATGAAACATAGTGAATGTGCAGGGCATGATCAGTGCCCAGAGTAAAGGAAATGTGATTGTTTCTGTGAAGTATGTTACTCATTTTAGACCAAAATGACTACTGAGGATGTTGTAGAACGATCCTGGAGAAACAGAGCAGGATCAGTGGTGTGTGACAGATCATTCCCATGGCTGAAGCTCACTGCTGTCAGCAGGGAGGGGCTGTTGCAGGTCCACAGTTGGGTACAGCCAATCACAGGGCACTGCTGGGCTGTTGACGTGGGCAGGGGTACCTACATCCAGGATTGTTGTTACTGACGCTGGCAGCACTGCAGAATCCTCCACCTGTACAAAATGGCTCCTTTCAAGGCCAGAGTTTCAAAGACAGATAATATACAAGAGCTGGAAGATATCCAGATTATCAACCCAAAAGCATCAGACAAGACTGCTAAATATAAAAAGTTTTTACATACTGTCAAATTGTTGAAGTCCAAAGGTTTAATTGCTATGAGCTATGAAATTAGAAAAGACAAAACACTTTATTACAAGCATATTTTATTTGCAGATGCATCTCACATACATGCACTGTTAATACTCTACATGTAGTTCATGGAGTATTTTGTATCACAATTCACGTTTGAACAAGTTTCTCTGCAACATATTGTGTTCTGAATAATACTATCTCCAGAAGCTATCAGTTTCAGAGAAGAAAAAGATTGTTTACGTAAATGTGCAGAATCAACTCAAGTAAAAGCTTTGGTTGAGCACTAAGCAACATTTTTAACTATGCATTGTTGTAAAAATAAATAAATCCTTTTCAATACAAAGACTACATAATAACCACTCACATGTCTATGAAGCAGAACATATTTGGGCTGGTATTGTTAGAAATTAGTGATTGAATGTAGTGTTTATGGTCACATTCCTTAGGCACAACAGAATCACATGTATTTTGTGCAAATATATTTCCCATATTTGAATATTTCCCATATATGAATTCTGCTACTACTCACTGTAAGGTGGAGCAGCCAGTGCATTAGCAAACCAATTACTGATTAATAAAATTATTTCCTGTTTTTAATGGGCATAACTTTTTTCCTCCAGCAGATATTTTACAGATTAAGGTTCTCTATCTAACACCATAAATGCAAAATTTTTCAAGTCCTCAGAGACAAATTCTGCTCTTGGCTGATTCTGGAAGCCCAGCACAACCACACTGTGGATTCGCTGCTGCAACTGAGCTTTGCATTTTTCCTAACGTTACTCACAAACATGTGATCCTGCAGACATCCAGCTCCAGATGTAGCACTGGGAGGGAACACAACCACTGAGCATGAAACCACTGCATGCATTACTTTGCACTCGTAAAACATGCTGCTAAAGTGGTCACCTACAGCATTCAGCCAAAATTACAATGCAAGTTTCAGGCTCCAAGTCACACTGGTCCATTTTATTCCAGAACAGAAGCTTGGATTCATCCAAGCTGTCACCATGAGCATACACTAACTCGAAGCATACACAGAGCCCTGGGGAAAAGGGGGCCCTTGGGATAAAGCCCTTTGAAAACACAAGGACAATCTATCAGTCAGCCAGAGGAGCTGATCATCCCAAGTCAGCAAGGTTTGTAACATAAGACATGTAAACACACCCTCAATCACCTGAAAACAAATGGTGGAATTGTTTCAGAAAAAGAGAACACCTCACAGTGCACAAGCAGGTACATATACCCTATGCTCTTGGTACATTCTCATGCCTCATGATCTCACTTGCAGTAGGAGAGTGAAGAAACAGAACCCAAGGGTTTGTAGAAACGCCTTCTTGCAACACTTGCCAGGGTAACCCAAGTGTGAAGCATTTCTACTTAAGTATATCTATATGTACCTGATTCACTCACTCCAACCTCTCCTTAAAAATATTTCTAATTTAGAGGAAGGAGCTGAAATGCAGGGAGGGGAACCAATAAAGTGACTGTTCCAAGTGCCACTCGGTGAGGCAGGAGACTGCAGCTATCCCGAGACAACCCAGGCCATCCCACAGGGAGGAAGCATTGCTGCAGGCTGAGAGGAAGCCGAGTGCGCACTGACCTCATGATGGCCAGGACGGGCAGGGCGGCCTCATGATGCCAAATTCTCGAGTCACCACAAGCTCCCAGCCATCACAGGACCTGCCAGCAGGAAAGGCAATTAGGGTGACCCTTCACCTGTTAGCTCATACCATAATGAGCTTTACCTCCTTCTAAAAAACAAGAGAAAAAATGAGCAGAGGGCTTTTTCACTCCACCGTTCATGTTCCCTGTTCCATAGGTGACGGGAAGAAGCCAAGGTGAATCAAGGGCTAGGCAGAGTTCCCACCAGGGCAGGGAAAAACTTTCCAAGGCACAACGCCAGGCAGACACAAGCACCCCAACGGTTTTCAAATTATTTCATCATTCTCTGCACTCACATGCACCTAGCATGCTGGGAATATCAATCGAAGCTAATTCCTTCAGATCTAGTGATAATATAAGTAAATAATCACTGGATGGACTGCTGACCCTCCAATTATCAGCACCTTCAGTCACTGTACAAACTCAGCCTGCAGCATTGCTTTATTCAGAGCTAGCACCTAATTTTCAAGGACATGCTGGGTATTTTAGGAGCACCACGTTCCTACCTCGAGAAGCACTTGGGAGACCTAGAGAATGGTGACAACGAGGGCTTGGAGAGTGGCCCTTTCAGAAGAAATTGTCAAAACTATCTCCAAGCTCCAGAGGTGCTTAGTGGAATCTTGTCGCTTGTATGTCTCTGTTTCCAAGATGAAAATTGACTTTAAGCACTGGAAGGTACATAAAAACTTACATGACAGGAAATGCAAAACGGATTTTGGCAAAAATAAGTACTTTAGAAAACAGCAATATATTTCAAAACACAAGCCAAAGTCAGCATAGCATAGAGAAAACTGTGCACAAATCAAAGTGAAGTATTTATTAAAACTTGGTACACTCAAGCTAATGAATGCCACCAAAAAGCCAAAACCATACTCTTCCAGAGATTACAGAAGAGATGAATTTTTATAAAAAAGCAAAACTTAAAAGGACATTAAAGGGCAGAAATGAGCTTAATAAAAGAACAGTAACATTTCAGATGTTTAAGAATTTGAACAGTCTTAAAAAATTATGGCACGAAAGCTGTTTAAATTCATCAGATAACTGTAAAAGATAAAAAGCTGGACCTATTACAAAATGAGGTCCAGCTAATGCTCTTTTGGAAGACAGACTTTGAGGTGGTGAAATTCCAGGAGTTTTACAAATATTGACAAAAAACCTTGCAGAATGCCAGAAATTAACAAGCTTCAAAACATGCTGTTTCATTAATAACAGGTTTTGGTCAGGCTGGCCTGATGCACTGCTGAGGAACAGCTTTAAAAAGCCTTGTGCAGAACTATTAGGATCAGGAATTTGCTGGCTGCATTGCTCCCAAGAACTGACACAATTTGGCAAGAGATCCACTTTCCTGGGCTCAGCCAAGCTGTACACAAAGCTACCTGCTCCTGAGACAAAAGTTCTGTGGGTAAAACTTTTGACTGGAAATACCAATGTAAAGATAACTTTCGTGTTCCTCCTTCACCTTATTCCAGCCTCCACTTTAAAAAGCTGTAGTAGTCCCTGGCTACACGTTAATAAATGTCTCCAAGTCTCTTTGCACTTTATTTCAAGAAATTAGCCACTGGTTCAAGAAGCAATCATGCCTTTGTAAGAAAGCATGTACCATTTTTACTGAGCAAGAACAATAGCTCCGCAGAGGAACTGGCTCATGAAGCATCTTTGTACCAAGCTACGCATTTCCAGCTCTAGGTTTATTGCAATTCCCTTGATGAATGCCACTGCCAAAAATTATGTGAAAGGAAACAAATCTCAGGATACCATTTAAAGTCACTGCCACAGAGAACAGAAAGAATCCTAGACAGATTTCAGGAAATACTGCTTTGCAGCCAGCCTGAGGCCTTTTCTGTCTCAGGAACCTGGCAAACTATTTTCTCAATAAAGGAGCAGTACATATTACTAGAAGACCCCAAGAAAGCACATTTCCAGGACAACCAAAAATGGCTTTCTCCATAATAAAGAACATTTTAAATTATTTATTCCTGTATCTCCCAGCTTGAAAAACAGCACTCGTTCTCAAAAATACCAGATAACCAAAGCCCTAAAGGAAGAATGTGCCCAAAGATACCCCACACCATTGGTAAGACTTGAAATTGGAAGGGGTTCTGTCAAGCTTGAACAATCACCACAAAGCTGTACCTCTATAACAGGTGCTTTAACAAGAGCAAAACAGAGTTTGCAAACATCAGTGGAATGTCCCTCGGCATGAGATGGTTCTTTAGAGCTCCCTAGATTAAAATTAAAGGAGACACTGAAGCTTTTATCGAGCTATAGTGTAAAAAGAACTCCTGATTAATAATCCCTCTGTCCTCCAGCTAGGCAGGCAGGATGTCTAGAGACAGAAAGGAACAAGTATCAAGTATTTGAACTTTATACATAAGGCGGAAAAAAAACCCCACTGAGTTTCTGTCCTACATACAGCCCCAAAATGTACAAATCCAATAGTTCTGGGTTACAAGATCATCTCCCTCCCTCTGCCACATGCTAATAATGCTCCAAGTCCAATCAGGATCCCAATACACTCTCCTGCAGAAACTCTTGCTGCAGTCCTTGCAGCTATATTTACCATTGAAAATAATGCCCACACATCTTGACAAGGATATAAAGCCTCGGCCTTCTTGGTAATTTACTGAGCTTCAGGCTCAATCTACTGAGCCCATTTTGAAGAACAAAAAGCTGTTTGAGTTTCCAGTGACTTACCAGCTCCCTTTTCTCCAGAGGGCTGAAGTGGGTCCCTGGAAAGCCAGGAAAGATACAGCAGCTGAAAATCACTATCTGTAACAGTCAGTAATGTAAACGTGCAGTGGAATGTTTTGTGTGCCTATATAATATACAGCAGAAATGCATGGCTGCTTCTGCTTAATTTAAGGAAGTTTTTGTAAGATTATTTCCATCTTACTGGAAAAGCATTCATTTATTTACTATTTTAAAGTGTATCTCCATTTTAGACACATATACCTTACAGCTCATGTGAACACCTTTATGTATTTTTACAACAGGAATACTTTGATTTTAAAATTCTAGAAAACTGCTTACCTGAAATTTTATTTTCCTAATAACTGTAACAGCCTGAGCCTGGGCCAAGCTCTCCTGTCACCAACAGCAGCCTGTGCCAGATGCTACAATATGGCCAAGAGATCCTATTTATAGTAAAAGTTACCCTCAGGGAAAATCCACTCATGTGAGTATTATTTGCAGTAGACAGCAGGTACTCTACATCTTGGAATATAAGGGCTTGACTCTTCCCTCCTAGAATGCTTGCAGGTGCTTCTGTGTTTCTTGTAAGCAGATTTTACCACTAAAATTTGACTATTCTTGCTCACCATGTGAATGTCAAGCTGTAGCATGAGATTTCAGTCTAAGGGCCAAGTCTGCCAATTGCCCTGGTTTAAATGGAAGAGCTAAAAAACTAACAAGTAGTAGATGTACCGTCATTTCCTAAAGTTTCTTCTGTGAAATAAACTGCATACATATATATATAAAAAATATATAAATGGCAAACTGGTACCTCAGCAAATATTTTACAGTTGCTAACTTACTGTTCTCATTACTAAACCTCTTAACTTCTCCAGCACCTAGTCCTGAAGGGTTTTACACAGTCTGGCTAGACCTAGGCTCACAAAATTTCACACACTCACAGCACAGAAAGAGATTCTCGGCAGGGAAAAAAAAAAAAAAAAAAAAAAAAAGTTTTAAAACCTACCACAAACAAATCAACAACTAAACAAAATGTTTCCTCTGAAAAATATTCTTTTATTTTTGAAACTGTGTAAGGTCAGATAAGTAGAACTGGTGAATTTTCACAATAAGCCTGATGGAAATGCAAAATATATTCATAGTAAAAAAAAATGAGTGGCAAAATCACCCTTAAATGTTCTGCTATACTAATGTCATTGCCAGAGTAGTTGGGCTCTTCTCTCCATACATATTATTCACAAAATATAGTAAGAGAATTTATACATTTTTATGGTTGTTCTCCTCAATAAGAGACCAAAGCTTTCGAAGTGAAGACAGACAGAAATAACAGTGCTCAGAATATTTGGGAAATGCCCTGTTATTTAGACTGTAAACAGATATAATGTATCAATCCATAAAACATCACCTCGCCCCAATGGAATTGATGAGGCTGTTGCATTCAGGTTCACTGGAACTAGCAACAGTCTAAACTCTAAAGTGCTTGTTTCCAGTCTCCAAAGACTCAGCTGTCATAAGTAACAGTCTTTATTTTGTGTATTATCTGCAAGTTTCACCAGGAACTGATAACCCTAACTACTCGTGATCTGAGCTACAAACTTAGCCCCATTTGGAAAATGAAAGCAGCCATTAGGCAATATGCCTAGAGAGCATCTGTATTAGTCTTCAAAAATACTACTTGGGTCTCCTAAGTCAGAGCTGGATCTCCCACCCTCCCCAGAGCCTCATCAGCCTCTCCCTGCAAATTATACCTGTGGGTCCACCAAAAAAAACCCAACTACAAATTCACCAGTTACCAGTTGACAATTCATATCACAAAGCGAAACAGCACTATAAATTTCAGATCCAGTTTGGCACAGAATGATACAGGTGACAAGAGAAGCACAGACCTTGCCAAGTACTCGCTCTCCTCTTTTCAGCACGGGTGTGATCCCCACATTTTTGCCCCAGGTCTGCACTGCAGCTGTTGCATGAACCACCAGTCTCTAGACAAACCCATTGCTAAGGCAAGACAATTATACAGAGCAGTCCTAGTACCATTTCCCTTCCCCACCAAGGGCTCTGGTCCAGTATTAAGATGATTTGGAAAATAAGATGACATCAACACCATTAAAACATTTTGTTTCTTAGAAAAGATCATTAAAAAAAAAGGATTCACCTCCACAGTGAATATCAGAGACGTATTTCAAAAGTTGTGTGAGCTCCAGGTAATGTCCAGGAGCATGTCTTGACTCCTTGAGGATTCATATAGCCCAATTAATATTTGTTGAAAACCCTTGTGCTTAGATAACTGCAGATACACTATTATCCATCTAAACTGCTAAATACTGCAGCTAAAAGGGGTATCCCACTACAGAAAATGAAGCCCACCAGTCAGAGATCTCCCTTTACAGAGCAACCCAAGGGCGGATCATCTGTAGGCAGTAAATTTCAAGGCAGCGGGTGGGAGGAGAGCTTCACCACACTGACAGAAGTGCTTCAAGAAGCGCGTAACTCTTACTAGTGAAGCAGATTGTATTTGCACTCAGGTGGCAAACTGCACTTTAAAACGATATTGTAGGTTCTTTCTTTGCCAGGACGCAGACATGGCATCGCTTTCGAGCGTGACCATTATTTAGGCGTGGAAAAGCACAAAAACTACCTGTTTCCAAGCAAACCAGCCCGCGGAAGCCCCGAGAGAGAGCCCCAGGTCCCGCAGAGCATCTGAACGCAGCTTGTCCCCGCCCAGGCCCCTACAGGCACCGGCCCGGGCCGTGAGAGCCCACCCGGCCCCTCGGGCTGCCCTGGGGCCCCTGCCCTGCTCCCCATGCTGAGCTTGGCCCCGCTCGGCCGATCCAGTGCTGCTGCGGTCAGAGCATGGCGAATTTCACTAGAAGCCCCACTCCTCTCTTGGCCAAAACTTCACGTTTTCTGCCCGCTCCTGAGGCTGCTCCCTGGGGACGTGCCCGCCTGTTGCCCTCCCCCGGCCCGCAGCATCCCCAGAGGGACCCGCGGAGACCGGCGCCCCACATATGCCGGGGAAGCGTAGGCAGCCGCGGGCTAGGGGCGAGGCACGGCCCGACGCTGCGAGGGGCGGCCCCAGTGGGGAGGCAGCCGAGCAGAGGCACCGCAGCAGCCCCAACGTGGCGGTCTCGGGGGGCTCCCGCCCCGCGCCCGCCGGAGGGGCCCAGCCGGGGCGGCCCCGGGGCTCCCGCGAAGGGCGGGGGACGGATCCCCCGAGGCTGGGGGGAGCAGGGCACGTCGCCGAGGAGCTGCCGATGGGGCAGAGAAGGGTCTGCCAGCCCCCGCGTCCTCCGGGCGGCGGAGGGAGCGAGGAACTCGGCGCAGAAGTTTGGGCAAGGGAGGGGAGCGGCCCCGTCCCGGTTACCTGAAGACACAGTCGTCGCGGGCGTCTCTGGCCGGGGAGATCAGCCCGTGCTTCTTGTTGAAGAGCTTCTGGAAGAGGGTGGGCGGCATTTTGGGGCGCCGCCGCTACCCCCGCTGCCGAGGCGCTGGGCTCCGCGCAGCGCTGTCCCTTCGCCGCGGCTAGTTCCGCCCGCCCCGCTCCATTTGGTGTCACAGTCATATGACAGAAATTAGTCACCCGGCGCTGCCAGGAGGGGGAGGAGGCAGCGAGGGGAGGGACGGAGGGGGCAGGGGCCGGTCGGCGGGCGGGGCGGCCCCACGTGGAGAGCGGAGCCTCGGAGACCCCGCGGGGAGCGCCGGGGCTGGGGGGCAGTTCGGGGTACCCCCCTTTCACCCGCCTCGGCGTCTCCTGCGGCCGCAGCGGGAAAAGCGCCCGCCCCGGCGGGGCTCAGCCAGGGGCAGGGCCGAGGAAGCCCCTGGGGGCGGCGAGAACGCGCTGCTGTTGTGTTTTCCTTCTTCGGACGGAAGTTAAAGGTAGGAGGCCTAGGAAGGGGAGAGGAGGTCACGATCGAGGCATGAGATCCTTCTCGTGGCTGTACCTAGCGCCTTCGGGTGCAGCAGAGAAAGGTGACGTCTTTTACCCTAAACCTCGAAAACCCAGCTCCCGCCCGCTCTCCTTCCAGGTACACGTAGCAATTCTCTCACAGCTGTACCCGAATGGCTCAGCTCAGATGCACGCGATTGAAAACCTACAGCGACGGTGGAACGCGTGTAGCTGATGGCAGAGGAAGCCATCATTACAGGTAAAACATCCATCCACAACAGAGTATTTAGGACATAAAGCCCAGCAACCGACTCCAAAACAAATTTAAAAAAAAAGAAAAAGAAAAAAGTGTGATAGGTTTTGTAAAATCAAAAGGATCTGTGCCTTTTTACAAAACTCTTTATTAGTAAAACTTAAGTGAAATAGAAACTCTGCTAACAACTAGCAGTCTCCTTCAATGTCTCACTGTTCAGATACAACCCTGCTAGGAAGTTTAATTAAGGACTGACAAAACTGACTGACTCATCTGCTTTCCCTGGAAAATGGAATTAAGCTAAAACAACATATGATGTAAGATTAAATTAAGCAGATTAATTTTTAAGGCATAATTTAGCACATGTGTAATGTATCTACATAATGATTCTTCACAATCGCCCATCTGTAGGAACTTTGTTTTCCATCTACCAGAAGTTGTAGATAATTCTAACACAAAACAGGAATTAATGTTTAGATGCATCTTTTCCCCCTTGTTCTGTACGGAAGACACACGTGCCTGCCACAGATTTATACATGACCAATCTTTACATCCCTTCACCATGTGGAACCCTTCTGGCTTCAAGAGGAGCACGTAAATACAGTCTCAAATATAAAAAGTCCTCAGGGAACAAAATAAAATGATAAAATTTTGGCCAGGATATGTAACTCAGTTTTCAGTAGTTTCACAACTTAGAGCAATGAAGATTTAGCTAAGCTCAAGTGCATTACAATTCAAGCTGATGGAATCCCTTTAAATATAAGTGAACTTGTATGTCCATTCAGCATATTTTGATTTGGGCCCCAGACATCTCTCTTCCGTGTCTAAAGATTATGAACCAAACCAGAACCATTTGCGTGTAAGGCTTTACCCTCCACTGGCCTGTACATGTACCCTTGTAGCACTCCAGTACAAGACACATCTCCCACCATCTCTGAGTACTTGGAGTCAAAGTCTCCTAGAAGTGCACTTCAGATAACAAAAACAACTGAACAGTGTTAATGAAAAACCTCTTACAGATTTATGTATAATACATTTACTCAACATGCATCTCCCATGCACAATTCCTGGTGATAAAGGATTACCAGAGTTCTTGCATGGACTGACTCGCTAGAAGCGATTCCATTCAAGCCATTAAGACTTCATCATGTCTGGGGGTAACAGAGCAGCCCTGGTGATGCCGAACAGATTCCTCTCCTGAATCACTGCACAAATAACCTCCTCTGTCCTACCCATTAACTGGCCATGACCCATAACCTTTATTTACCAATATGGAAGAGCCAGTTTCCACTCTGAATGAAATTTTATGTAGTAATTTTTCAGCTGAAAACCAAACTATGGGAAAATGCCTTTCCTTTGAGAACAGCAGAACAAGAGTAGAGATTGCTGCAGCCTCAAAATTAATTTCCTTCTCTGGGGCAAAGAGCTAGCCTGGTAATTAATTACACTTTCTCTAAGAGTCAGACAAAAGATGATAAGAAGCAGTGCTTTCATAACTGAAGGGAAGGACAAGAGACTGTGGTTCATGATATTTCTGTCCTCTTATACAGCCTCATCACATCAAGAAAAACAAAAGCAAACCCCAGCAATATTCAAGCTGCTACAGCCAATTCCGCAGTTACAGACAATATTTTCCTCTCTTGTACTTTCCAATTAGTTTGCCAGTATTAGTCTCTTTGTATAACACTACCAAATGGGCAAAATAAGTGTTTTTTCCTATGCCTTCCAGAATACCCTTACAATAAACATATCTTTATTCTGGACCATCCTTTACTTGAATAATCATCATAAGCAAAATTTACTAAATATGTAACTTTCAATTTTGTTTAAAGCTACATCAAGGATCTCACCTCTGTCTCCTAGGGGTTCTAGATTCTTGCATAATTACTAGTGACTTAGTATTTGCAAGAACAAGGGTATTGATAATTAAAAGCCTACATGACAGGACTCCAAGGAGTTATTGGCAAAACTCATTCTATTAATGCTTAAAAGAAAAATAGCTTAATGGCACAATTTTTAACCTTGAGCCATATAGAATGTTTATATAATACTTGTTCATAGAGTAATACAGCAGCATTTATTTGCACTTCCTTCTGCCCCAGAGCAATGGGGAAAAGATCAGGGTTTGAACTTTTGCAGGTATTTTCAAATGCAGTCAAACTCAAGTTGTGGATTTTGTATGTCTTCTTATCATGCTCTTTTTGGAAATAGAGAACTATTTTCCAGGGTGATAACACTGAGAAACAAACTCAGACTTTTGAAAGCCATAGTAGCATTTTGAAACATTGAAAAACTTCCTTTTTGTCCAGAAAAAATCTGAGTAAAGGATATTGTAGTGAGAACAACTGTAGGGGTCCAAATTACTTTGATGTACAATGAATTCAAGTGGAAAAAAATGTGTTCTTGACAGTGTTTTCTGACACATTCAGCACATTAAGAACAACATTTATGAATTAACAATACACATGCTGAACTGAAAGCACTGGGAATTTGACTTATGTGGACACAGTGTGAGCAGTAACCTGAAAATCCAGAATGTCAATATCCATGTCTTCAAACAGTTCAGCTATAAAAGGGTTTTTCCCACCATTGTGTTCATGTAAGGCATTTACTTTCTCTGTCTAAGTCTGAAGCCACTAGAAGAAACAATGAGAGATGTGATATTACAAAGTATCTGAGATGAAACAGGAAGGACTCAGATGGCAGTGGCTGGGCAGTGGATGTGCCCAGAATGGTGACAGTGCTGATCATTGAGAGCCAATTCACAGTGATGATGGGGTGAAGATGAACTGTATTCATGTTCAGAAATCAAATTACAGCAGAACACACAGTCCTGTACCTCAAAAGTTCTGCAGACTAAGCATTCAAGGAGTTTAATGGTGGCATACTATTGACTTCTGGGTCCCCAAGAGTACATGAATGCTTTCACAGCCACTCCCAGGACATGCAGTTACCTTCATAGCCAATGTTAACACTTAAACAGAGGTAACATCTTTAGATTCTAATTCTACTAGAGAAAACTAGAAATCTTGGCAGGAGATTTCTGTTTACAAGCCAAAAGTAATTCCATTAATGCAATTTGGTCTGCTGTTCTTCAGTCACACTTTTAAAAGATCTGAACACACTGAAGAATCATCTTTATGGAATCCTTACAGAATAATGCCCAGAACGAGATCTAGCTGCTGTACAAAATAATTTAATATGAAATATTTGAGTATTTACTAGCTTACTGAAATACATAATACTAAATTTCAAACAACATACACGCAAAAAAAAAAAAAAACTACCATTATTTACTAGTTAGGAGTTCTGTTTTACCACCCTGCCACAGCAGCAAGACAGTCATTTCTTCTGTTAACTCCTGCTGAGAGCCAAAAATCTCATCTCTGTTTACAGTAGATCCAATTTTTGGTACTTGTAATAGTATCTGGGGGGAAAAAAGTGATAATCATCAATAAAGTGGTACATTCTCACATGTAAGAGAAAGCTCATTGATCTGACCAGCTGTTGAGATGTTCACTAGATGTATCCAATGCTAGCATTTGTCTGGAAGAATCTGGATCTTGCAGGTCTCATTTGCCAGTGAGGAGAGAACAATAGTTTTGAGTGTATGTACATTCCTAATGAAAACCAGCATCATCTGAAAGATTCCTTGAGCAGAGAATAAAACATCCAGCATAAACCCCCCACCACAGTAGGGTCTAATTCCTGATACCAGGACCCTCTAGAAAAGCAGTAAGAAAATCAAACTTTTGTTCTGACAACACCACTTGCTGATTTCTGATTCACTTGTCCACCACGTACAACCTGTGTCTGTATTAACCACAATTTGCCTGGGCACATGACCTAGCATCCCAGTTCTTTGATCTGGACAGAAGCATCAGATGAGTGTCATTAATTAATACATATACACACACTTACAAGCACTTCTCTGCATTCTAGATGCTGCATATAACTCAACTAGTTAGTAGGAAGACATTTGGACCTAAGAGACTGCAAGTGAAAATTTTTGTGTATTCAGTATTTTTGAAAGCTGCCACACTTATGCAGTATCTCTGTATTGAATTAAAACAGAATAAATGACACACACCTTGCAGGAAATTTGGAGAACTACCTTAAACTTCAGAAGACACATGCCATCCAGTGGTAGAACGAGAAACTTCACAAGAGATGGGAAAGGGAGGGGCTTATACCTCTGTGTTAAGTGATGAGACAGTTTTGTTCACAGTTCTCTATTTTATTCAACAAAAACCTAGGAAGTGAAGAAAAGAGCTTTCCCTATGTTAAGGATTTCAGGAGAAAAGAACAGAAACCTTATGAGAAACTGATAATTTTTAAAGAAAAACATTACTGCTAACTTGAACTACTTTGGTGGGGGGGTGGTGAATACCAGATGTAAAGTTCAACTCAGGCTTGCTCACCCTAGAAATAAAGCACAGAATAATAATAAGGCCTTAATTATGAAGTAGCCTATGACTGTATTAATTCCTATGCTAAAGATCCTTGGAGGAGAAAACGTTAGTGTAGTTTTAATAAAGTACTGTTGCACAAGAACACTATTAAGCCAAAGAGTTGGAGTTTTCTGCATCTTTTACTCATTTTGGCCTTATGATTTTTCCAAATATTCAGACTTTAAAAAAAAGCCCAACAACCTTTAAACACTCAACTAACCAGTTAGCATCTGCACAGTGAACCAAGTCTATACTCCTTTACCTTCAGGCACTCCTTTGGGAAAGCGGAACTCTTTCCAGTTAACTGGAACTTGCTGGAGCCGGGAAGGCCTCTGGCCTGGTGACATTCTAACGATGGAGCAGATCTCTTGTCTGTCACACAGAGGCTGAAAAGATTAATGACATTTCATTCACACAACTATTCCCACTGAAGAAATGTTCTTTTAGCTTTCTTCTAGGGAAATTAGAGATGACATGCAGATTTCAAGGCATGTCACTAGAAAACATTTAAGTTGTGTACACTCAACATTGCTATTGGAAAGGGTAATAGAAAGCTTCAAAGCTTTAAACATTCTCTTTAGCAGTTTTAATACTGTAAGGGTTAAATATACAGTACGTTACAAATTAGCATGACAAAACTGGATTTAAGAAGTGCAATAAAATCAGAACCTTTAAAATATTCTTTTCTTCTAGACTTTGAGGAATAATTTCTTTTTCTGAGCTCAAAGATGCAGGAACAATTTCTTCTGAATTTACAAATGGACCTGTGGTATTCAGGAACATATCTTCCCCAGGTGAGGTTTTGCACACCGGCGACAAGCTAAGCTACAGCTCCATCAAAATACAAAATATACAGGAATAACAGCCTAGTTAAATAACAGACAACAATTCAGATTGGCTAATGCTTGTTGGCTCATGCAAAAGATATTCTATTGCTTAAAAAAAATATTTAGGGAATCAGCAAGACCCTGATGTTCTCTATTTATTAATCTAGTATGCACTAGCTCAAGTTTGAAGAGACAAGTGGCAGTACTGTACTACCTGTACTGCCAAAGAATTCAACCTGGCATTTAAATATCAATTTTGAATCAAAGGGGTTGTACAAGTAAGGATACTAGTGCCGGTTTTACATTACATTTGTAAAAATACAAAACAAATTCCTAGGTTGGGTTGTTTCAGTTTTTTTAATTGTCCAGAATTTATCACAGTTTGTTGTGCAAGGTTTTAATCATTCCCCCCCCCAAAAAAAAAAGAAAAGTACCAGATAGACACTCACATCTAGCTCTAGAGGCTGAGCATTACCGGGATTTTTTAGGACTTTATTTTCCTCCGTGATTAGCATGGTGGAAGTCATTTGCTAAACAAAAATAGAGAAGAACTCAGTATCAGTTTCAAAGTCTTTGCTGTTTACTATTACTCTTACAGTATTCTCCTAGTGCACAATACTTTAATAACTCCATTTGGAATTACTACTAGATCTTCAGATTAAAGTACTGTATTCCTGTCATTCAGGGTTTTTTTTTGGTCTTATGCTCTCCAAAATTAAGACAAAGAATTAGTTTACTGCAGCACAGACATTTCAAATGGGGCACTTCCTGCCATTTCTCCTATTTCATTGTAACTTTGGTCAGGATTTACAACTCCAACTTCCATTCCATGCCAGAGTTAATCAGTGGGGCACAATGGGAATACTCACCACCACAACATCTGTCGGTTTGGTTGGCAGAACTTCTGCTGCCAACCCCTTTAATCTGGCTGAAGTGTTTCCTGGGGCATCAAGCAATGATGAAAATGATGATGAACCTTCTTCTAAGGGATTAAAACTGCTTTCTTTTTTCTTCAGCCTTTTGGCTTTAGCTGTTTGATTATCATGCTAAATAGTGAAACAATTACATTTTGTGTTACAAAGTGAATCTCTGTAGCCTGGTAAGCACTAAAAAAAGAGTCCCTCTGTCATAGTCAAGCTCTACACAACCCATTTCAGTACCACTGACATAGCCAGTCTGAAAAACAGTGAGCTTGGGGACATCCATGATTATTGCTCTATCGAGAGGGAGAGGCAAGCTATATCTGCACTCTGCCCTGGCTGCAAACACCCCTTTACAAGTGTAGCAGGAGCTACTATTCCTCTAGGTGGAGTTTTCCACCTATACAAGGAGCAAATCATTTGTGTTACAACCTTGCTGATTTATTAAGGATCATTCACCTTGCTTTCCGGTCCTAACGGTGAAGAACAGTGCATACCACTTTTTACATCTGGAGTTCTCTCTCTTGCAGCTGTTATTTTACAGAGTTTTTTTCCTGTGACAGATTTCCAACACATTAATTAACTTTGAGACAAAGACGACAGCTACTCTCCACCCCATGTCTTACAGGATGGTTTTCAAAGAGGAATAATTCCAAAGCCACCCATGTAAACACAGTTCTGCTCTCCAATATAATCCTCATCTCCTCCCCACTATCAGGACTGCTTTGCTCCTCTCCCATTCCTTAAACAAGGCTGCTTATTAATCTTCTGTTCACCTGGCTATTTACAGCTGGGTAAATACTGTGGGACCAGAGACCTGCATAATCACACCAGTCTTTACCAGTGGCAACTTCTGCTGCCATTACACTTCAAACTAAGCAGGGGGAAATTATGTGGCACCTGGGCCACAGATGGAATTGTATTGGTCACAGATCAGAACTGTAGTTACATCAGGGACTCAATGTATTTGTGAAGCTGATATGAAATAAGCTCAAGTGAAGAGCATGACACAAACAGTTCTGTTCCTGGGTAAGTTAAATAAGAAATGTCAATTTTCATTGAGCATCATGGGTGATTAAATGGAAAAATGCAGGGTCTGAGACTTTAGCTGGTTAGTTGTTTTTGTTTTCTTCTCCTAATACATTAATTAGAACCAAGTCTTATTTGCTGGGACAATTTTTCAATTTACATTTTCCATTCTAGACAGAACTGAGTTTAGTCTGTGCTGGAAGACGAATGACACAGTAGTAGCCTGGTTTAGCTACTGTGCAATCATTTAAGTTTGGATAGAATATTCTGTTCTCACAGCTAGTACAACTGCTTCAGGTCATATTTTACCTGCCAGCGTAGTTGAAATGCTTAATGCTGAAGAACTGTAATACCAATTTGATGGTCTCTTTCTAGAAGAGGAGGGAAAAAAAAGAACAACTATTCTGAAGGAATGTTAACATTAAAAAAAACTATTAATAAGAAAATCCTAGGAAAATATAGGCTGAGTGAAAAGGGATAAAGCTTATTTTAAAAAATATTATTAAGGAGTTGCTTAATCACCCTTTACAGTTATTTGATAGTTTATCAAGTCACACATCTTATCCTGAGGATTGCTGCAATTTAAGATCCACAGAAGACTCACTAAATACTTAGGACTTCAGCATTCTATGACAGAACACATTTAAGGAGGATGCGGGGGAAATTAGGTTCACAAGAAAATTCAGAATCAATTGTGTAGAGATCTGTAACACTAAGATTGATATGTGTTATGAATGAAAATGTCGGCATATAAGACTGGAAGGAGAAGCACAAGGGTTAAAAGAAATTATGCTGTTCCTAGAAAAACACTCATGTTCCTCAGGTTTTTATGTCAGGACCTGAAGGCAGCTCTGTGACAAGGCCAAGTATAGAAGACCCTTCTCGGTGATAAAACCTCACCACAGACAACTTGTCAGAGAAAACCTGGCACCCAACAACAGGCGGGTGTCAACAGGGTGCCAGCACACCACACACACACCATTCCACTTCCTGGCAGATGCATTCTGAGTAAGGAAACACTAACAACAGGCAGTAACCTGGCTCAACATTATAATATAAAGTCAGCAGGATTCCAAAGCAAAGGAGTGCCTCATGTAAGCTGATGATTCCTAAAGAACACAAAAGATCTGCCCAAAAACTGACTTTTCTCTGGGCAAGCACAGAATGTCAGACTTAATGAAGACTTGACAACAGGGACCCTTCAACACTCTACTGCACAGACAAGCCTGGCCAGACCACCTGAGCACACCCCTCTTGCTGCGACTGAATGAAATCTGACAGAATTAGTGTGATGGCATAAAAGCAACTTACTTAGAGATTTTGTAAATAAATGTCATCTCCTTCCATAAAATCCTTCCTTGAGTTCTCTCACATTGACTTCCCTAAAGCTGCAAGGCCAAACTAGAAGTCTATAAGGCAAACTCTTCCCTGACCAATTTCAAATTCCACCAATATCAAAGTTAGTGAGGACACAGGTAGCTGAAACTCCACAGAAGTGTTTGCAAGAGCAGAGGCTTATTTGTACTGGCCTTTCTTTTAAGTATCTCTCAAAAGAGAAGAGCCTGAACATTTAGGTGCATCAGAGTCTGCTGTAGCGATTACCTTCTAATGCATCGGTCTGGAAAATCCTCTGGTACAGGTTCTAAAAAAAACCCAAAACATGAAAGCTAAGCTTTAAATGAAAAAGCTATGCCAGCTTAGACCAGATAATTTTTTAGTGCAAACTAACTTATAAAGCACAATATTAGAAGCAAACACAGACCACTAGCAGGGAGCTGCTCTCCATTATGCAGACAGACGTTACATAAAATGATCATTACATATTTTATACAGGTTCCTCACACCAGAGTGAAATTTGTTTATGTTTATATCCTTAAGTATTGTAGAAAAGAATTACCTAATATTGCTGAAAGATTTGAGATCTGTGGTATCTTATCTATGGTCACTGCTTTGCTGGAGTCCAGGAGAGTAGAGTTCTTGTACTTGCCAGGGTCCACAGAGGAAAAATTGCATCTTTCTAGACGTAAAAAATATAAGTGCAGATTTCTTATGCTGAAATTCATCAAGTTGTTAAATTTGTGACCAAACTGAAAGCAATCACATTTGCAGGACAGGAACTAAAAAGCAAATTTAAAGCATTGTCTTGTCTCAAACAGCTGCAGAAAAGTTTGGAAGGAATTTGACTGAAATTTGTAGGTCATTCCCAATAAACAGCTTGTGTCAACAGTGAATATTTTAGGTTTAAAGTAGGATTCAAATTATACCAGGACCTGATTCATGCCAGATTAGAGGACAAATACACAGATTCCATACTAAGCACAGGTTTATAGCAAAGAAGTGACCTGGTGAGTCACACCAAGGGAGGTCGCTAGTCTTTCTACTGTAGATAGTCTCTCCCCACATTTTCTACATCAAATAAAGCTCAAAAAAAGTCGCCCAAAAGTCTCACCCAAATCATCATCTCTGAATGTTTCAGGGGATGAATAAGTCTTCAGGCTGTCACTAACAGTGCTATAATCTGCAGCTGAATCTTCATCTAAACACTCTAAGAAAAAGGTGGAAACACCTGTGGGAAGAGTAATTTCCGTACCTAGAGAAAGAGACAAAAAAGGTGGCTAAAAAAAAAAATCTATCATCTTGTACAAACCATCAGGATTTCCTTATCTGAGTTTCATTCCTGTAATGAGCTAAATATAGTCATGTCAGTATCTTATAATGAGTCATAATACAGTTAAAGAAGCAAACAAAGGGCATCCTTTGTTTACTTCCATACACTACCATAAACCAAGAGAAGATACCTTCCTTGCCCAAAGCTCACAAGATATACCTGAAGAATTCAGCCTCTAGTAGGGTAATTCTTAAATAGGTCACAACTTTTAGAAATGCAGGTTTGAGTAAACTGAAGAACTCATGTCCACAACTAGTTCTGTCAATGATAAAACCAAGGTCATGTGGTTTCCAACAGGCTGGGCTCAAGACTGTCTCAGGTGCTGTGGGTCTGTCTGTGCTGCCTACAACCAATTCATGTGAATTGCAGCCACAGTCTGCAGTAAGAGGCAGAAGTCCAGCCAGTGGTATCAAAACCTTCACTTTCTAATATCACGCAGTCAGAACCAGTACAACAACAGCATAGCGCAAGACCAATACTTCTATAGAAATAAAATTATATAATGAATTTTGCATTTAGTTTAATATAGATATAAAAATATATTTAATAACAATGTATTGCCATTATACTCACTTGAAGTCAGTTCAGCATTTTTCAAACTTCCTTTACTTTCAAAGTTGATTATATTGGATTCCTAAAATTAAAAGACCAATACAAACAACCTGAGAAAACTGAATGTAGACAAAGAAAGGCATTTAAATATCATCCTACATTAGCAGATGCTGAGAAAACTCACTGTCTAGTACTTCACCACTTAAGCCTGCTATTCACAGTGTAATTTGTAGCAGGGTTTTTCATGCACATTAACAAATCAGCAATCTGACTTACAGCTCTAAAATTCATGACTAATATCCCATCTTTTGATCCTACAGTCTTTGCTGGATGAGATTGCCGTTGAAGGCCTACTGACATCAACTGAACTTACGCACAACAGTGGTAGAGTAATGAACTTCACTGTCTTTTGATTTTTTTTTCAGACACCCAGTTCTCATTTTCAGAATCCTACACCATTTCTGTAAATACAAACATCTGTGATGTGTAGGCAGTAGATTCTACAAAACTAGGCGTTTTGTAGAAAATGTATATAATTAGTAGACTCTAAAGAGAGCTAACATTTTAAAGAAACATAGTTTCATACCAGTATCACCTGTGCCCTTTGCTGCAGCAGATTTCAGTTCAAACACACCTGGTTCACCACTCTCTCACCATTGCAGTTATTAACTGTCCTGTAACACTTCTGCACCATCATCTCCAATCACTCTGTTCCAGTTTTAATAACACAAGAAAGAGCAACAGTGACCTGTCAAAGGTCTGTGCCTGATCTAGAAGTGAGCAGTTCTCTGGAATCACACTCTACTGAGATCTCTTCAACACAACACAACTCCTACAGCATTGCCTCATTCAGGATAATTATTATTGATGTTTTCTCATGCTACCAGTAGCTCCAACAGCTTTTATTCTGGCCAAAGACACAGAAAATGTAATCCAAAATACAGGACCGAGTTCAGCCTGAAAAACATCTGGGCACACGCACACATAACTCACAGGAAATTTCACCTGAATAGAAAAGGAATTTAATGTGTCACACTTCTCTGATTTATCCTCCATCATTAGTAGATAAAATGCAAGACAGCATTCTCACCTTCAGTGGTACACTGCTTTCTTCTGGTTCCTCTTCTTTTATCTTGAAGCCTGTTGTTTCTCTGACAGTCATTTGATTGCTGCAGTTGAAGAACACAACCAAATTCAATCACAGAGCTACATCGTTTTAGGCAAAAGCAACAACTCCAAAATGTCTTTATGGGGTGTCAGTAAATAATCTGACAAACATCAGTGCACTGACAATTCAGACTGCATTGCTCCAAGAGCCATCTCACAAGGCAAAACAATGTAATTTACTAGCAAGTCTTAACAATGGTGTGTTTGAATGAGTTCTAGCTGACCTTTGGTTGCACAAAGAGCTCTCTTCAGTATATTCAACATTTTCTTTAATTTTTGGTAGGTTTTTCCCACTGAACTTTTTCTTCAGGCCTAGAGAATAAATATTTAGTTCAGTAATGATAATTTCAACATTAGAATTTAGATTATTATTTCTAACAGGGAACATTTAGCTGTTCCCACCTTCCATACTCACAAAACTTATTTACCCTATTATCACAAACAATGTAAAATCTGAATTTGCTTTTTTCAGCAGTGTATCAAGACAAAACAAAAAGCAGACTGAAAGAAATACTTCTCATGTTTTAGAAACCCGTTGATTAAAAGGAAAAAGCCCCACCACCTTGGAAGCAACCTTTACCTTGATTCAAAGTAGTTTGAGTACAAATCAGTTTTAAATGGAGTTTTTTAGGAGTATCAAGGATTTCTGCATAAACTGGTCCTTACTGTATATAATCCCAAATGGCATTAACAACACAATTAATCAGTAACCAGAAAATTTCAGAGTCATATTTTCTTATCCTAAAACTAATTTTATAAGTCATTTAGCTTTGTGCTTTACTTTCATTATCCAAGAGCTAAAACCACTCAAACTTTCTAGAGTTACACTTTTATGACCGCAAAGGAGTGTCCATCCCCAGACTAAAACCTGGGTCTGGAACACTGCATTCCCTCAGTGCCACACAGAACCCTTCGGCTGAAGCTTCCTGGGAATTCAGGACAGGATGATATATGAACAGGACTCAGGACTCATCCTTTTCCTTCTTTTTTTTCAAGCAATATGGAAGACCTTCAGGCTGCTGGTTGCACCTAGTCCTGTGCACAGGAGCACTAAATACATACAAGAGCAGGAGCCAGCAGAGCAGGAAAACAAATGTTCGTTGTACCCTCTAACAGCAAAGCTTCACTTGTAAATTACCAAGATCAGCCCAGGATCAAGACATCCCTCGCTGGTCTTCCCCATACTCTGCCAGCCTTCACTTGATTCCCATCCATTCCCTTGAACTGCATTTTTTCCTTAACAGGTCTCAGATTCTTAGCTTGGTATCTGCTGAACTGCATTCAACAACGAGGCAGCTCCTTTTGAGTAATGACTTAAAGCAATTCTTAAAGTATTCTCTCAAAGGTAAGCAAGGCTTTTGTCTTGCCGTTTCTCAGTGCTCCCTTCCAACTCGATTAAATGGAGGGCAGGCACTTTACAGAAGGAAAAAATCCTTCCTATTGCTAACTAGCAGGTAAAACAGAAGAAACACTCCTGTTTCCAGAACAGCAGTCTGCTTTCTCCAAGCCGTGAGGGACATGGATAACAAGAAACTACTTCCCAACCTCACACAGGACCCGCTGCGCTGGGCACAGGTGTGAGGAACAAACCTTTGGAGGGACATCGAAGACGCTACTGGTAAAAACCTTGGCCGGTTACCCTGCCCAGCATCTTTGCCCACGAGAACACACTGGACATAGCACAGCGCAAGGTCCTCTTTCCCCCACCCTTTCCCGCCGGTACCGGCCCAGCCTCCTGCACCGCCGGCCCCGCCGCCACCCGGGAGAGGCGCTTACAGGCGGGATCGGGCTCGCGAGGCCCCGCGCTCCCGAACAGGCGCCGCCGGCACATCTCGGAGACGCCGGCCCGGCTGCCCGGGAGAGCGGCCGCTGCCGGCAGAGGAGAAGCGCGGCGCTTCTTCCGCGATGCCTTCCCGGAGTAGGGGGGGCGGAGCCCGCGGACCCGCTCCATGGCGACCCGAGCGGCCGCAGCCACACCAGCCCGCGGCCCCTCAGGCGGCACCGCCCCCGTGCCCCCAGCTCGCATGCGCGGGGCGGGCGCACGCGCGGCGTGGGGAGGGATTGGCCCCCGTGAGGGACCCACGGTGCTCGGGGGAGGGTTTACCGAGCTGGACGCGTCCGTGCACTGTGCGACCCGGCCTGGAACACTCCCAGGGCAATCTATGCCAGCGCCTCACCACCCTCACAGGGAAAAAAGTCGTGTATGAAAATGGAGTAAATAAATCGTGTGTGTGATACTCCCTGTGCTGATCAGACCCTGTGTTTCAGCTTCAGTTTGTAGAAAAGAGGAATCTCGTTGCTTCGTTACCTGAAAAAATAGAAATTATAATCATAGAATGATTTGGGTTGAGGGGACCCCAAAGTTAATCGTGTTCCAACCCGCTGCCATGGACAGGGACGCCTTCTGCTACACCAGGTTGTTACAAGCCCCATCCAACCTGGCTTTGGCCCACTTACAGGCGTTTCTGGGTTTCCAAGTGAAGGAAGATACAAGTGCACACAAAAGCAGGAATAGAGCCCGAATGCTTTGAAACTTTATTGGTTTAGACACAGTCTGAAAAAATACTATGCATTCCCAATTGTCAAATCATATTAAACAAGCATATACATTTGGTTATATTATTATTGATTTAAAATTTTTAAAAATGAAACCATTACAGAAAGACTGCTGCATCTTCAAAGAACTTTGCAACAATTCGTTTTCATAGGAGATTGCTAAAATCAATCTCATGTCCCAGTATTCCTTTGGTTGTTATTTTATTCTACACAATTTATTATTTTTACACCACATTTAGTTTAGGCACGCATTCTGAATGACTTCTACTGATGGTGAGGACAAAGTGCTGGAGGAACAACAGATTTTATAAAAGAGCCTTTATTGTATGTCAGTCCACGAGAAAATCTTATGAGCAGTTTTGAGAAAGATGAGAATTTAGTTCTTTACAAAAGTTTCCATAGATGACTCTTTGATATGCATGCTAATATACCAAAACTGAAAAATCTTTAATAACAGTTAGGATTTCTTTTTTACACAAATGTATATGTTAAATTTTACCCCTCTTCACTTTCAGTTCGAAATACAATAGGCAACACTTACCAAATGCCTCTTTTGCTGTCTGCTTTTACTTTGCTAAAATACATAATGAAAAGCTGAAATGAAGGGCTTAAAGGGATTCCAGATGCCTCAGAAAACATTTTTCTTTGGAAGAATTCAAGGGATCTAAAACCTTTTCACTTCTGGGCTACAGGCATCCAAATTTCTTCTCTGAAAAGCTTCATTGTTTCACAGGAGCAAAGGTGGTATAGAAACCACCAAATGTGCAAAATACTGAAGAACATCAATTCCAAGAAGAAACAATGATTTAATTCTGATCTTTTCGCCCCAGAGAAAACCAAAGTGAACTAAAGATACAGAAAGTATGCCAATAGAATTGCCTCTAAATAAAATGCTTTTTAAATTTTTCTCTAAGGCATCAAGAGGTCTTTAAGTAACCTATTACCTTGCAAAAATAGTATATTCTTTCGCAGTTTACATTCATCTTGTAGCATTTATTTACATATAGATCAGCAGTTTGTGCTTTTAACACATGTAAAACTAAAAAAAAACAAAACAAACTCTAAGTTATTTTTTTCATTCTAGAGGTTAAAGTCAGATTATTTAGTTACACACGAGAATTTTATATTCATGGCAAAAAAAATGAGACTGGACTTTACTGTTGCTGACAGATACTGGCTAACAGTGAGGGGAGATTGCAATAAATGCTCACCGTCTCTGTCTCACCTGATGTGCATCAAGCATTTTAACCTGCAAATGTGCCTTTCAGGACAGAATTATTCCATTTATTTCCTGCCCACATGGGGTTAAAGATTCTGGTCTGGTTTCTGCTCGTACTTAGTGCATTTTGGCAGAATGGATTTTTCTCTGTGCAGTATATCAAGCAAAGAGCATACAAAATATATAACTAAGCAAGAGTCTCTTCCTGGAAAATGTATTTTATTCTGGTTTTTTATGTATAAGACAGTCTTCCAGTGATTCCACAGGCATAGCACCAGGCCCAGGAAGAACCTCCCGTGTTTAACATGTCCAAGAATACAGTACTGCGACTGTAAAACTGACTGCAAAAAGAGTCTCCACTCTTTAAGATGAATGATAGAAACTAATTTTGTAATTAGTTATCTTAAGGTAAAAAAAAAACTAGCCAAAACCAAGCAACTGGTTATTGGACAGCCCTGGGGATTTTTCCTTGGTGGTCACAAAAAGTGTTTCAGTTTAAGAAAGCTCAATGCGAAATACATATTCCTGGAATTTAAAGAGAAGCAGGATTGAGCCTAGCTCATGCCTTACGCATGTATCTTTTTGAAGTATTAACCTCTTACAACATCATTATGATTATGGCTGAGAGAGTGACCTGCAGAGGAAAATCTGATTATACAAGTATAAAAGAGAGCTTTTAGTTTATTTATATAATTTTTCACAAGTTCTCAAAGCATTTACACTTTTGGTGTGACTACAACAATTTCTCTCAGATTTTGCATCATCCAAGTGTGGCCAAGTCTGCATTTTTTCTTTCTTACTCTTTTGGTGTTCATATATTTGGCTCTAGTGCATCCAACATTTTGCATCAAATACCAAAAGAAGAATATAGATATATTATTCAGCATCATATATGTAAAAATAACAGCCATCTAAGCTGTAAATAAACTCATATTGGGATCTTCTGTACTTACACAGAATTTAGTTGTCTCAAAAAGCCTGAAATCATCTTAGGAGAAAAGTAAATTAAATTCAAATGGCAAAAAATATCAGGGAAAAATAGCTTTTCTCTACTTACTTAGATGACTAGGGTTTGGGGTTTTTTTAGTTTAAAACTGTTGCATTAAAACAGACAGGAAATTGTACTGAATTTAATTCTCCATTGCTTTGAAGGTTGTGTATGTAATGATTGTCTTTTGGCTGATACAAAAAGGATATGAACTAAACTCCACTGAGATGAAAATGCTTTATGACTTGACCTAAAGAGCCAGATTCTATGCAATAATCCCTATCCTCCATAGATGCGGCGCATGCAAATTCCCCAGGGATGCTATTGCTGCGTACATTGGTGAAAATTGAATGTATGATCCCATCAGATCTCAGATATTTTTTTACTTGCTTTGGACTGATATGAGTCATTGCACTGGAATCAAATGAGGAGTCAGGCGCATAAAGGGATTCAGATGAATGTACATTTGATAAATCAAACTGCCACATTCTTTGTGTCATTATGTTACTGATACAGTTTCCTATGTATCATTTTATTCTGAAATCACTGCAATAAGTCAGTCTTTGTATAACACTAACTTATTAATTTGATTTATTTCATTTGGAAGCATGCAACAGAACTTCAGAGAGAAAATAAGATACTGTTCAGATTAAAAATTTAAACTTTTAGCTTCAGAAGTCTACAGTGGATTCCACTATAAAAGAGAAAATAAGTGTGCTTCCACTGTCCTAGCAAAGATCTAGCAGGCACAGCTCCATGCTAGTATGCACTGGTGCAACAAACATCAGCTAGTACAATACACACAGATATTTAGGACCCTGTTTAGCAGAAAGAAGCCATCGACAGTCCAAGTATTCAAGCAACTTGACATGACAGTTTTCTCTTTGCCTTGTACCACGCTTTGTATCAAGAGAGAGCTCTAGAGTCTGTTCCTACTCCTTGTGAGACTTATCCCCTTTCTGATGACCACAGAGATCTAAGGTTTTATCCAATCAACTTGCTGTTTATTCCAGAGGGGCCACTGGAAGTGATGCCAATGGGACTTGATGCTTCCAGATGTCTGAACATAAAGACGTTTCCGTAACAGGCTTTTCTGCCACCACGTCGACTGTTCTGCCATACGGTGACACCTTGCACAGCGATGGCTAACACAGCTTTAGCCCATCACCATGGGTCTTTCAGGGCAGTATTCCTTCCCTTTCCATGGCCAGACAAAGGATGCCCTCCACTGCTGCACCTCAGGCTGGCCTTTTCCCAAACCCTTTCATTTTGCTAAGCCCCATCCAGAATCACAGCTTATTCCTTGTGCTCCATCTCTTTAGCGCTGTTTCTGAAAGGGAGTTAGTCCAGCTGGACTACGCAGTATTAGCAGCAAGTGAAGTAATAAATTAGGCATCAGGAGCATATGGATTATCGTGAACTCCCACCTAAAGCCACCACAGAGCCAGCAATGCTTTTGCAACCTTCTCCATTTGAGCAGTTCAGATGTCCATGAGTGCACTGGACTGAAGGAGCCCTAATGCAGAATCTGCATACCATGGATAAACTATGTTTGGAAGAAAAAGAAATAGAGGGAATTCTATGCTATGGCTTCCTACCCTGTTCTTGTAATTTTCAACATTAATCCATTAGATGTAATATACTAATAGGTCTATTATAAGTACAAATAGTGGGAGATTCCTTCCTATTTCTGTTCTGGTTGTTAAGTCATCAATGATTAAATAAAATCAATGTCATTTATGTCCTGAAAAATATAAAAACTATCACTATATAAACCAATATCCAGCTTGAAGTTCCAGATCACAGAAAATAGACTCTTACTTTCACCATCAATCACTGATTATTTGAGGTAGACCACATTATTGAATTATCCATGATTTTAGTTTCTAATATATTAGGTTATTTACAATCAAATATCAACAGACATACCTGAAATTTTCCCTATTTTAATTAGAAATGTTTGTAGTTATTTATAAGATATGCTTCCATAATTTACTTGGCCATAGATTAAAATTTCTGCATATTTTGTGGCAATTTAGCATGATTCTTAGTAGTGCCTTACTGTGTACCTAGAGTAAAAAAGAAATTGTATCGCACCTGATGGCAAAAAGAAGGGAAAATATGGCTAGTGATAAAATCCTAGAAAAATGAAAGGCTCAAATGTAAGATTCAGATGCTTATCCATTTCAACAGTGTCATTCTGGCTCTGTACTTTTTGAATATTATTCTAATATTGCTATGAAGTCCATTAGTCAGAAGATTCTTCCTGTGATTTCAGATGGAGATGCTTGAATATAGCTCTTCTATTTGTTTTTTGAAGTAATCTCTCAGTTCTGGTCTCTTAGCCTTTAATGTTGGTGTCAACAAACCATTTTGCACCGAGAACATATCAGAGTGAATATAAATGGCTTTGACCTAAAATAAAAGAGGGGTATATTTATAGCAAAGGTTACAGGCATCACACTGAATAAAGATTAACTTTTTTGCTATGCTTCCCTCCAGTGGTGCCTCAAGTCCAGGGCACTCTTCTGCTGAGTCCCCAGGATTTCCCTCCCCTGGCTGCAGAAGGGAGCTCTCCGAGAGAATAAGCACATAAACCTCTTTTCTGTATGAAAGCAAGGCCAGAGCACAGTGAGGCAGCAGCGCACAAGGGACAGTGTGATATCGTCACTGCAGTTTCACGCAGCTGAAAGGCAGTGGAGGAGGGGGCAAGGGCAGGGACTTGTGCTAGGAAACCTCACCTTAAGCCCACTGCAAAAGTAAACAGCACTGATTCAATCTTGCAAAATTATCATGAAGCTTCGCAGGCACAAAGCGTGTACATGATGATCATCTTTACAGAAGAATTTTAGCTAATTAAAGTGATACAAATCTTTTAGCCTGGGCAAATGGCATTTCACAAGGCTGCCCTTGTTCAAGGCGGTGGCTCTGAGCACAGTGGGAAGCCTAGCAGCACAGATGGGAGTGAACTTTTCCTTCCCATGCTGGTGTGGAAGAAAGCAGAAAACTGCTGCATGACTGGTCAGAGTCCACTGATTTAAGACAAAATTCCCCAGCCATCTGCTGCTTTTGTGATTCTCCAAGCCAGACTGCTTTGCCATTTGTTTGGCTGGGAGTTGCAGGAATATAGCCTGCAAATCCATTTTCTATTCTTTTAGATATGTGATTCATCTTTCCCTGCAAGCATTGTGGTCCAGGTCCTGCCCCCGTGACATCTTTCATAAATCAGTGTTCATGCTATTAATGCTCTCCTGTTTGCTGGACTAGCTTTCAGATCCTGGAAGCTGATGGTTATAGAAGCCAGACTTGTCATTCCCAAGACAGAGATCCAAGCTGCAGACAAGGATGGGGATGATAAAGAGTATCTCCATAAACAGGGGATCCCATCCCACGGGAACATTAGCCACAGTATCTGGCTCAAAGGTTGGTTTTAAGATTACATATTGCAACAGAGATGAGGTTTTGAAGCCCTTTAATTTGGAAAACTGTAGCATGTATTTTTTATTCTATTCTATTCTATTCTTATTTTATTCTAATTTTTAGAAAGATGACAAGGCTTTCCTCACTACTTTATACTTTATTAATTGAAAACTGCTAGTGGAATCGATTACTTGAGGATATTTCATACTGTGATGACCATGGCAGAGGCAAACAAGACTTATTAGCACAGACAATTATGTGCATTAAAAACTATGCTTTATATTGAATTATTTTTAAATAAATTTCATTTTGCTATCATTTCATTTGCATAGGTAACTCAGAAATTAAGTATAACAATGTTGTGTTTAATGATGCTTCTGCTCCACCCCGATATGGTGAATTACTCGTTAGAATTATCACCCAGAAACAGTCTAAACAAAAGCAAAAAGGACCTTGCCAATTATATGTAATGATTAAGATGTTCATTTTTTTTTTAACAGAAATAAGCATTTGACATTTTAAAATGGGGCGGATAATTTTTCTGTGTTTTTAATGCTATGTAATCCATGGTTGATTTCAGATCTCTCCTTCTGAAGTGTTTGTAGCTCTATTGCAGAAATATTTACACAAGCAGGAAAGAATTAGTGTCCAGACTGAAAATAAAGAAACCAGCAGCATTTCAAGGTCAGGTATAGGAGCAGTAATTAGTGACCCAGTTTCTAACAGACCTTTCAGTGGCAGAAAAGTCAGACTCCTACAGATGTTTATCTTGACCTCTGGTTGTCAGTCTGGAGATTATCCATATCCCCGATTTAGATTTTGACCTCTGCACCCAAAACTTTCACTAAATTTAATTCAAATTTCTAACATGAGCGGGAAGCAGAATCACAGCAAATACATTTTTCCAAAGGAATAAATACAACTTGCTAGCAATAAAGCTCTTTCCAAAAACATTATGTACAGTTGCAACAAAGATTTGTAGTAACATCATAAATGCCAACAAATCCCTCTTCTGTACAGACAAACTGCCTGTCTGACCACACTGAATGTTGTTTCATTTTACCTGCTCAAAGGAGTGAAGCCCGCTCTCCTTCCCTAATCGTACCATGTCTTCCATTATCGCTTGCTGCAGTTCCTGTGTTAAAAGACAGAAATTCCTCATGAGCTACCATAGTCAACTTTACATGCAATTAATGCTCACTGTTCACCAAAAAACGTGTTTCTGAGTAAAGCTCAAGTGCCTTACTAACAGTTAATACGTAATTAGCAAAATTCTATTGAAGTGTATAAACATTACACTTGAGTGTGGTCATGTTAAGTGTCTCCTTGGTATGAAAAGAAAGGTTCTATTTTCAAACCAGCTATGTGACATAGCTGTTAAATTTACAATCCTTCAGCCATCTGCCAGACTTCAATGCAGAATCATTGTCCACAGACAGCAGTGGGATGGTTCAGTGGCACCAGTATTCACTGATGTGATCCAACTCAGTTCCTCAGTATTAGAGAGCATGTGTTTAAGGCTGGGGTCCTTTTCATAGAATCACAGAATGTCCTGAGCTGGAAGGGACCTACAAGGATCGTGGAATCCAACTCCTAACCCTCCATAGAACAGGCCCAACAGTCATACCATGTTCCTGAGTGTTGTCCAAATTCTCCTTGAGCTCTGTCAGACTTGATGCTGTGACCAGTCTCCTTGGGAACCTGTTGCAGTGCCCAACCACCCTCTCTGGGAAAAAGCTTTTCCTAATAGCCAACCTAAACCTCCTCTGACACAACTCCAGGCCCTTCCCTCTGGTCCTGTTGCTGGTCACCACAGAGAAGACCAGTGATAAGTCTTATTTAGTTGTCTTATTTAAGAAATCTAAGCTAACACAACCTCTCCTCCCGCTGTACTGTTGTTCTCTGCAAGACAGACTCTTGGCACCCCCACACCAGAGCTGGCAGAGGTCGGTACCACCAGTCAACACACATCGCTGGATCCAGATCAACCCTGCTGAATGTTCAGTGAAGGAATCATTCTTGTCACGGAGATCATCATTCCTAGACACAGTATTGTGCACACATAATGCTACAGCAAAAAAAATGAGTCTGTACTGCAGATACAAACCTTATTTTCACAGAGTTCTGCATATGTTCCTTCAAATCCTCGTTTCTTTGCCCAAGCTGGCATAACTTCGGAATCAGGCACCACAATTCCCACCAGGAAGGCCTGTAGGTAAAGGAGAAAGAGAGTTGCAGGTGAAAGCTGAACCACATTCCATGCTCTACATTGAAGTGATTACACAAGTCAGCTAAATTTCTGCATGTTTACCACTTCATGTTTAGTTATGTCAATAATTTGCTAACATATTGTCATGAAGTACATTCTGTTGTCTGTGCCTTTTTCTCAGATAAAAGGTTGTCTGTGACTGTGCCTTTACAAGCACTTTTAATACCCTCAGTTGGATTTGTGCTCCTCTTGGACATTAATAACTCACATGGCCCTGCAAGTCCCAGGCAAACTGTGATGCCAAGGGAAGGCTCATGCTTGTGAGCCTTGAATGCTGAGGATGAATTGCCACGGTTTCAAAAGCTGTAGGTGCATGTATAAATGTGCAAATCAATAGAACAAGATTGGTCAGGATGGGCAGGCAGTGTGGGGAGCAGCAGTGGCTTTGCCTTTGCCTGGCTTACCACAGGCATGGTGGCAAAGAATAGCATTGGAGACTCAAAGAGTGACACCAAAGCAAATTTAAAGGTTTGATCTTTGGCCACAGCATTCTCTAAGCTGCTCAGGGTCACACCAGCAGCTCAGTTCCTGCCTGGCTGTCAGCCAGCTCCAAAGCAGGAGGGAGACAATGTGGCGTGATCAACTCATATTTTCCCTTCATTCATGCCCAACTCTCTGTCTTCTAACTACAAAGAGTAAAGTAAGATTTTCTGAAAACTTGGTTTGTACCTGCAGGCTGTCTCCATGGACGTAGATCTGAGCAACAGGGTCACTACGGATGTAGATATTCTCTATCTTCTCCGGTGCAATGTATTCTCCCTGAGCAAGTTTAAATATATGCTTTTTCCGATCAATAATTTTAAGGGTCCCATTCTGTTAGGAGAAAGAAATGAGAATCCTCAGAGAAGTTATTTAACCACAGAAACTCAGCAAGCAGTCTGTCTTTAACAGAGCTTTCAATTGCCTGTTGTGCTTTCAAATGCTTCACTGACATATCAAGCTTATTCTGCCAAATATAAACTTAATCCTTTGTAAGGATAGACTTGCTTGGAGACCTAAGTTCAGTCCTTGAAAATTTACATGGGGTAATACAATTGCCATAAGAACTCTGTGTGTCCAGTACGCACAGGTAACCATTTTCCAATGTCTCCTGTGTGAAGCCAGCCTTCCTGGTCCAGCGCCTCAGCTGTCCTCTCTTCATCTTTCAAGTAACCTTTAAACACATTGGGTCCTTTCACACAGATCTGTAAAACAACCAGGGGTGATGATGAATTATTTTCTTAATCTGCTATAAATACAAGTTAAGTAGTAACTCACAAAATTTGAAATATTTTAATGACTGTGTTCCATGAAACTAAAATAGATTGGGTTATTAAACTATCTATGGATTTTTTTCAAGCTAATGGAAATATGCAGTAGGGTTTGCAAAATTGATTTGCTTGAAGTTGATTTGCATTCCATTTGCAGTTTAAAATAACAAATTTATTTCAATAAGTTTAATTTTTGTGTAATGTAGAAGTCACAGCAATGTAGAAATCACAACAATTCAGCTCTTCTTAGCCGAACTAATTAATTCAGTCTTAGCAGTTCAAGGAATCAGGCTGGAAGTACTGCCACAGCTCCCTTTTCATTAATTCTTTGCTGCTCTATTGTTAAACTGCCATTTTCCTTTCCTGATTGCACTATGTAACAGATCAGCAGCCATGCACCCTACAAAGGTAAAATGCTTCTATAATTATACAACTACTTCATACAGTGTTAACTAGTGAGAATATGATATAAAAAATGTGATTTGCTACCTCTCCTTCTCCTTTGGAAGCAAAATAATTCAGTTCTTCCACATCCTTCAATCTGATTAAGTTACAGGGCAAAGGGGCTCCTACATGACCTGGAAATCAAAGTTATCAAGTCACTTGTAATCTCTCCTATAAACAATAATTAGCATTTTATCATTAGTTACTTGCATAGTTGTAGATACGCTGGATGTTTTTGCAGGAGCTGTGTCTATGTGCAGAAATAATTTCCTTAATTAAGGTTTTGCACTATTAAAACTGACACCTCCTCTTTGGATATAAAACCTATTCTGAAATAGCATAGAGTGGTTTGAGTTGGAAGGGACCTTAAAGCTCATCTCATTCCAACCCTCTGCCATGGGCAGAAACATCTTCCACTAGATCAGGTTCCTCCAAGCCCCATCCAACCTGGCCTTGATGTTACAGTCCAGAATTTCCTAAAGGAATGTGCATTTCTTTTATTTCTTCAAATGGTGGAAGAAAATAATTACCTGATGTCCAGTCACCTGGAGTTGTAAAGGTGCATCCAGCTGTGCATTCTGTTTGGCCATAGCCTTCATAAACCTGACAAAGAGACAGATATCTTTAAAAGATCATAAAAGATTTCGCTATTACAAACTGAAATCCCAAGCGTTGCCCTCTATTGCACAGTCCTGTGAGCTGAGCCTGCAGCTGCAGTGTGTGGGTGCCCATTTGCCATGGGGACACTGTTCCTGGCTTCTACTGTGTACAAAATTCCATTTACATGTCTAGGGAAGACCATGGCTCTACAATGTTGAAAACAGGGAGAAGATGAGTTGAGGACTTTGCCTTTGAATCAAGACATATGCTGCACTAGGAGAGGAACTTATTAGTGGGGAAAAAAGGTATTTTTGTGGGACATTTTGAAAATCCACCCTTTTCTTTCCTGACTAATTTTAGGCTCTCAAATGAGACCTTTCAGTTGCCCTGGGCTTCCTAATCACAGAGAAATAACCTAGTGGACATCTCAAGTGGGTTAGGCTGACATCTGAAGATTAGTTCTCTCCATTTATATATAGAATAAAACTCGTGTAATGAAGTTCCCAGCACTTGCACAAACACATTTAATTGCACATACTCAGTTTGGTGCTTAGAGATGGGTGAGATGAGCCTATGGGGTTTTTTTGGGAGATGCCTGGAGTGAAAACATCTCTTGCCTATTAGTGCCATCCCAGGGCTGTTCCCACCCCACTGAACTCTGGGTGTACCAGGACTCTGTGGCTTCCCCAAGCCTTGCTGTTGGATCCATCCTGATACAGCTGTCCTAAATGCAGTTCTGAGGGCCTAACCCATCTTTTTTCTTAAATACCATGTGTTCTCTTGCTAGCAGTGGATGAACATCCCTGAACAGCCACACGAACCCACCTGGCATCCGAGGGCCGCGCGGAGGAAGCCCAGAACAGTTGGGGACGCAGGGGCAGCGCCTGTCACTATCATGCGGACACATCCCCCAAGACTTGCCTGTTTGGTAGCAGGAGGAAACAAAAGAAAGCATCAGAAGCTACTACAGATGGCAAAACCATGAGCTTGCGCAGAATGCTCTCTCTAGGATAGATGTGCAGGATTTCCTGCCCATGGCAAGGGGTTGGAATTAGATGATCTTCAAGGACTCTTCAAACCCGGCCGTTCTGTGGTTCCGTGATGTGGCCATGTACGGAAATATGAACTAGCGCTGAAGCTTTCCTGAGGGCTAAAACCCCATTCAGTGTACGGAGACGGGAGTGCCCACATGCCAGGCATGACAAGCTGCTCAGCCTGGGCTCCTGTGACTGCTGTGCCCAGGCAGGCTGCAGACCTGGCTCTGGGAACTGCTGGGAAAAAGCCTCTTCCCCCATCCAGTCTTCTTTGCTTATTTACACCTCGTCGATTTTAATGAATTGCCTCCCAAGCCCTCTAAAATAATGTTGTCCCTTTTTTAAGGCAGATGACCTTCAAATATTTCTGGAGGGTATTACATCAATTCCTGTGTCCCATTTTACTTCTCTCTCCTCCCCCTTCATTTCCTTTTCTTTATTCTAAAAGTAAAAGAGAAAATCCAGGACAAAAGAAAACAACTGCTGACTGAGTCTGCCCGTCTCACCAGCCCTTGCATCAATATGCAGCCTGGCTCACTCCCGTCTGGGTGAACTCTGCTATCTTTGCACACTGAGAACAACTAATCCACAGACCACAAGTACAGTCAGTTTCTTTAGTTAAAAATAAAGTGACATGTCTCCAGATAAGTCATCTGATTAAAAAAATGAAGTAATCAGAGCCTCCTGGAGTAGTACAGAGCCCAGAAAAACTGGTTTAAAGCAAGTTTACTCTCTTTTTTTACTGAGATGTGTGGCTAACAGAAGGGCATTCTGATTTCTTTCCTCATGGTTGCTAAACCATAATTCATGTGTGCATTTTTCTTTACAACCTTATTCTTTTCCTAGGAGGAAAAGCAGGTTTGTATGTGCCCAGTTGAAACCAAACCCTAAATTCAATCCTATCTACTGGGATTTTGCAGAAGACTTTGGAGAAGCATCTCTTTGATCCGTGGCTCCTCTTTTCATGATCACCTTCCGGAATTTTTTCCCTGGATATCTTTCCTCCCCTGCAGGGGCACAGTTTCTATCTGAGAGCTGCAAAAAAATGTTGGCACTATTCCATAAATTAGTGATTTCTTGGTGCTGCTGAAGAGGGATGTGGCAAATGTCATCTTAGTCTGCCTTGTGTTTCTCCATTTCTCTTTGGAAAGTTACCCCTGAGAGAATTGAAATTTTGACATTATGCGTGGTGTTTAAAAACAAAAACAAAAAAATAAAAATAAATGTGGAAAAACTTCACAGAGCAACAAACTGTGCCCAGTTCCCTTTTTCTATTCCATTTTCCAGTCTGTTGTTCAGTAGTGAGTAGTGGTTGCCCACAGTTCATCATCAGGCAAGTGGACCACACTGACTTTAAGGAATCATAGAATCGTCAAGGCTGGAAAAGACCTCTAAGATCATCAAATCCCACCATCAACCCAGCACCAGCACCATCTTCACCACTAAACCATGTCCTCAAGTGCCACATCCGCACCTTTTGTTAACACTTTCATGGGTGTCCATCACTGCCCTGGGGAGTCTGTTCCGATGCTTGACAACCCCATCCATGAAGCAGTTTTTCCTACTGTCTGAAACCCTTGTCAGAAAACCAGTCATTGCTAGAAGAAACAAGAGTTCTTTGACTTCAGACTCACTTCTTAAATCACTTGCCTGTATTTTATTAAAGAAAATTTTATCCCACAAACTGTCATTTCTAATGATGCCGTTTCGAACTTCAGCCTTTTTCCGTCTCGCAGCAAATTCCAGGACCCAGCGCTTGAGGGATGTGTCAGCCTGGCTGAAGATCTGCGGGAGCACAGGATGGCAGACAAGATGTCACACAGGAGAGAGAGCACATCAACACCTGTTCTCCCCATGACACCCACCCAGCCAGGTGGGTGCAGTTACATTTGCAGGCACAAGGCTACGCTGGGGTTTGTTAGTGGGGGAAAATGGAATGATGTGTTTTGCTCCATTCCCTATTGTACATGTGGCTCCTTTTGGGGGAAAAGAGAGGATGGTGGTGCAGGCTTCAACTAGATTGACAGGGCTGCTCTTACTATGTAATTTCTGTGATATGGTTCAGTGAAGTTCATGCAACCTGAGCAACAGGGGATGAGCAACATGAACAGGTATCAGTGGTGGCTGATGTGGTGATGGGGGCTGCATTTACCTGAGTTTAATCAGGCACCAGCACGAACTCCACCTCAGCAAATGAGAAACCCCCAGTGCCTGTCCCCCTAATAAAGCACAGAAGCCCTGACCTTGGGGGAAAAATTAAATCAGTAGCTTGTGCTTAAGCTTGTCTTTAGCGGATAAATCTTCTGAGGAATAAATATTCCCAGCTGGTCGGACAGATTTAACATGATGACCAGACGTGCCTGTCTTAAATACCTTGCAATATCTTTACCTTAGTTTTAACGATTTCTAAATCCAAAAGCCACTGTCACATTTACTCTGCCTAAATCCTCAAAGGCTTTTTGAAATTCCTGATTTCCAGCTGTTGTTGCCACCAGAAAAAGAGATTCGAGGTTCAAACCTGGTTGAAGGGCACAGAAGGTCCTTGTGCAGCCAGGTTTGACTGGTGTTTCTGTGATGAAAAAATCCCATCTCTCTAGAAATGTCACTGGTAAGCTTAGTGAGAACAGGGTAAGAGGCTAATACAGAGGGATTTCATATTCACACAATAGCTGTGTCTGGTGTCTGTAGGTCATAATACAGACTTGCACACTGGAGAAGCTGTATCCATTACACAGGGTGAGAATGTGTCTGCAGCAAGGCAGAAATAGTGTAATCTGCTTGAGAAATATCCATGACTAAGGGAATTCCTCCACATGAGTAGTAAAGGGACATAAACTCCATTGTTCCAAAAAGAGTAAAATCGAAATCGAACTCACCTTGTCATACATTCTGTTCAACAGCCGTGGCACGACAGGGAAGATGGTTGGCCGCAGTGCCTTCATATCATCAGACAGGAGGCGAATATCTCCTTGGAAGAAGCCAATTCGCCCTCCGTGGCAGTATACTACAGACTGATGGGGAGAAAGAGGAGCACATGTAACCCCTTTGCTTTCAATTCCCACAGCAAAGCATCCTTCCCAAGCGCAGAAGCACCTTTCCTAAATTTCTACTCTCAAATATGGCAAAAATGGGACTTTGGAAATACTTATATAGAGGTAACAATAAATTTTGCGCTGAACAGAAATACCCAGATAGTTCTGGGCATTTTTCGGTAGTGGCAATTCAGCATCCACCAAATTTGCCACTTGTTCTGGAAGAACAAGGAATCAAAGTTTTCGGAAGGGATTTCTCTTCATCCCCTGCATATGGGGATGGACAAGTCCCAGTTATGGTCAGTCTGGATCAGAACTTTCCTAAAGCCCAGCCCTCCCGTAGCAGCTCACAGCATGAGGACCTATCGTCAATAAAAGAAATGCAAAGTAAGAAACATAAAACACGAAGCAGCAGCTGATTTTTAGGTGTTAATACTTTAGTTTTGTTTAAATACAACAATATAAACTACGTTAGCAATACAGTGCCTGATCCTGTATCCCAGAAATAGAAGCCCACTTCATAAAAGGTGCTTGACTTGTATGCAAGCTACAAATCCAGAAGTCTTGTACTGGAAAAGAAAGCAGGATGGAGCTTTCAAATCAGAATGGAGCTTAATATGCGGGATGGGGCAGGGGGGCTGCCGGCCATGAGCCAACTGGCAGCTGGTTACTGGTAACCAGTAACCCTGCCAAGGAGCTGTTACAGACTGAGTCAAATTGGCATTTTATCACTGAAGAACATTTGGAGACCAGCATTTCTCCCATGGTTTTACAGTGTGTGGAGAAGAAAGTGTCCTCAGCAAGTGCCTGTGATGCCAGAACTGAGCCCAGCCTTCCTGAGTAGACTGAAAACTTCAGCTCCCTTTTGTGGCCTTGTCTTCCCCAGAGAACTAAATAAGTTGAAAATTCCTGAAGAGACATCCAGGTCTTTTTGTGCTGCTCCTAAAAATCTGCAATACTAACCAAATAACAGACACTGTCAGGCAGTTAGAGATTGTCTCCATCAGCTGAAACCACAGGAATTTTACACATGTGATGCGAGTTTAATGAAAATCACACTGCTGAATCTGTGCTTTGCTGCACATGAATTTAAAAAAGAAAATGTAACCAGTGTGCTCATTGGGAATTCAAAATAACAACCAGAAGTTTTTAGCTTTAAAGAATGTATCTGTATGATTTTAACTGTAAATTCCAGGAATGAATGATGTTGGCTAAAACTAGGGACACTGATGCAGTGCTTGCTGTTCAGAATGCTTTTGAAAATGACTTTTTAGCCCTTTCAAAAAAATCTTTATATTAATAAGCCATTTCAGATGGGAGGGCAAACCTGGACATCCTTTGGAGGCTGTCCCTTTCAGTACAGCAACATCCTGTGAAATGAAAGCATTTTCAATGTTTCTAATTTCTTTCTGCCTCCCCATCAGGTGAATTTTGAATAATTATATTCTTGTTTGCCTGAACAGTGTTGGCACACCGACCAACTTGCCTTGCAAGTGGAGAAAGGCTGTGCTGTAATCCTCCAAATCTTTCATGGGCTTTTACTTCCAGTTTGTGAGGTTTTTAACAGGGAAAAAATATATTACTTCTGGCACAGATGTTACTAAGAAGTGGGAGGTTTATATTCAGATGCTTGTCTGACTGAGAAAGTATGCTTTCAGCTTGAAACAGGCCTCCCTGAGAAAGTACAGAGCTGCAACTGGATCCAGATCCAATCTTCACATAATGGATCAATTTTAATTTTGCAGCTTCTGAGGCCGGGAGACCTGATGTGGTTGTCTCACTTGCCTAACTTACCAATTGCAGCACAAATCGTCACCCTTTTTTTTTTCCCAAAGAGACGTGGAGTCAGTTCTGTGGGCTGGCAAGAGCTAGTGCTTGGATCTGCTATAATTCCCAGGTGACATAAGCTCCAGTGAATGCCTACCGCATGCTGCCCTGCCAAGAGGATCACGTGTCTCACACCATGATCTCAGTTTCCTCTTTTTCAGTGTCTGCCAAGCTGGGGTTTTTTTTGCAGATCATGTTATTTATGTAATAAAATTATCTTAGCTGATGTAGAAAATGGCATGAAATAATCTTGACTCGCATGACACCTCATCCTAGAGTGCTTTGAAAAACTGTCCCACAAATTGCTCAGGTAGCAGTGGCCATGAGCTGAATGAGCAACGAGTTTGGCTCATTGCTGAAGGGCTATTTTTCAATCCCTGAGCCAGGTGTAAGGTGGAGAACTTGGGAAACTCTCCTGGCATTGCTCTGGACTCACAGCCATGTCACTAAAACCATGGCTCTGTTGTTATGCACATGGCACTTCTGGAGTACAAGCTTTTTTAGTGCTACAAGATATCACTGGTTATTAAGTTTTTTGGTTTGGTTTGGTTTTTTTTTTTGGTGGTGTGGAAAAAAGATGATTTCCACTGACACCATGACCTTACCTGTACCATTCTCTCAAACATGTGTGCTAAAGGCAAATAGGAAATGTGTACATCCTCACAAGTAGGAGACCACTGACTCTGGAAGAAAACACAAGGAGCCCCACGAGGCCTCGTCAGTTCAGGCAGGTTTCTTACCTGTATAACTCTTTCAAACATGTGAGCCAGAGGCAGGAAGGAGATGAGCACATCGTCCTGTCTCGGAAAGATCACTTTCTGCAGGTGAAGGGCATGGGAGACAGAAAGGAAAGAAACACTGACAGGAAGACAACAAGAAAGTCATAAAACAATAAAAAGAAAAATGGCACCAGAGGAGCAAAAGGATAAAGATTGTCAAGAGAGGAGGGAGAAGCGGACACAGGGAATGCGTTAAAGCCACAGCATCATGGAGCTCAGTTAGCAGGAGGAGTAAAGAGCACAGAGATGTACACACAGGGCAATGGAGAGGGCTCTCCTTGGCAGAAGGCAGGTTGTATCCGTGCAGCTCACGGTGGGAATGGAGGCTCACCCTGACGGAGAATCCAATTTTTATTCACTGCTTTCTACCAGGAGGTGCTGAGACCCTGATCTGTGCTCTCAGCTGTGTGCAGACAGCAGGATCCTGATGCAAACCTGCAGGAGCCCCCAGGGTCCCAGTACTAACTTGCAGGAGCCTTGTAGGCACCAGCAGGGCTCTGCAGGAGCAGCACTTTCCCACATTGCGTAGAGCCCATTCAAGAATTACAGTGTTACTAGAGTCAAAGTTGGCGATTTTTTTTATTTTCCTTCGGTTAATCGTTGATTTGAATCAGAATGTGTTAGAAAAATGAATTATTTCATCTTAGGCTTCAAAAACTAATACTTCTGTTAATGTTTCTCGTCATTTTAAGTGATTAAAATATGATTTTAAGGGCATTGTGACTGTCCCACAGACAGGGGAAAGAGAAGGTTGGACAAATTATTAAAAAAAAAAGCGGCCAAAGTCTTGATTTTGCCAAGTTTTTAACTCTCTCTTGAAGGCTGGAATAAACAAAGGCCCCAAGAGCCTTACCTAACCCATTCCCCAAAAGAAAATAAACTTGCTACCTGCATTTCCTAGGATACAGCTTGCTGTAATATTATGGATTAGAAAAACTGAAAGGTTGACTACTCAATAATTTGCATCAAGGCCAGTGGTTAGTGGAAAATGGATATAAAAATCTATCTGCTCACAGTATTAACAGTTTATACCCACTTGCACCTCCACTGCTCAGAAGGAATCAATAGCCCATGACCTGGGATACAGTGGAGGCAGACGCAGGATTTCGTCCCTCAGGGGATATTTTATTGAAGTTAAATCTGGGCTGGTCAGATTTGGGTACGGCCTCCCAACCATTACCTACCAAAGTCAAACATCATTGACCGTGTGGGTGTTCTCAGCATCCCATTTCATATTCTTGTGTCTGTCAGTTTGAATGAAGCCATTAGGCCTGCAGATCTATTTATACATTATTTCAATTTGGCTTCATTTTCTGCAAGCACAGTAATGCAAAACCTTTAATATCAACCAGGGTTTTTTTTTAATACCACTGTAAGGGCCCAGACAAAATAATTTAGTCCTAAATCAGACCAAAATTATGATATTGAATAGGATTTCACAGTTTGCACAGTTGTCCAGTTAAATATAAAAATGCAAACAGCTTCTTGGTATTTGAGAGCAACCTTATAATAAAGCTCTGGACTCACTTAAAAATATGTTCAATTTGTAAAAATCACTGAACTAAGCAAAACTGCCCCAAGAACTTGTAAACAGCAAACCTACAGAACTTCTCATTTTATTTCTTTAATTTATACTACTTTCAAGTGTTTCACACTTCACTCTATTTCATTACTGTCAGACATTACCCAAATCTTGTGGATCAGCTACAGTCATTTACCCTCTGCCAACAATACTCTAGTGACTGGAGATATCAAATTTATAATCACTTACACCAGACTTGGGTCTCAATCTGATACCTTTGAGATTAATCAGGGTCCCATGGCTGTCAGCAAACACTAAATCCATTTTTATGGGCCAGTCCTGGAAGATACCAAGGTCCCTCAGCTCTAAATTAGTACTCTTCCAAAATAAATGTTCCTGCCCTTTGAAGCTCAGGCCTCTCCATGCCTCAGCTTTCATTTGTGCCTCTTGCTGCCACTGAAGCCAAGGAGAGCTCCATTCTGAGGAGCCCGAGGGCTCACTGCAGCACTGGCATTTCATCCTGCACACTGTGGAGGCACAGTCCTGCAAACACTGGAACATGTGAGTTCAGTGGGATTTCTTACATCACATGTCTGAGTTTCTTTTCAGAAAAAGAACCTGTTCTCACAGTTTTTTTCCAGAAAAAAAAACTTTTTCACTATTCCAGTGGTCCGGAAATCTCAGAAAGTTCAAGGATTAAAGTAATAAGACTGCAGTAATTTCAACATCAATGATAAGACCAGTAAGGGGTATGAGGTAACCAATTGTCCATCCCATGTGCATGTAACTACTTTATAGAATTGCCTGCTCACTACCAGAAATTAGTTTATTTATGTTTGTTCTATATAAGCTGTATAAAATCCTTACTATGTCATGGTAAACTGATTCTGCTTCCTATATTGTTTCTAAACATGAGTTTACATGATGTATGAAACATATTATAAAGACACTTGGCCAGCACTATGCTATGCTCTAATAGAAATATATATAACAAAAACTGAGATATACTGGAATATCAATGAAATTAACCATTAACCATTCTTGTAAAAAATAATATATGTTCTTTTATATATATATATATATATATATTTATACACACACACACACACACTTCCTATGCAGAGAGGTTTCAAGTAAATGACGACATTTTGGGGTACAATGGGACATAAAGAGCACAAGAGGAGCCTGAACTCCTCTTCAAGCACTAGTTGCAACTGTACTGTACAGGGCTCTCCTAATTCTTCAAAAAGAGTTAATGAATTGATTTACAGGAGTCAGCATTGTTTCCCAGAAGCCCTTAGTGCCCTACAGAGCCTAGGAACCACGGCTGGAAAGAGGATTTAATGCCCTCCAGTACTATAGATTCAGCCTTGCTCCATTCCCATGGATTTGGCCCTCTGAGCAGGAAAAATGTCATCTTATATCTGCAAGAGCATACTTCCAGCCCATGCAGGATCACAGCTTAACCCATACACTCTGCACATGGCAATGTTTTCTAAGCTCAGGGTATTCACCTCCGTCACTTTCAAAAAGCCTGAAAAATCCGCCACCACATTTCCATGGGTCAGCATAGCACCTTTGGGATTTCCTGAAAGGAAGCAGAGAGAGAGTTTAAAGATAAGCCAGACAGTAACTTTCAAAAACTTAAGAAAAAAAAACAAAACAAGAAATGGTTAAAATATTATGTTCATTTCTTCCATTTTAAAACATATGTAATTTTCACCATCATTTCTGTGCACCAAAATGCACCAAAAACACTTACTGCAATACTCAAAACTTAATAAAATGATACTGCAAACAGAAATATTTCTCTTGGGGGCTCTGGAAAACGGATTCCAGTAGAAGTAGCCCAACTGCAGTTTCTGAGAGTGCTCAGATGGAGGCACTTAATGAGCACAGCCATCAGACTTGCTCTCCTGGGAGGAGAGGGAGTCCTTGATCAGACTCCCTCTCCTGGGATGATTTATTTCATCCAGATTTTGACTAAGAATGATCTTCAACACCAAGAAACACCATTTAAAAGGCTGTTATACTCATACTTAGCCAGTACTCTGGCGATAACATGAGAAATGCAGAGAGCAGTGCAGGTAAAAATTAGGCTAGAAGAAGACCCTTTGAGACTGCAATTAAGGGAAGTCGTGAATAGTGTCAGCAGCAGAGGTGTCTTGAAGACAGCCCTAAACCCTTTAGGGAGCCAGGAAAGCCCCTGTGTTGTGTTCCAGAGCTGGGCACTGCCCCTGCAGCGTTTCATCCACAGCCAGCAGGCACGTCAGCACCATCAATATTTGCCTTTATTCTCAGCTGACCATGGTACACCTCTTGCATTTCATATCTCTTTGGACGCCAAAACACAGGGTTTGTTAAGCAGCGGATACACAGGCTGGAATCTCCATGTTCACAAAACAGTGGCACGGAGGGCTCTGCACATCCTCCTGTCACAGCACTGTCCCTTTTCATCACCCTCCAAGGCTTTACTTGTGAAAAGAAGGTGTAGCTCAGCTCAAATAAAGATTACAGAGCCAGCCTCTTTCTTTCCAACATGTTTTAAAGCAGATTGTTTTAATTCAATCACACCACTGCCCCGTAGTTTCTGCTACTCTGTGCAAAGGCAGATCGGAGGAGCTTTACCAGCAGGTGCCCTGCATGTCCCCAGCACAGTGGGCATGAGCAGCCTGGCAAAGCTCCTGCAGTTAATGTAACAAAATGGTAAATTAGCCATAATTTCATTCTGCCTTCCTCAGATTAGGAAGACTGTGGTGCTTTGTGGATATGTTTCAGTACAGGAAAGTATGTTTAATCCTCTCAATTCAGAGCAGTTTGAGGGCTGTGTTGCTAGCAGCCTTCCAGTGTGGGTGTGGGCACAGACATTGCCGCACTCAGCACTGAGCCCTTTGCCCTGCCAGCACCACCAACATCACTCCTGCTCAATCTCCCAAATAATTAAAGGCAGGCACAACCAGCAGTAGCAATCATTGCATATATTTATTGCAATAGAGCAGGATATTTTTAACACAATATATTATACTGAAAATCCCTATTTGCTGTTCCAAGTGCCTTGAGTAATTCAGTCCCAAGCACTTGCAGATGAACATGGTGCACAGGAGGCTGGCTTGGTCTCATCCTCATCTGAAGCTCAGGGGTGAAGCTGACAGCTTTGCCAGCCACAGCCGCTCCCATTCTAACGTGTTGAACCAGCAGGCTCACAGTGCCAAATCAGCCTGGCAGGTTATTTTCACAGCTGGGTGCACACATGGATCCAGGCTTCAAGAAAAGTCCATGAACAAGTGTCAGTTGTACATACACACCACGACTCAAAAATCACTTGTGTTATTGAGTTGTGTCCAGCCAAACACACGTGCTCAGCCCCTGGAGTTCTAGAAGCAGCTGTGCTCCTGCAGCGTCACACAGCTCAGGCACCAGTAGAGAGGATGTGCTCGGTACTGGTTTGGAAACTCAAAACTGTGCCCTCTGGCACAGCTCTGGTCCCTGCACCTTGACAAAATTCTTCAGACTTTTTTTGGAGGATTTCAAGTGTTCAGTGCCAGGCTGGGTGGGGCTTGGAGTAAACCAGTCTAGGTGAAAGTGTCCCTTGCTATGGCTGGGAATTGGAATGAGACATGCGTTAAAGGTCCCTTCCAAGCCAAACTATTCTGTGATTCTATAAGATTTCTCAGATGTTTGACTCATTTACTCACTCCACCTCTGACTTGAATGCAGATTCAGTATCTCTGCCATGCCTGGAAGCAATGTGAACATCCTGGCTCCTTCCTCTGCATCCCTCTCGCACAGGCTCAATATCCCGGACAGGATGCAGTGGTAATGGTGTCTAAGCAGAGCAGCAGTGTTGGAGCCAGGAGAGCCTCCATCAGTAGAAATCCAGAACAAACCATGCTGTTATGGGACAGCTGCAGCTTTTTGGGTTGGGGGACCCCTGAAACTTTAACCTTCCTTAGTAGCCCTAAGAGTTAACCTAGCAAAACAGGTGCCCCTTTCTATGAGCCCTTTCCCAGAATTACCACTTTGAGAGAAGAAGGTTGGCAGTGATGCTGCTTTTCTATTTAAAAAAATCAATGTCATTTCTGTAACGCTGTTCTTGTTTGAATCTCCTCACCAAGTCAGACCCAGTGAGTGTCCTGTTACAGAATGTATACCTTGCAATCCGTTAATAGCCCAGGAATGTCAATTCCTCCTTATCTCGGTGCCAGGCTTGTTTGACAGTTCTTATAAGCAATAGTAGAACTTATAAAAAAATAGAAGAACCTTTTCCACATTGCCAAATGGGTCTTTCAAGTGCTCCAGCACTAATTTGATGGTGTGATCCATCAGCGTTCTGGGATGCAAGCACTTTCCTCGCCTGGGAAGCTCTGGCAAAAAGCAACATGCACTGCCAGGCTGGGAGAAACCACTGGGAAGCAATTTTTATCCACCTGGTTACTGGTGGATCCTTGAGGGAATGACAGTTGATTTCTCTGGAGTAGCCAACATGAAAAATTGTATCCTGACAGTTTGGGGATATCTGTGTGCCTTTGGCCCGTTTCCACGTGCTGATTGGCTTCTTGGTACAACCATGGAAGTTGGTCTTGTCATCCAAGCTCAGCAACTTCAGCCTCCTCAGCCTCTGTTTTCTCCCTGGGGAGGCTTTGGGGGATCTGGTCCTATCAAAGAAAAGCAAGTGTTAAAGTCTGCTTCTGGGGAATTCTTTCCAATTCTACAATTTTCAGGTGACAAGTTCTACAGCAGAGATTTTTTTCACACCATACAAAAATATTTAGAGCCCTTTGGAATTGTAAAAGCCCTAGAGAACATATCCTTTGGAAGAAAATTCTAAATTTGGTCACTAAAAATTACATGGGCTATATAAAACTCTTACATCAAGGCACAATGTAGAAAACAGACCAGAGTGTTGATGTAACCTCTGGAAAAAGGCAGAGAGTGACATGCAAAGTCCTGCAGCAGCAGAGGATGGGCTCATGGGTCACAAAGCATTGTTATGAGAGAGTTCAGTTTGAGATGATTTGCAAAACTGGAAGTCTCTGGTTTGGATGGGAGAAGGGAAATGAGCTTCCTGGTTGTCCTATTTCTGTAACTCTGGGCATGTTTCTAAGAATAGCACAAAATCAGAAACTGGCCCATGATTGCATCTGCAAATAAAAAAAAGAAAGAAAATCAAAAGAAACCTTCTCTGCAGAATTTCTTATTTAGAAATAAGAATATCAACAAAAATGTGACTTGAAAAAATAATTGCTCTGCACTTGAACATCCACACAAACACACTGTGCCCTGCTGTATCCATGGCATGGCTCCTTCAGTATCCTACTGCTTCCATTTGTGCCTGGCCACTTTGCACTCACTCTGTGCATGGCTGTGATGTTCATGTCCTGCACTGAGTTCAGTCTTTCCTGTTTAGGAATTCCCAGTGCTGGAACAGAGCAGAGTCACAGGCTCCTTTCCCTCAGTGCTCTGTCCTAGGCAGTCTGAAGTGCAGATCTCAAAACTAAGGACCATGCACAAAGGTAAAATACCCAAACCCTTTTAAAACATCTTGAGCTTGTACTTGGAATTGATGAAGCAGTTGCCTACCTGGTCTGAAGCACAAGCCTTCTCTGGGAGGTTGAGGATGAAGGTGTTCCCTCCTGCTCGGCCCGACCCACCATCTCAGAGGCACCAGCAGCTCCCAGCGTCTTCTGCTGAGACCAAACTGAGGATGCTTTGGCATAGGCAAAAGCATTATGCAATCCCGAGAGCACAGGTGGATCTGGAAGAGCTGCTCCAGCAGTCCCTTGGAGCATGGACCTTCCCCACAGGCAAGTGTAAAAGCAGTTTCCCAAGCAGTGATGCCTTGTGTATCTGCCCATACAGCTTTCAGGGAGATGTTACAGAAGCTAAGTTCTCAAGAGTAGGAAATTCCTGCAAGCTGATGAAGACCGGGGTCTGGAAAGAGGAAAAAGCACTGCCTCTGCTAAGAACAGGCAGGAAAATGATGCTGCTCCTCTCTCCAAGAAAAAGAGGCCAGCAGCATATGAGTACCAGCACCATGCGCTGCCCAGGCTCATCCTGAACCTCTCCAGCACTTGGTGTCATGAGCAACATGTAAGAAGAGGAGACAGAGGTGACAAAGACCTTGGTGAGGCTGGAGACATCAATGTGCTTAGGATACAGAGAATGGAAAGCTGTGGAACCATATTTTATGGTTTTGGGTATTTTTAAAAAACTTTTGCAAAATATAAATACCAATCAACCAAGTGCTTCACAACTACACAGCAAAATGGGAAGCAGACACATGGGTTTTCAGACAACTGGAAACTCATACTGGCAAAGTGTATGTGAAAGAATTCAATTGAAAAATAAATATATTGTTATTTTTAATTTGCAATCTACAGAAGTATATATACACCTATATATTCTTAAATATTAAAAATGCCTAGAAATATCATTGCCGTATCAGTATAACACCAAGTTTGCATTATTTGAGGTGGGATTAATAATTAATTTCAAAAGATATTCTAACATTTCAAGATTAAAATGCCTCTTTTACCTGTAGTGCCACTAGTAAAACAGATAATTGACAGATCTTCTGGTCGAGGAGGCTAGAAATACAAGAAGAGATTAAGAAAATCACATCAGTCAAATGCAGATGTGTCAGTGGTAGAGACTGTTGATATTGTAGAAACCTAAAGATCAAACCAATTATGTTTTTGCTCTGACATGAAAAGTTATCATTCCCCTCAGCAAATATAACCAGGTTTCTTCAGTTGATGCAGACTCTATTCCTCCCTTTATGCTGTGCTCCAGCTGCACTAAGGGCATGCTTTAGTGTTTGTATTGAAGTTAGTATTTTCCAAGCCACCATGTATATCTGTAGATTTGTGGGACAACTTGAGATAATTCATCAATTTCCAGGTCAGTTCTGGAAAGAACTCCACAATAGGAGACAAGATTCCAAAGCTGCTGATTGTTCCCATTTCCAGCAGCATCTCTGTATTCTCAGCACTACCCCATACATGCGCTATTTTGGGTCATGAATGACTAAATAAACAGCTTGAACATCAGAAGCTGCTTTTGAGAGTTTTGTATGAGTATGAGCAGCCAGTGAAAAATATCAAAGCAGTTTTCCCAAAATATCCCATATAAATGCTGCGAAGCAGTGTTTCTGAGCTATAGAAGCCCCAGCAGAAGGTGAAGGGTACAGAGACATTCCCCCAGTGCCACCAGGGTAAGGTAGTGGAATTAGGGTAGCTTAACAGTGGCATTTAATTACTGTCCCATCAACATGTTCATAGCAGGATGAGCTATCTCAATTAAGTGTTCGAGGTAGAGGGAATAAAGCAGATACTGCACATTGTTCCCTATGGGGGTGTTGAGGCCCTGGCACAGGTTTCCCAGAGAAGCTGTGGCTGCCCCATTCCTGAAAATGTTCAAGGCCAGATTGGACAGGACTTGGAGCAACTTAGTCTAAGCACCCATAGAAGGTGTGCCTGCCCATGGCAGGGGGTTGGAACGAGATGAGCTTTAAGGTCCCTTCTGCTGCAGTTGTAAGTGGGAAAAGCAACATGACAACACTCACCACAGGCACATGTCGACTCTCACGGCCGCAGTCCTGGAAGAGATTAAAGCAACAAAAGTTATTTTTCACTTTAATGCCTGTAGTGTAACCCACTTGCTAATAATCTGCACTAAGGGAGAGTGTGAGCTAAAGCAGATAAATTCCTAGCTGGCACTAAGACCGTCTTCCTTATCCTGAGTTTCTTGCCTTAACTGCAGTGCCTTCCTTGAATTTCAAGTAGTGTTTGGGTTGGTTATGCTGCATTCAGGGTGTTTCAAACAAGCATGAGGCTGTAGGCTTACGTATAGGAGGACCGCGTCTCAAATAACAACCCGCTTCCCATGCTTAAATAGCAGCTGATAGCGTATTTGAGGATAAAGAATTGAAATGTTTGCTCTGCTATCAACAAGGAATAACACCAAGAGGCAAGTGCACCACGCATCAGTATTATCAGCCACAAGCTGCTCATTTTTTGTGCTCTCCAGATACTGAACCTGGCACGTAATTCACAAGTCCCTGTACATTGTACTGTTTTTTACAGATATTACAAAAAAACAGTAAAAGGAGAGGGAGCGCAAACTAACCTCCACCTCCTGCATGGTGTGGATGCGAACCCCACAGCGCTTCCCTCTCTCCATCAGCTCCTTCTCAAATGGGTCCATCAGGATGATAGAGCTCAGGCCTGGTGTTTCTCTCCTCTCCACATGGTCAAGGAGTATCCTGGCTTTTTCAGGCTTGTCACAAATGACCGTGGAAATGTCAGCTGCAAGAAAAGCAGCCAAACAAGCTGTTTGCAGTAAATCTTTTTTAAAGCAAGACTCTGGCTCGTAGCTAACATTATATCAGTTCTGATAGCTACACCAGAAATCCCAGCATATAACACATGCTTCTCTTGAAAAATGAGGAAAAAACACAATCTTAACTAACCTAAATCAATGCCAGAGCTGTAGCTGGCACTTATGTTTATTCTGGGATTCAGTTCAAAATATTTAAATTGGTCTCCACGTGGATTAAAAAATCTAGGAGGCAAAATATCAAGCAGCACAGGAGTGGGTGGCTGTGGAGTAATTCCCACATTCACAGCAGCCCTTATCCATGCCTGTGCACAACTGGGCATGTGGAAAACACAACAGAGGCAACCCTGACCCAGCACAGGGACACACGGCTCCTCAGGAACCTCTCTAAGCAAATTCAAGATACTCAACAAGTATAATCACAATGCCCCATCCCTGGAAGTGTTCATGGTCGGGTTGGATGAGGCTTGGAGCAACCTGGTCTAGTGAAAGGTGTCCCTGCCAATGAAGAGGAGCTGGAACCAGATGAGCTTTAAGGTCCCTTCCAACCCAAACCATTCTAGGATTCTATGATCATGTGTCTTTTAGAAGCAGCAAATGAACCATTCTGAGTGACAAAACTGATTTCTGAGATCACATCAGTTTTGATTTTACCTGTGTTGACAATGTACCGAATGGCTCCAGGACCTAAGGTGTCGTACAGGGGAACCACCACCATGGAATAGGTGTAGCAAGCCAGCTCAGAGATGATCCACTGCAGCAGGACATGGAAGCACAAAGGTGGGAAGGGGCCATGAGAGCAGATATAACTTGAGAATAAGCTGACAGGTCAGGAACCTTATTAATACAATATCAAGTTGGACTTAAAATCTCACCTCTGGACGGTTTTGAGCAAAGACGCCAATGAACTGCTTCGTGGATGGCTTGCAGCCTTGCTGCAAAAGGCCTGAACCTAGAGCTTCTGCTCTTTCGGCCACCTAGAATTTGGAGACAAAAAATACATTAAAAAAAGAGGAATATAAATAATACCAAATTAAGCAAAGACTTACAGGGAGGCTCTCAAATTATTGTATTTCCTATCTGAAAGTCCAATTTTTACGTTATCATGAGCCATCATTAGCTGACTAGCTGTTGATGTGGTTGTCGATGCCCCATGGCTCCAAAGTGCCTCAGTGCTGCTTTCAGGAGTGGGCTGATGGCACAGAGCCAGCCCCTGAAAGCCAACACACCCATGTAACACCTGGATGTGCCCAGGTGGGGACACAAGGAAGCATCACATGGTGCATGAGCAACCTCCTGGTCTAACATGCAGGCACCCCAATGCCCCTTCTTGTGTTGGGCAGGGGAAGAGGATGCACAGCGGGCATCACCTCCAGCTCACCTCCTTGTAGGATAGCCACTGGTAGGGCTGCTTGGGCTTCCTGAACCCCAGGCAGGGGCCATTCTCTGAAAGACACAAGCAGAGATGAGTTACAGGGGGGCAGTGCCAGGAGTTAACACATGGGGCCACGATGTGGGGGAGGCCTCCAGGAGTAAATCCATAGTTATCAGGTTGGTTCTTACAGCAATCTCCAGCAAATTACACACACAAGTGCATCTGATGGGAGATGAGCTGCTGGGATCCCCCAAAAAGGCTTCAGTCCTCCCGACTGACAGCAGCAGTTTGCCCCAAACAGCCTCATTAAAAGACACTTCTCCAAAGGTCACATGAGCATTAGTGTCTGATGAGGGCACTCATCCCAAACACCAGCTCCCACTACTTGCACTGCCTTTTGATTAAAAAAGATGAAAACTACTATATTTATTCCAGCCTACTCTGAAGGAAGGTAAAACAACATGCAGCAGTGCGTGACCAGATGAAAATCTGAAGTTTGAATAATTTGCTAATGGTACCTACTTGCAAAAATCCATTCCTTCATACACACACCGAGTCCTTTATTTACCCCTGTCTTGTGGGGCAGAATAAGTGCAGTTCCACTGGGGTTTTTTATGGTACCAAAAATAATAATCTGACCATGACGTGGTTGTATCCAATGAGGCAGGACACCACAAACAGCAGACACAGAAATAGTTGTGATAGAGCAGGGAAGAGTCATCATGGCTTTTTGGAGTGGGAGGTGATGTCTCTCAAGTGTATGAGAGTTCTGTGACAATACCACTGACCATGGGGTAAGGACATCTGCATGGCCTGGTCCCCACCTCTCCCAACTTCTGCTCCTAGGCCTCCTCACTGTGGGAATAGACTGCTGGTCTGAAACTCTCTCAGGTCTCGACTTAGGCACAGTCACTGTGTATCCCTGAGAACTCGGTTTTACCCATGGGAATTGTGAGATTAGCAGAAGCACGAAGCATAAACAATAGATGGAGAAAACAGCAACATATTGCACCCGCTATTTTCCTGAGTGCTTTAATGCTTATGTGATAGGTAACCAATAGTAGTATATTGTAGTTAAATAATAGCCAATGAGTCTATTGTAGTCATTTAGTAGCCAATGAATACGTAACATGAATGATAACATACAAAACTGTATAAAAGAGATTGTTTCCTTGAATAAACAGCTTTTTGCCCTTGTTCAAGGCATTGTCCATGTGTGTGTCGCGGCCACCCCAGTAGCGACACCTCATCACTGTGCTCTCACCAGAGATGCTGAATCCCCTTCTGAAGACCTCATACATGGTCCTGGCATCATCGTAGTAGTGCGTCAGCAGCTGTGGGCTGTCCCCAATCACCGAGCGGCGTGCCCCAGCCAGGCCCTGCGTGAGACGAGGTGACACAGCTATCAGCACTGCTCAAGGGATGGGAGATGGGGAAACCTCCACCATAAAGCAGCACACTCCCCAAATGCCAGCAAGACCTCTGTGACCACCACCTGCCCCAAGACCCAAAGGGATGTGAGAGGGGAGACATTGACCTCAGCACCTCAGGGATACGGAGGACCCTCTGCTCATAGAAGACCACTTGGCCCAGCTCATTGTCGCAGGAGATCGTTGCTATTTCCCTAGGGAATTTAATAAGGAATTATGGATCTGGAAGTAATGGAAGGGGGATGTGCTGAGGGAAGCAACTGGTCTGGGCTCCACAGGTCTCCAGGACTAGTACCATGAGCACCTCCACAAGGACATCCAGGCCAACATGAAGGACAGACTAAGGCAGAAGACAGCCCCCAGCGCCATGAGCTCGGCAGAGGTGTTTTAGGAGTGGGCAGCCAGGGTGAGAATGACCAAACCGGGACTGCACTGGGAGCCAGAAAAAAGTCTAACTAAAGCTCTAACCACAGGGGAAAGCTGTCTTGAAAAACGTAAATTCCTCCTAGTTTAAAAAGCTGTTGGAATTAGACAATAACGTCTTAGAAGGAACATCACAAAATGCTTTAAAAATTCTCATCCCACTTTCAGATATTAAAATAAGTGGAGACAATTTTCAGAAATATTTCTGTTCTTTAAAGCAAACCCACATCATTAAAGCATTTTGCAAGCATAACAATTAGTAACTCTTCAGCCTCTAAGCGTGGATTCAGGTTTACTTTTTCTTACTATTACCAAGTTTGCAGCACCAAACTCAGCAATGGACACACATGAAAAGTGCCAGGTGATCTGGTCTCATCAGCTATTGCCTTTCAGTTGTTTCTCCCATGCAATGGCAGTGCTTCTAATTTTTTGCTGTGGATGGTTAAGCAAAGCTAAGACCAAAATTTTACTGAAAATCTAAGAGAATAAATTAACATGCTGTATTCTAGTTTTTTAGTTTACAGAAAAAGGTGAATTGAGGGGTGAAGTGATCCCTGGCACAGTGCATTACATGGTTGATTTCAGGATGAGGTCAGGGAACTACCGAAACAACAACTACAAAGCCTTCCTGGCATCCACTGTGGACATAGATCTGTAGAAACAAGTCCAGAGGAGGCCATGAAGGTGATTAGAGGGATGGGATGCCTACCCTATGAGGAAATGCTGAGAGAGTTGGGGTTGTTCAGCCTGAAGAAGAGAAGGCTCCAGGGAGACCTTAATGAACGCAGCCTACAAGACAGCTGGAAAGGGACTTTTTACAAGGGCACATAGTGACAGAACCAGAGGTAGTGGCTTTATACTGAAATAAAGTAGGTTTAAATTAGATGTTAGGAAGAAATTCTCCCCTGTGAGGGTGGTGGGGCCCTGGCACAGGTTGCCCAGAGAAGCTGTGGCTGCCCCGTCCCTGCAAGTGTTAAAGGCTAGGCTGGATGGGGCTTGGAGCAGCCTGGTCTAGTGGCCGTGGCAGGAGGTTGGAGTGAGATGATCTTTATGCTCCCTTGCAACCCAAACCATTCTATGACTTCCAGGCATGCAAATTTTGGGGAAAGCCAGCTGAGGTTGCCCTGGCCTCACCTCAACTTCCTCCGACTGCATGCGCAGGTCACAGGGCGGCTTCACGGCCCTGGGCCGGCTGGCAAACCAGTAGGCGAAGACAGCCGCGAAGGCACCGATGCCCACCAGTGCCGTGGCCGGCAGGTTGCGGAAGAACTGACTGAGGTCATCAAACTCGGGGAGCCGCAGGCTCCGCAGGATTTCCTGAGCCTGCATCTTCTCCACCAGCGAAACGACAAACTCTGCAAGAGCCAGAAGGATGGGTCAGGTCGGATGAGGTCAGGCTGCAGATGGGCAGAGGCAGCACGGGTCACTGGGAAGTGGAAAACATGCTTTGCCTCATCAGCCGTCACAGACACCCTGCTCTGCTGAGCCATGGGGCTGCCTGCCAAGAGCCACCCTAACTGAGGAAAACAGCATCTGTGGAAGAGATAGAAGAAAGGAGGAAGCATCCGTAGCAGGGTGAGCTGGAACAGACAGCTCACTCCCTAAGGACAACCAAGGACCAATGTACAGGAGGTGATGCAGCTGCAGTTATCTGGAGTGAGAGATGCTGGGACAAGCTCTGGGATCCAGCTACGACCTCTCAGGGCTGCCAGGAGCTTTCTCTGCCTTCCCTGAGCAGGACTGCACAGACAGTTGTGCTGGGCTCACAGAGTGGGAGCTGCTCCTGGGAAAGGCAAGGTCACACAGTAGGTAGGGTGTCGGTCTAGACTGCTGCAGCAGGTTGCCTTGCTTTTCCCTTTTGCACATACAGAAACAGCCACCAGAGAGAAGGAGCCAGGCAGGTGGCTCGCTGGTCCAGAGTGAGAGGTCAGGCTGTCCTCGGAGGACTCGCGTTTGGGTGTTGAGTACACAAGGAACGTTTTAAATAACTCCTGTTTACAGTGACAGACCCGTGTCAGCTCCCCACCGAGGAGTCTCCAGTATAGGCCAGTCCTCTGAGGGATGAGCCAAGCAGGTGCTGCCCGGGGGGAATCCAAACAGTTAAGGTTTCCCACAGCTCTATTTATGACTTTACAAGAGTCAAGGTATTAAAAAAGTTTTTCAGCCACATGAGCCCAGGCAGCCCCTTCCCTCTTGCCCTCTGGCCTTGCTCCAGCTTGTGGAGCTACATGGCTTCACTTCCCTGAGGGGGCCAGGACTTCCCACACGACAGCACCACTAACACAAACCAGCTTTTTTCCTCCTGGGAACAGTGTCTGGGCTGCACTATACTGAAGTCCTGAAGGTCAGGACTACCCTCTAGTACCCTTCCCCAGTGTTTGTGCCAAGTGAGCATTTGGGTTGGCACAGGCCAGGTGGTGAACAGGGGGGCACTCCTTGCAAAAGGCTCTGGAGAAGGTTTGTAAGTTTGGACAAGAAAAAAAACCAGCATAACAAACAATTAACCTCACTCACTTTTAGGTTACGAAATGGTGAGGGCAGCAGCAAGGGGACAGTGACACAGAGTCAGGGTCATCCATCTCCCCTTGAGAGCTCTGGTCCAAGCATCCTTCTGGCCCCATGCTGCTCCCTGATGCTGGCCTAGCATCCCAACAGTCACCTCTGCTCCCAGAGAACTCCCAACTGTGCAAACCCTCTGGGACCACAACCAGCCTCTTCAAGAATGGTTGAACGCCTCCAATAATCACATCCAGATGATGTTACTGGGAAATACCCACATAGGAGGCAATTTTCTCCTGAGATCTGAGAATCTTTTCAGAAATCTCCTCGTGTGATAAAATATTGACTATGCAACTGCAATGATGTGAGGATGAACTGTGAGGGTGGTGAGGCACTGGCACAGCTTGCCCAGAGAAGCTGTGGATGCCCCATCCTTGGAAGTGTTCAAGGACAGGCTGGATGGAGCTTGGAGGAACCTGGTATATGGAAGGAGTCCCTGGTCATGGCAGGGCAGCTGGAACTGGATGAGCTTTAGGGTCCCTTTCAAACCAAACCATTCTGAGATAAAATGATTCTATGAACTGAGACAGAGTACTGATTTCTCCCCTCACTATTTCTCGACACCAGACTATGAAAAGCAGCCTGACAAACACGCTTTTACTACAAAAACTGGGAGAGCTTAGCAAGGGAGCTACTCATTTACTGATGAATTGTCTATTTGTGCAAAAGCATTTCAGCAAGTCCTAATTAAGATTGTCTGCTCCCGGAAACAGCCTGTTCCACCAAAAGCAGCCACCCAGTTTGCTGGTTACACTGAAATCTTGGAAATTACTCCCTCAACAGCAGCCTGTAAGTGCTGTTTTGTATCCATCCATGCAGTTAAGTTGAAAGTGCAAAGCTGGAAAGGTGCCTGTGAGAACAGCACTGCCATGGGGGGGGATGCTTGGCTACAGCCACAGGCTTCTGTCCTGCTCCTGCCCTGCTCAGCTGCAGGGGTTGCCTGAGGGGGAAGCAGGACCAGGCCTTTACATCTGTCTGGGTAGAGGGCATCCACTGGCATCTAGAGCTCATAGCATCAACAGAAGCATCATGAGAGTCAGGGCTGCAATTTCTGTTCACATTCAATTTTGGCACTGCAGAGTTCACACAACTTACCTTTTGCATCCTAAAGTGATTAATGATGAATCCATACTTGATCTGCTCAGAGCAGCCAACCTGCCCTGGATAGTGGATAGGAAAGGGACCCAGCTGTGTTTGGGATGATCAGGGAGAACTGCCTCACCCCCTTGCTATACCTACAGAAAGAGGGGCCAGGGGTGCCTGGATCACAGCCTCTTCTGATGAGTTAAGACAAGCAGGTGAGCACCTCACGGTCACATGCTCTGGGAGTACATTTCTCATGTGATCAGGAAAATAAATAATAGTACTTTAAACCCAGCACAGCTGGGCTGGGTTACCCATCAGCAAGGCAGCATTGCACCCCAGAGTGCACAGCAAACAGCTGCTGCTGTCACCTCGAGCCCAGGATCAGCAGCAGGATACTCTCCACACCCTTTCTCTACATTTCTGTTACCTTTGTGCCCCATTTCTGCTACCTCTTGGCCCCGTTTCTGTTGCATGAGGTTGATCTACCACCCTGCTCAGTTCATGTTCCCCACAAGCAAGCAGCCCTGGGTGCCAGCGAGCAGAGCACGGCACCCATGCACGTGGAAACACTGACATTTCCATTTATTCCAAATGGCACTTCACATCCCCGGATTTCTAAAACATTCCCATGGCAAAGCAAAGAGAAACAAATATGCAAGGAAGGACAGAAAAAAGTGGTTTGGAGGAAGGAAGAAGTGCTGGAGAGGTGCCAAGAGAGCACAACCATGGGTAAGAGCTGGGTGTGCCTGGCACAGGGGAACTTCCCAGCCTGGGTCTGGGCTGAGCAGGGCTCTTACAGCCTCTGGGCAGCCAGCAGTGACACTGGACTCCAGGTCACCCACCAGCCTGTGTTCACAGCAATCACTCCCGGAACAGGGCTTATTTATTTATTTTGGTAACAAATGGCTCTCTTGTACAATTTAGTTTTCATCTTTTTCTGCTGGAAGTGATTCTGTAACTCCAGTCAATGGAGTTCAGTGACATAAGCCAGTGTGGGAACAGCCTCAGACTACTGGTGTATGCCTAACGCAATTAAGGTTTTACTGGTCCTGTGTGGCCACGCAATCACATCCTTCCTTCCATTCCATCAGTGCCTGCTTGGGAAGAACAACTCCTATTGGGACATCTATATCCTCCTGCCCCACTGCGTTCACAGTGGGATGGGGAAGAGGCGGTTGATTCATTTTATCCTGGAAAATGGGCAAAGTGTCCCATCACCATCCCTTTATTCAAGCCCCCAAAAAGGCTATTTACATTAGATTTCATAGCACAAAACCAAACCCAAACAAGCAGCTTTTCAATATGTCTTTGCAGTGGGGAACTACGAAGCAGAACCAGTGACATGCCATGGCTCAGAGCCCGCAGAACCTCCGCTTCTCTCAGAGCAAACTGGAATATCCTGTCAGCCAGCAATCACCATGGATCTGTGTCCTTGGCTACAGCACTGGCTGCTCATTCATTTCACTGAGGAAACAGAATTTACAGGATCTAAAACGTCTCAATCCAGATAGGCAGATTTAGAGGGATTTCACTCCAGTGAAACACTACAAGCTTTTTGAACTCTTTTCTCATGTTCAGTTCTGCAGAGCCCAAACCCTGAGATTTATAGTTGTTTTCCTGAAATGGGGTCAGTGACAGAAGATTTGCACAAAGAAGCATCCAGCAAAACTTGGACCACTCTCCCTCACCTTCTTGTGCAGAACAAAAGCATGCCTAGTGCTCTGTACAGAGAGCTCAGGGGACTTTGCAATAGGCATTCAAATCACGAATGGCACTCAAATTATGACTATGTCACTACAAGAGAGTTTCCATTTACCAAGGGGAAAGGGAGCATCAGCATTCCCAGGGATACGTAAAGCTATTAGTCAGACTGGATCACTGGAAACCATTTGTTTATTTAAATGAAAGCTGTTGCAATAATTAACATCTTTATGAAAACATGCACAGAGGCTGCCACAGCCATGCAGGCAGAGGCATTTGTGAGATGTTGTGTATTGCTTGCAGAGTATAATCATTATTTTTCCTTTTTCCCCAAACTCCATGCAGGCATGCGGTGGGACACCAACCCTGGGAGGAGCTCCTGCCATTAAATGCAGCTCAGGTACCTCTGACCTTCTCCAACTTGGCCAGGGAGTTCCTGGGACACCACAGGCTGTGAATTCCTAATCACTGCTGTAATTAAAACCAGAGAGGTGATGCCAAGTCAGCCTCTGCTCTGCGGCTCCACAAGTTTTGCCTGTGTGGGTACAGAGGATGAGAAGGTGGCTGAGCCTTCAGTTCTCATCCTGAGGCCAGTGTGGGTTGGGGTTGAGCTCAGGTGAGGAAGCAGGACACTGACCACTCTGCAGCAGGCCGGGCTCACATTTCTCTAGATTTTATGGGAACAAGTAATCTAATGAGATCTCCTACTGCAGACTGTGTTGTGCCTCAGCCACAAATGCAATACCCAGTTTAATTCAAACCTGCAGATTTTTTCTCATTTGTTTTACTTAAACAGGAAAATTTTCAAAACTCATGGCACTTGGCCACCTTTCTATTTTCAACTACTTTGAGATCAGGTCAATTTATTCTCTTTTTTAATGATTTTACTCTATAGTGTTTATGGAAATGGTAAAGCCACGCTTTACAGCAGGACAAAGACAGTGTTAATTACAGAGAGAAAATGCCATAATGTATTTGTTGGGCATTACAGAGAGCTACTGAAAACCTTACAGAACAATTCTCTGCTGTGAGACAGGAAGCCAGGCAGCCTGCAAGCTTGCAAACTGCTTGAGAAAGACTAAAGGATGTGATAAACATAAAGGGGAAAATAGAAACACTAGAAGTGGGGAAAATAGGAACACCAGAAGTATCTGAAACTATGAAAGAATCACTGTGTGGAAATTCAGTAAGCAGCCCCAAAATGAAGCAGGAGACAAGCAATACTGGGCTCACATAGTTTTGCAGGACTCCTAACAGCTTCTGTACCACTCATGCAATTGTGGTATAAACACATCACCACAACAGTGACCCAAAACATTTCACTGCTCATACTGCATCCCTCCAGAGCAGCCTGGGCAGGGGTGACCCCATAGCCCTGACCCACCACACATACTTGGATGCATGTACAGGGACCCTCTGTACTCTGCAAGGGTTAATCAGCCACACCTGGGATTCAGCAATTACTAGGATTATTGATCAAGCCAAGGCTAATACTACTTAAAACTTTCTGAAACTATATCCGCTTTTGCTCCTCTAAAGTGACCTATCTCACTATAGCCCTTTTCCCCATTTAATGTCTCTCTCGTTCAGACGCATCACCCTAAGCCATCTTCCACAGCCTCCACACAATGTATCACTGCTTTGATTTTTGGGACAGCTCATTTTCGTAAAAACTGTGTTTTCCATTTAAAAAATGCTCCCTACCTACCAAAACCAGACCAAACTGAACTTTTACAGGTGCTTAATTTTACCCACTGAGCGAAATAATTGCCTCCCCAGTGCACAACTACAATTACTGTGTTTTACTTAGATCACACAGTTCTTTGCAGGGTCAAATAATAATCAAGGACTCAAAGCCAAGGCATTTAGCCTCATTGACTATGGTTCCACTGTAACTCAATGAGTTATAGTTGGGAAGGGGGAAAAAAAGAGGGGAAAAAAAAGAAACTGGTTTAGAGATGAAATTTCTTTTTTTGGATTACTATGCCGGTGCTCAGGCAACATAAGAGAGGGTGAGAGGTGATAGACAGCAAACAAGGGAGGAAAGGCACACAGTGCCCGTGAGGCTGTGGCACTTCTCTGTGGAGCAGACACTGGAGAAGTACCCCATGATCAAGAAATGTTATAAAAGCAGTTTATAACTTCTATATTCTATTTTTACTAACAAAGAATATCCTTCTCCCTTTCCTTTGAGAATCAGATCTATCCAATCTGTGAAACTGGCCTTTTACCAACACAGCTGTTAAAGAACAGGGTTTCAATGGTACCTAAGCCTCTTTAGCTCAAATTGTTTTCATGCCGGCAGACCTGGCTGGGGGCTCGGTGCACCCCAAACTCAGAGTCTGGGGCATGGGAGCAGACATGGGGCTGTAGCAATGCCATCAAGGACTGTCCCCATGCCCCTGCCTCCCTACTCACCCTCTCCCAGTGCCCTCTCTCTCACTCAGCAAGGCAAAGGTATCTGCAATGGAAAAAGGCTTTGCATCCAGGTCAAGCCTTGGATCTGTGGGAGAAGAATAAGGCAAATAAACCTCATGGCAAGGAGGCCAGCCGTGCTTTCCTGTGTCCTCTGGTGACTGAGTGAGTGAGTGAGTGAGTGGGAAGAGCACAGGGATGGATGAAAGAGACCAGTTCAGCATCAGCATGTAGTTGGGGCTGTGGCATAAACTTGGCCCAGTGACATATTATCTTTTTAAGAGAGACAGGCAGTTTCACTTAGGACAGAAAAAATGTCTCAGAGAAAAGGCTGCTTAAGTACTGTGTCCCGTTTATATTTGGTATTTACACACATACAATTACATATCTGCACGCCTGGATGTAAATGCTTGTGTGTGCACGTGCATATATATAAAATAATATAAAAAGTAGAATTTCCCGCTACTCTGGGTGACTGATGATTAACAGCACTAATTGCATAATAACCATGTGCCCCTAGCATTACTGTAGAGACATCTCACTCCTTAAAAAACTCTGAGTAAGTAGCTGGTGCATTAACAGCCTGGGTGTGACCATGGCACCACATTTCCCCATAGTCCCTGGGGATGGAGCTAATGGCAGACCACAGCACTGGGCTCAGGAGCTTTGCTGACCTTCCGGCTTCCATCCACCTTCCTGACAAGCCCAGCCCCAAAGGTAGGGCATAGACAAAGGATGGGAATCTCCAAGCAACCAGAGGAGCAGCACTGGCCTCTGCTCCCTCCTGCTCTGCACTGCTGGGAAACACATTTGCAAAACAGAAGATCTTTGCAAGCATCCACTAAAAAGGGAAAAATGCTAACAAGGAGCTCAATGTCCTGAAAGAGCCCAGTAATCACACGTAAATAGAAGTATTTGAAGTATCTAAAATATCTACAGCATATCGGTCCCTTGACAAGAGAAATTATTCAATAAATAATTCAGTGCTGTGCAGAGATCTTACTTTAGACATTTGAGATCTTTCAGAGAGCAAAATCCAGCCCCTAGCGGTCTGAAAATGCCCCTTGCTCAGAGCCATGCATGGACCACCAACTCATCCTCATCTCTCTGCATCAGGTCCCTCTTCAACCACTGATACCAAATTCTCCTGGAAAACTTCATTCTCCATCCCACACCTCCTCACCCACTCAGCACAGCTCAAACATATCAACCAACCTAAAAATACCTTTTGCACCCACTCAGCAGAGTAGTATAGCAGCCCTCGGAAGCCACCATGACTCACACATATGGAAAAGCCATAACTGGGAATCTGGTCCAAATCTGCCTCTCCTCTGGATAACAAAGCATCAGGAAGCCCGTGCAAGCATTTTAAGTTTCCTACCAAAAGTGAAAAGCTCAACAGCTCTGCTGTCTCTAAAGTCTATCAGTTGCCTAAGGCACAGTAACAAGAAAGCTCCTCTAACTGCTGAAACATCCTTAAAGAGTTACCCAGCACCAGCATGAGCCAGAGTCACAAGGTTTCATTGACCAGGCTAAAAACCTCAGCCTGTGGTTGCAGAGGATGGAGTTCAGATGGGAAAATCTATATGGGATATTTTTGCACCCACTATCCCCCTCATCATATTAATCTTGTTCCCTTATGCCAGTGTAGCTTCTGTGTGCTCACCCCAAGGGGGCTCAGGCCATTCCTCCAAGCTAAAATGTAACCCAGCCAGAAGGAAAAGCAAACCACCAAAGCTGAGGGGCTTTCTGGCTGTGTTCAGTTCTCTGGAGCCTGCTCACACAACTGTGCCAAAATCAGCACAGGGGCCGCAAAGTTCCATCTGGGGAAACCAGAGCCTCATCCCTCCCTGTCTGCTTCCCTGGCTCACAGGCAGCATAGTCCACAGGAGCATCCCATTGAGGTGACTAAAGCAGGAGAAAATTTGCCACTCAGCCTTATGGCAAAGCTTGCAGGTGGCAGTGAACCCTACACATGTTTGCTGGCCTCATGCTGAAGTGCCAAGTGCTGCTGGCATTGTTACACGGGGGTGGATCCTGACACTGCATTGTGGGGCTGCTTTTGCCAGGGCTGGGGCTCCGTTCTGGACACTGCTCACAGAATATCTGCAAAGCTCCCCCCTACCCAGAAGAACCCATGAGGAATTGTCAGTTTCAGTTCTTGTGAAGAATGAGGTTTGTTGGGTTGGGTTTTGGCTTTTTTTATTTTTTAGTGACATTGATCGTTGATTGTCCCATATACTATATGATTCCTGAATACTCTGCGTCAGGCAGCAAACAAACAGCTTAAAGAATGGCATAAAAATAATTATCTGGGGCAGAGTACAAAGAGAAGCACTGAATGGAAAGGGAGAAGGGAGCTGCGCCCCTGACAGCTGGCTTGGCGGAGCGGAGATGTGAAGGTACTTTGCAAAGAGCTTGATGGTTTGTTGCCAGGGAAAGTTTTGATGTTTGCCTTTAAATATTGGATTTAAATAAACCTTAGTACTGTCTGTAGAGGCCCTGGCCCAGCTAAGAACCCCAGTCACCTGAAACCTCTGCAGCAGTGTCAGTGTTGGACAGTGCAGAGGTGCAGGGACCACAAGGGGACTTACCCTTCAATGCACCCGGATGGGATGTACTCCCCTCCTCAGCTCACTGCCCGGCTCATTTTCAGTCTCTCCACATGAACATGCCTTAGCCAGGCCCTCTGTGGCCATCTCACTCTAGGAAGCCCCTAGCCCATGGCTGGGTGGAGGCAAGGAGATTTTGCTTGCAATGCCAGGCTGGGAAGAAGCTGGTACACAAGCATGCATTGCCCTGGCTGTTGAGGACTGGCTCTGCTGTCCCCACAGCAGGTCACTGCCAGACAAGGACACACATGCAGGCAAGTCCCTGCACTACCAGTTCCCAGCTCTCCATGACCATTCACACCCTGCCCTTGGCTGCATCTGGAGAGTCACTGTATGAGAGTGGTCACGGTGATACAGGGACAGTTGAAGGGACAGCCCTGGCCCTGGTTGCTCTCCTGCTGCATGCACAAAATGCACAGGTCTGATTTCTGCTGGCTTCTGGCAGGGTGGGATGGATGACCCCAACCCACACCACTGCTGGACTGGGCCATGAGGGCCACCTCCCCTTATGCCCACACTGGGGAACATGGCTGTTGGCACAGAACTAACTGTCCTACTACAGTATCAGAAAAAGTGGTTACTTTATAAGCAAATCCCCACCCGGCATGATCAGATGGTATCCTGGTGCCAGAGTGGGGTCATGTTCTCCCTACATGACTCCCTGACACACTGCACACCCACCTCCACCCCTGCCTGGAGCACAGCTTGGTGGAGCCCACACAGGCTGGGATGCCCCACTGTATTCCAGGCCTGCCAGGGCAAGGAGTCCTCCTGACCCTCTGCCCCTTCCATCACTCCCACACCCACCCTGCCTTTCCCAGCCACCAGCATAAATATTTGTGCACCAGTCCAGGGGTACTGATCCAGCTACAAACCTTTTTGGGTTCATTGCTGCCGTTTCTTTTGGCAGCAGTACCAGAATAAAGTGGTTTCTGAATAACACTGTGAGGATTCTGCTAGCCAATTGCATTCAGGCAAGCATGGGATTGCTTCATCCAACGTGACACAGAAAACAAAACAAGCTTGTAACAGAAAACCTTCCATAAAGCTTAAGACATGTAAAAAGTGGCATGCCCAGAGTTAGTACTGCAGAGGAAAGGGAAGAACAAGAATGTTTTGAATACCACTTCCAAGCCAGATGTTAGCCTGCATTGTCTCTCTGACAGCTCAGACTGCACCAAAACACTTACTTGGTCAAACTTCAATTTTGTGTTGCCTTCTGCAATATCAACAGTTATGCTGCAAGTGTTCACAGCAAAGCTCAGCAGGCCAGACTGCATCTGGCATTGCCTCCAGCCACGAAGATCCTGGAAATTTGGCCTGTTGCTGTCTGCAGGATGCTGCCTGTGCATTATCACACCACAGGTTTTCATCTTCTGCTGCAAATGTAGAGAGACATCTCTACATCACAGTTTGGGCCATATCATAGCTAAACACTGCCTTTATAATTATAGGGACCAATTCTCTTTATGTCAATCTTACAGCTTGAAAAGCTCCAATACTTACTGACCTGCCACTGCAGTTAAAGCAAAACCATACAAAAAAGGAGAGGACTGAAAGGCTCTGCCAGCTCTGTGTCAAACACATGCCCATGAAGACAGTGTTACAACCCTCACACTGGAAACTGAAACAAGAAAATTACATCGAAAATGGGAGCTTACAAAAAAGTAACAAGGGTGTCACTAGCTATAACAAATATAGTTGTATCCCTCTCTTAGAGTAAGCTGACCATAATTAGACCAGGTTAATTACCAAGAAAGTGCCCTGCAAGTCCATGGAATCACAAATGGCATGGGCTGGACGAGACATTGTAGATCCTCCAGCCATCCCCCACACAATGGGTAGAGATGCCTTTCACTAGGTCAGATTGCTCAGGGCTCCATCCAGCCTGGCCCTATAGTTGTAGTGCTTTTCTGAAGGACCCTGTCTGCATAGATGGGAAGGAGTGAGGGGATCGCAAAGGTTAAGTACACGTGGAGAGAGCAGAGTTTTATCAGACCCTGTGCACATAGAAGGTGACTGCCTGAATCTGCTCCAGGTTTTATCCCAAAACAAACCAGAAACTGGAGGCAGCTTTGAAAGTTGTTCAAGGCAGGCTTATATGGCAACCTTGCAGTGCAGTAAGGGGCAAGAAAATAAAGAGGCAGGCCGTGTGCCAAAAACTGAAAGGAAAGCAACTCCCCCTCCCACTGCAGGTGGGGGCCAGCAGCAGGGACAGCAGTCAGGGCAGGAGCAGCAAGATGCAGCAGCCTTGCCCACTGCACAGACCTGCCAGCTCCCGCCGTGCCCTCTGCCTGCCTGGGCCCTGTGCCAGGAGCCTCCAGTCAGAACTGAAATACGCTGCCTGCAAACAGCCAGAGCTTCTCAAATTAATCTCTTCTGTGCACGAGAGTATCACCATGCTTTTAAAGGAACACAACTTGATGTTTCTCTCTTGCATGACATCAGTAAAACCAGAGTGATTACTGCAGAAAGGGCCATGGCATTAGGGACACTCTCACTGCCTGGGTGCAGAAGGTTTTCCGAGGAGGTCCTGCAGTGCACACAGCCACCTCTGCAGCTGTACCCGGGGCCATGCCTGACCCAACACGTGGTACATCTCCAGGAGCAGGCAGGGACCCTCCACCTTCCAGAAGGCTCTCTGAAACTACTTAAAACATCATCCTCCCATTCTCTTCACATCCCCAACCCTCTCTGTCCCCAGCATGCCAAAGGATGGGATGCACCAGCAACAGGCACATAACATCACAACACAGCAAGCAAGAAACCACACTATGTCCAGATAAGGGATTTCATGGCTACAAATAAGGTTTTCATGTTCTGTCCCTGACACCAGGGTGCACCTCCAAGAGCTCTCACACCCAACACAGCAGTAGGCTCTTCCCATGTGCATGGAGCATGCTCATGGTTCCATGCTTGAGGAAGGTTTGAATGCACAGCATGGAATTAGGAACAACATCACACAGTACAGTGAATGCTTGCAACCTACCACCGCTATATAGCTTTGGCAAAGGCAAGTTTTGTCACCAGCACCGCAAGATCTCTTAGGCAGAGACATGCATTGCAAAGAGCCTACACTGAAGTCTGCATGGCTGAAAGTTGAGACACAGAAAGCCTAGAAACCAGCAGGATGTCACAGAATCCCAGAGTCATTTAGGTTGGAAAAGCCCTCTAAGATTATCGAGTCTAACCATTCCCCCAGCACTGCCAGGCTTGCCACTAAGCCATGTCCCAAAGTGCCATTGTTAAAACCCTCCACAGATGGCAACTCCACCATTCTCCTGGGTAGCCTCTTCCAGAGCTGGAAAATTCTTCTGGTGAAGAAATTGTTCTTAATATCCCACCTAAACTTCCTGTGGCACACCTTGAGGTCACTTCATCTTGTTTCTCCATTTGCTACTTGGGAGGAGACCAACCTCCCCAGCTAGCTTCAACCTCTTTTGTAGAGTGATAAGGTCCCTTCTGAGCCTCCTTTTCTCCAGGCTGAGCTCCCCCAGCTGCTCCTCAACAGTCTTGTGCTCCACACCCTTCCTCAGCTCCGTTGCCCTTCTCTAGACACTCTCCAGCACTTCAACGTCTTTCTTGGAGTGAGGGGCCCAAAACAGGATTCAAGGTCAACCACAACTAAACAAGTGTGCCGGACTCCACAGAGCTCCTGCTGTGGGAAACAAGCCTAGATGTGTAGGGTCAAGAGTTTGGGGCAATGAACTCAAAGGGGCAGAGCCCTTCAGGGAAGCCCCAGATGCCAGGCTCCATCTCTGCATCCCAGTGACCTTGCCCCCACGCCTGACTGGGTGCAGGTAGAGCTGCCCTCACCGTTAATCCCAGGGGTGCCCCGGGGGGGTCCTCAGCCCCCAGGGCTGTCACCCCGCTCTCTGGAGCCCCACAGCTCACGCGGCACCTACGGGGCCGTTGCCTCCAGCGCTGAGAACTCCAGCCAGAGCCGGGCAGGAGCTTTGCCCCCACTAAGGCTGTTGGAAAGACGCGCAACAACAGGAAACTGCTAATGCCACGTGCTAGTGACCCCTGCCCCACGCCCCGCCACAAGCTCTCCCACATCGCCCCCCGCAAAACGAGCCCACCCACCCCCAACAGAACCGGGGTCCCTCTTCGCAGCAGCTCTCCCGCACCCCTAATTTTTGCGACTTTGCTTTGCTCGGCATGGAGGTCCCGTCTGGGACCCGTCCCGGGTCCTCCCAGACCCACCCGAGCCTTGCCCAGGCGGAGCTCCTGGATCCCGCTCGGATCCCCCCCGGGCTCCTCACACGCACTGCAATAATAACAATGAAACCCTCGCCGGCACTCACCATCCGCCGGTCCCCCCGGTCCCTCCAGTGCCCCCGGTGCCCGGTCAGCTCATGGCCGGGGCTCTGCCCTCCCGGTCCCCCCACAGAACTGCTGACTCCAGGGCGTCCCTCCCCCTCCCATCTGCAAACGGCTGAAAGAAGTTAAGCTTGGCTAATATCGGCTTAGGCTGTATTAGCGCAGCAGCAGCAGCGATGCCTGCTGTAACCCTTGAGGTTCCACATCCCGGCGGTGGGAGCCGCCTTCCAGAGAGAAAAAACCCACCCCCTCCGCTCCTGAATATTGCAGTATTTTCGCACATCTCTGTCATACCGGAGGATTTACAGTCTCGAAGCAGGGCTTTTGGGTGTAGAACTGTAAAGCCTTCCTGCAAATGCGCAGTTTAAAATTGGAAACGGCATTTCTTTTCCTTTGGTAAAAGTAATCATAAAAGAAAGTTTCTGACACTGAAAAGGTCTGTGCCACCAGTTCCGGTCTGCTGAACTAGAAACTTCATAGGTCGGATATGAGCAGACATTTAAATGGGCAGAGGACAAAGGGTAATGGCTTCACACTGACAGAAAGCAGGGTTACATTGGATATTGGGAGGAAATTCTTCCCTGTGAGGGCAGTGAGACACTGAAGCAGGCTGTTCTGAGAAGCTGGGGATGGCCCACCCCTGGATGTCCAAGGCCAGGTTGGACGGGGCTTGGAGCAACCTGGTCTAGTGGAAGGTGTCCCTGCCCGTGGAAGAGGGATTTGAACTGGATGACCTTAAATGTCCCTTCCAACCCAAAACATTCTGTGATGATCGAATAGAATAAGTACAAATCACCTGAATCAATAATAAAGTAAGAGAGTAACTATTGCCAACATCATCCTTATACTCCTATATATATTAAAGGAAAAAACCCAACACCCTGGTATTTCAGCCCAAACCAGGTTTTTTTAATTTACACTGAAAATAACAAGACAAGAACTTTGAAATTCATTTGTCATGGTAAATTATTAACATTTACATTTGAGAGATCTGGCTGAGATACTCTCTTAACTACAAGAGCATTCCTTTCAACTGAAAACCAGCAGTGCCTGGTAGCTTCCAACTCCCCACTCCTGAGCAAAGATAACACGGGCGTGCCACCCCTGGGCCCCCGGGAGCCCTTGCTCCATATCATCACATTATCTACTGTTTGTTATTTACTGTTCGATTCCTGCTTAGGACTCTGGCTGTTAGGAAAGCATTTGAGAGGTCCATCCTTCCAGAGGCTGGATATCTGGCATCATTAACACTGAAATTATTGTTTTCCTCAACTCCTTTTTTTCCTGGCTGGACCTCCACAACCGCTTGGCAGAAAAGGGGGGAGCAGAGGGAGAGAGGCTGTCTGAACACTCACTATTACCATAGTTAATAAAGTTTCTGTCTGACCTGTCCTAAATTCTGCTTGTGATATTGGAGTGCGTAAAGAGAATTCTCAAAGAACAGTTAACACCCATGAATGAAGAGACTATTTAATGAGATTTCTAGCAAGCTTGTCAAATATCACTCCTTTGGGTCACATGGGGGGGTGTTCTGCAATCAGGCTTAATTCATCAAATTGCCAGGTAGGGCAGGGAGTACTAGACTGAATGGTCTGCAGGCACAAGTGAGCATCACAGTGCTGGCTTAATGAGACCTCAGGAATATTCACCAGCTCAGATTCCTGCCCATTTGTTCCTTATGAGCCACAGCTTGACAGAAACTTTGTAGTCAGGAAAATATTTCAGGTGTGTGAGCAGCCCTGGGCTGGCGGGAGCACTTCAGTGCCGGCAGCCCACAGTCTCAGCACATCTGTGTTCATAATGAAATGCCCTAAAGGGGATGTGGGAATCCTGGTTTCAAATGAATACTGGATCAAAAACAACGTACTGTGCTATGGAGCTCTTCTTTCAAGCTCCTGCTGGTAAGGGCTGGTCTTGCCTACCACCATGAAGCTCAGCATGGGCAATATACCCTCCACATAAATGGTGAGATTGAGTAAAACATGTGTTTCATGGTAGAGTCTGACCCTTTTACCTCCTCTATAAATACCCTGAGCAGTAATTCCCTTTCTCTTGTCTTGCTTTCATTGCACGTACATACAGTGTATGGACTCACTCTCTGAAACAACCTTTGGAGATATTTGAGGGAGAACAAAGGGAGGAAGCTGCATGTGGGCTGCCTACCTTAAGGGGAAAACAATGTAAGCATACTCTAATACACTGAATAAAAGCTTTCCCTCTGCCCCAGAATTTTCTGCCAGGTGATTTGCAGGGCAGAGTGATGGGGACAGGGCTTTGTGGGAAGACAACCTCATTTTTTGGACTCACAGCCAAGAGAAAGTTCTCCGTAAATAGGGATTTGCTCTGAGATCTTTTGGCATGGGAGCACAGAGAACAGTTCAAGTCTGTTTTCAGATCCTCCTGCAGATGTGTGAGCTGTGCCCTGCAGAACAGAAAGCTGACGGCTGATGGGGCTGAGCACGGAGATGCTGAGCATCCGGCACCCAGCGAAGGCAATTGGAGCCATAAAACCCTTTAAGCTTCAAACGAGGATGTGGGTGACTTCTGCTTCTGTAGAAATCTGCTCCAAACTGCCCCTCACCTTAGAGCATTAAGTAGCAGATGTGTTTATACTAGTACAAGGGAAATTAGACTTCACCTTTTGTGCTCAGTCTAAAGCCCGGTGAGACCCAACGACCAGTAAAATCAATGGAAAGACTTCAAAGGACTTCTATGGGATTTGGCTGAAACCTGACCCATCCAGGAAAAAAAAAGATAAATTAGTAAATCACAGTGCTTTTAATGCTCCCAGCCAAACACAAAGTTAGAGAGTCCTATAAAAGAGGAATCTCTCTATGCTCTGTGCTTTTACACTTTATCAAAATTAATGAGAAACACAGATTACAGTTGAATTTTAGACATTGCTGCTTATAGCGAAGAGAATACAGGATAGGACATGGTGTAATGGTTTTAAACTAAAAGATGGTCAATTCAGACTAGATATAAGGAATGATTTTTTAATAAGGAAGGTGGTGACACACTGGCACAGGTTGCCCAGAGCAGCTGTGGATGCCTCATCCCTGAAAACATTCAAGGTGAGGTTGGACAGGGCTTGGTACAACCTGGTCTAGTTGAAGATGTCCCTGCTCATTGTAGGGGGGATGAACTTTAAAGGTCCTTTTCAACACAGACTATTCTATGATTCTATGTAGAGTCATCAGAGCAGCTAAACGAGGCTGTACCAGCAGGAAACCACACAGAGCTGAGATAGCCTGGGAGCTTCCATTGCTCTATGGAAAAGTTCCACTTGGCCCTTCAAAATTCTGAGAATAACTCAAAAAAACCCCAGCTGCTGCTATGGTTTTCAGGACATTCCCATAAACCAGAGTGATAGCTTCAGTTACAGAACAGAAATCTGCCAACAGTATCTCTACATTCCTGAAGGCCTATCCATGGAAAATCGTGCCTCAAGTAGAAATAAAAACCAGCCAGTAATTCAAATAATGTGTAAGAAAGGAGAACTTTACTGCCTTGTGTTTCTTTTTAGTGGTCTCCTTTTCTTTTCTGTATGTTCTGCTCAGATATTATGCTTTTGTGTTTATACAGCCTATATTTTTCACCATTTCCAAAGAGGAGCAGAAAGGAAGCATACAGCACAAACAGAGGATTAATTAAATAATTAGGAACATTAATATGATGTTACTGCACAAGTGTTTCTGCCTCCTCTCCCTCTAGCCCTCAATTTCCTTACACCACAGGGATGCCGACTGATGGCAAGGGAACAAAAATAAACCCAGGATGATGAATTTATTGCTTATGCATCTCTTCCCAGCTGTCATCCTCAAAACACTTTACAGGCATCCAGAAGCATAGTCTCCACATTACAGCTGAGCATGGTAGGTGCAGCACACAATGAGGTGCAGGGACCGTGTCCTGGCCCAGTCCAAGGGGGTCTCTCCTGCCCCCTGGCACGTCAGCAGGGCTGGCACCCACTAGCCAGAGACCCCAACCACATCCCACACCCAACTCCAGTTCCCCTGGCAGCAAGGGCCTGGCATTGTGTTAGAAAATGAGGGAAAAGTTGGGGTTTGGTATCGTCTCATGGAGGGTTTTTGAGAAATCTATGGTTGGGCTGTGATTTGAGATGTTCTTAAATATTCCAAATTAAATACTTTGCTGAAGTCTTTTTTTCCTCCTGACACCAATAACAAGCAGTTACATTGTTTGAATGTTTTTTAAACACACAGTTTATGTTTCAGGATCTTTGATGTTGTTTCAGGGTTTTTTATTTATTTTGTTAACTAAACCAGCAATTATGTTATTTCTGATTTTGTTTCTAGACAGTTCCCTTTGCTGATCCCACACCCTGCAGCACCCTGCACCTTCCTGTGCCTGACACTGCTGTAACTTGCTTTTGCTCTCACAGGTTTTGTTTTGTTTTTGTTTTCACAGGTACTTCCAAGTCACCCTGAAGACATTTCTGTCCATGCTAAATTTTGCAAACTCTCTGCAAGTCTGTCTGTGGCTGCGTATAAGTGAATTTTCAGTTCAGAGGTATATGGCACATTTTTGCTGACTTCTGTCAGGGCTTTCCCTGTCTCCAGCCTCCTTCCCCATACCTGCTGCAAAACCAGCCTTAAAATCCCTTTTTCTGGGTATTTTAAGCCTCCAAGAGGCTAGAGCAAGGTTCCAAAGGGTTAAGATGGAGGAGGCCCCCAGCCGGCTCATTCTGCAGTCTCAATGACCCAGAGCTTTTGCCTTTTCAAATATATTTAACCAAATAAAGTGAATAGAGGATATGCAAATGCCTTTTCCAAAAGGAAACACAGCCCTGAATTGTTGTTGGCAGGTCAGAGCATCACACCACCCTCAGCAGCCTCTCAGCTGCAGGAGATTCGGGCTGGAGGAGGCGGCACAAAAAGACCCTTTTCAGGCAGAAATAAAGCAGGACTTGGATATCCCAAGGAGACAGAGGGAGGAGGTCACTGAGGATGGCTCCCCCAGCAGTTGGTTCAAAACCTTGGTTCCCTGTGAAGGTGGTGAGGCTCTGGCACAGGTTGCCCAGAGAGGCTGTGGCTGCCCCATCCCTGGAACTGTTTAAGACAAGGTTGGACAGGGCTTGGAGCAACCTGTTTTAGTGGCAAGTGCCGCTGCACTGTAGCAACATGAGTGGGGTGTGCAAGGGAGACCCACAGTGAACAAAGGTTCAGAGGACATCAGGACACTGGCACAGCTTGGGTGACCTTTCACAAGCTGGTGCCTACAGCCTGTCCACAAGCTGCTGTCAGCTCCAAGGAACTATTTGAACAGTTGGCTGAAGAAAAGATAATTCTGAATGAGTTCACCTGGAGTTATGGAGAATTGTTTTACCTAAAACTGAGCTGTATTAGTGTCTTGGTTTGAAAGACAGGTGTCTGCCAAGGAAGGCAGGAACCTCCCTCGGAATGGAAAATGTGAGCCTCTTCTCTCCAAATTATTATAACTTTGAAATTAAGGGGCTTTCAGGCAAAGATATGGGAAAAGGAATAACAGTGCTTTACTAGTATGTATATGTATAACAAGGCAAACAAACTACAACAACGGCAGCAGCAACAAACAAAAGCAGGAACCCAACAACAGCCTCCTCTCGGCTGTCAGGCACTTTCCCCTTCGGTGCAGTTACGGTCACAGCCGGCAGGGGCGCTGTTGGCTCCCGGCCGGGCAGGGCAGGTGCGATGATTCCCCCGCGGCTGCAGGGGGCGCTGTGGCGCGAGCTCGGCCGCCTCTCTGCACGTGGGTGATGGCGGGCAGGCCGGCGGGAGAGACAGAAAAGGGGCTTCCTTCGCAAACCCCCAGGGGCAGCCGGTCCCNAAGTAAAGGCTCACCCATGGTAGGAGAAGCAGTAAAAGATGGAACTCTGTGGTGGCAGCAGATTCTTCCCACATCAACCGCAGCCCATCCAGCTCACCTCCGATGCGAGAGCGAGGAGCCGAGCCCACTCCCTCACCCCCCAGCCAAAATCTCGAGGTATCTCTGCCCTTCCCAAGATAAAACCCCCCAGCTAAGAGAGTAGCCAGCCGCACCCTTTCCCTCTCCTCCTCCTCCCAACCACATCTTTTGTTCTCTTAGCTACCGGTCGTTATCATCTCTTAGGCATCAAATGGGACAAAATTCCCTGAGAGAAAGAAAAAAAAAGGAAAAAATCCTAATTTCCAGCANTCCTGAAGCAGCGGCAAAAAATGGCTGGGCTCCCAAAAGCAGCCAGGAGACGCTCCATCTGCAGGGGCTCGGGGCCCCGGGTTTTCCCCTAGGGCACCCCAGTATGTGGTGAGGGCCCTTTTCCAGTGAGGTCGGGTGTTGATAAGGTCCCAGTTCAACAGCTGCTCTTACAAGTAAAGGCTCACCCATGGTAGGAGAAGCAGTAAAAGATGGAACTCTGTGGTGGCAGCAGATTCTTCCCACATCAACCGCAGCCCATCCAGCTCACCTCCGATGCGAGAGCGAGGAGCCGAGCCCACTCCCTCACCCCCCAGCCAAAATCTCGAGGTATCTCTGCCCTTCCCAAGATAAAACCCCCCAGCTAAGAGAGTAGCCAGCCGCACCCTTTCCCTCTCCTCCTCCTCCCAACCACATCTTTTGTTCTCTTAGCTACCGGTCGTTATCATCTCTTAGGCATCAAATGGGACAAAATTCCCTGAGAGAAAGAAAAAAAAAGGAAAAAATCCTAATTTCCAGCAATTGGAGATACTAAATAAAGTATATTTAGCATTCCGAAAGGGGTTCTAATATATTTGTCTTTTTTCCTCCATCTTTGCAAATAATCTTACAACAAACTAAATAATATTCTCTCCACTTCTTATAAATAAGTACTGTTTTCTGCAGAAAAGACATTAAGTCTGCATCATTCACATCTTTTGTAATTTCAGTGCTTAAATCGCTTCCAACTCACTTCAATCAACACTGGAATAATTGACTGTTTTCTAGATAACCTTTCAAAGGGAAAAAAAAAATAAATTAAATCAGTTTAGCAATCTCAGTGCTGGTTCCTGTGCCAACCAGCTCATACTTGCCCTTGGAGAGGGGAAAAAAAAAAGAAGGAGTGCCAGCTTAGCAAACATCTCAGTGCTTTCCCTTCTCTAGCTTTCGGCTGGGGTCATCTAGCAGTGAGTGGGACACCCCAGTGGTCACAGTATGGTTCCTGAAGCTGATTTTAGGGATTTCATAGCCCTTGGAAAGGAGTTGCTTGTTGCTCTGGAGGCAAAGCGGAGCAGAGCTCTGACCCTTACCATGTGGAGGCACGTGCAGGCCTTTCCCTGAGGAGGCTGTTCCTGAGTCCCTGTCCTTCCCTGGGCACCATCACTGGCCCCCATGAGTGGGCACAGCCCAGGGGCTGCTCTACCTTGTGCACGGGGGCAACTCAGGCTCAATCTCCTAATAGCTGGTGGGAGAAGGAAAGGTCATTTCAGCCCTTTTGATTCTTGGCCGTGAACAAGTGCAGTGGCTTGCCCAGGAAGGGAAGTCAAGGCTGTGCAGTTTTCCATCCAACAGCAGGTCAAGCAGCAGCCCAAAGTGAGCCATGGTGCCTTTTGCACCCATCCATGCACTGCCCGTGCTCTCAGCAGCAGGAAAAACCCACAAAAGATGCCAGGCTGAAGAGGGGGCACAGCCCCAGGAGCAGACAGGATGGGGCAGAGATCTGCCACATGGGCAACTGTCCCAGAGAGGAGGCTGTGCCACTGTCTGGGGTGAAAACATCCGGGAAAAACAAATAGCTTGGCTGAGACATCATGTTGGCATCCAAATAAGCAGGATCTGGATTAGTCATAAGCAAATCTGAGAGGAAACTTGGAAGATTTTGTAGTTTCTAGAACTTTCCCAAATGCAAGTGTGTTCACAGCAGGGAGAGTCAAACTTTTGTGGAAGGATCAGCTGACATGGAACCACACACCAGGTCCCTGCAACCTTCTGCTTCTTGACCCAAAGTTGTATCTTAGAAATTGCAGAATCATAGAATCATTATGGTTGGAAAAGCCCTCAAAGGTCATTGAGTCCAATGGTTAATCCAGCACTGCCAAGTCCACCACTAAACCACATCCCCAAGCACCACATCTACATGTTTTTTGAACACTTCCAGGGGCGACAACTCCAATACTTCCCTGGGCAACCTGTTCCTATGTCTGACCATCCCTTCCATGAAGAAATTTTTCCTAATATCTAACCTAAACTTCCTCTGGCAGAGAAAAAAGTCCCATTGCAGTGACTGATCTGGCTGATGGCTTTGGTGTGGCTGTCCTTCCTCTGTGGTCAAAACACAAACTCAGGTGGCCAGGTGGAGCACCCAAGAGTCTGTTCCCAGGTGTGGGACTGATGCTCCCCTCTTTCTTGCCATCATTGAAACCCTCAGCAGTGAGAGCAGTGAAAAGTCTCTTGGAATCTTGCCACTAAAAGATGGATTTACACAGGTAACTATCCACCTCTGTCACAGGCAACAGTGGACAGAAGACCCTTTGCTAGAGTTGTTTTTCCAAATAACCTGACATTTGGAATTGCTGCTCCTGGGCCTAGTGACACTATCTACATAACCAAAGCTGATTTGTTGAGCAAATGGAAATGCGAGCTGCAGTCTTGCAACACCATGGCACGCAGGTCTGAATAAAAAGACTTTTCCTCCCTGTACTGGGGCTTTCCTAGAGAAACAGTGATTTCCACTGAATGACACACTTTTTTTGACAAGTGACACTCTTCCTGTGGTGTGGAAGAAAACTACTTGGACAAGTTGGTTGGATTTAGCTTCTTTCCATGTTTATGAGAGTGGAATATCCCACACAACACAGAAGACAGAAAAATTTTCTGTGTGGCTGACAGGGGAGTTTGAGGGACGGTGAGCACTAATTCGGGTGTTGTGGGGGAATCACCATGGGGTCTTGCCAAAACCTTGCTGTAGACTCCACCCATGACAAGAAGAGGCTGCATTTTCAGCCGTGCTTTTCCAAAGTATCTGCTACACACTGTAGCTGAAGCAGCTTCATCACTGCTGGCAAAAGGCCAAGCAGTGAGTAAAGGGTGCTGAAGCGTGGCTGCAGCAGGGAGCTGGGGACCAACTCACAGGTGCTGAACTACCCCTGTGGATTTGAAACTCTTTCCTGACTGAAAATTCCCACTCATCTCAGTGTCTTACTTTCTCACCACCAGCTGCTATGTTTTCCATAGTGCAGTCTCCAGCAGGATGGTAAAATATTTATAATTTTACCTATATACAGAGTGTAGGAAGAAGCAAAATGACCAAAGCCCCTGGTCAGGTTCCTCACCCACCTTCCTACCAGCCTCAGATCACCTTGGAGGCTCTGTGACAATGTTTATGGTGCAAGGAGGCTTTGACACAGTAAGTGACTTGTCATCAATAAGTCCTGGTGGCATACTGTACAATCAATCCAAGCCCAGCAAAACATTTCTCTGTATCATGCTGTACAGTATCAACGCTCTGTTCCTTGAAGTCTCTAAAAAGAATTCGCAAAGACTCTGAATCAGCATGTCTGGGAAGAAAAGCTCCTGGAGAGCCAAGCATGGCTCACAGCAAAATGCAGGAGAGTGTGGAAAGGAGCATGAGGGTCTCTGCTGGGGATTAATGGATTTTACATGTGTATTTCAAGCATATTTATATGTTTTTTTTTTGTTTTTTTTTTTTATAGCCACATGCTCTCTGATACACCTTTCTCCACTGTATTGAAGTGATTTCACAGGGTAAAAGGGTATCTGGGTTCCTGAGCTCTGTAAACCCTCCTGTTCAGTCAGAAAAGAGGATGAAGCAGTTTGGACAACCAGTACCTTCTCCGGAGGGCACAAGACTGGTCAGCTGCGGGAGCGGAGCTCTGCACTGTACCTCCTCTGAGCTGTTCCTGCTCACGGCACCCGCTGCCCTAAGGGAACAACAGCAAGGACAGATGGGTCCCCGGTGCCAAGGACCTGCAGGGTTTTGGCTTTGCACAGTAGCACAAGAGACAGAAATAGCAATGATGGAAAAAACCTCATTACTTGTATTGGCCCATCCCCAAAGATCATATGCAGAACACTTAAAAATAAAAGAATGAATTAACAGATGTTTTTCTTTCGTGTTGATTTCTGATTAGAAAGAGGGTGATTAAGTTATTTTATTTGGGTCTGTATGAAGAAATAATGTAGCAAAGTTAAGAACAAGACCATGGGAAAAGAGCTGCCCTGGATGCCTGTGAACCCATCAAAAGGTAATTGCCTCCATCACATTACCCACCATCTTTTTCCATCTCACCCAGACTTGCCTCCAGTTACCTACAAGATATCCAGGTGCTGATTGCAACTCTGCAGTAATGAAGGAAGAAGATGGTATTTCTCTCAAAGTGGTCTCGGAAATGTACTCACAATGAAAGGTTTAAACCCTCTGGTGCTCTGCAGTATATGGGCAATTATACCCTTACTGATGTAATGTATTTCTTTGTTTCTGGCTCACTCCCAAGTCAGCTTTCCTGTTTCTGAGGGTATTCAGTTAATTCAGTTTACCATGTCTTCAAAGCGTCTCTCCTATTTTTATTACTTGAATATAATTGCAATATCCATAGTTCTATTGTGGAGACAAGAATCAAATAAATGTCCAGATTAGTCCAGAGTAGCAGAGAAAAATTGCTACGTCCTGTCTTTTCCTATGAGGGAGCAGGGAAAACCAAATGCATCCACTCTTTCCTTTTGATAGCATCTAGCAACTGTTTAAATGGAGCGGTAATAGAGGGATGGAGAATAAAAGCAACTAAATATACCTCAACCAACACCATGGGCTTTGCCTCCAGTGTGGCACCTGGCACTCTGCAGGCTGGGCTGAGCAGCCTTGGCCATCTGCTCTGTACACAAAGCATCACCAAGGACTCCTATGTCACAGCATGAGAGCCAGGATCAGGAGTGGGATTGTACAAGTCTATTGTGACCCCAGATGAGCCTCCCAACCCTTTGCCAACATGCACTGAGAAATATTTGGGATGCACTGGTGCTGGTGGGAAGGGACATTGTGATGGCAAATTTCCCTTCTTGTGCCTCCACACATGAGTGCAGGTGCCTGCCTGGCCTCCAGCTGCTGCCAGGAGGCAAGAGAACAAAGACTTCCTTTCTGTAAAGCAGGACTGACAGGGCAGGCAAGAGGCTCATGGTTGCAGCCACGTGAAAGAGAAGAGCATAGGAGTAAAAGTAGGAAATCCCAGAGATTCAAAGGGTAAGGTGAATTCTTGCTCCACTTCAACCAAACCAGCAATGTGCAAATCCCTAGAGGAATTTGCCATTAGGTTTGTGTTATGTTTACTATACCACTCTCTTCATCCATCAGACCATCCAAGACTGCACAGTAGGGAATAACTTGCTTTGTCTTTCACTGACTTCCACCATTATTTCATTGAGACGAACATTATAGACCTGTTCTCAACTTGTTAAAACTTTTCTAATGGTGCCAGAAATTAATTTGAATTAAAGAAGAACGCTTCACTGGGCTGTAATGGCCAAGGAGCCCCTTGTTCAGTAAATCAGCACAGCCACAGTGACTCCTTTGCAACACGGAGCGGTGACTGATAGGATGGGGCCACCAGAAAGCCAAAACCAGACATGAGAGCAACAGTTCCTGCTCCAGGGCTGAGCAGGTGCCCCACTGCCAGGTCAGGCAGAGCCATTGGCTCTCTGGTGGGATCCATCTCCCAGAGATGACCTGTGGTGGCATACATCTCAGTGCCACTTCAAAAGGCAGTAACAGCACATCTGTATTCTGACGGCACCTATTCTGCAGACAGAAACACTGGGTTAAAGTCATGTCCATGCTAAAATAAAGTGAGCACAGCGTTAAGTGAGGCCCCAGACACACACCAGACACACACTTTGGGATAGCCAGATGCACAAGAGAAAGGAGCTGTGACACAGCAGAAACACTGAGATGTGAAGCACAGAAATCAATACCGCAAGGCAGACGTGGAGGACTGAGGACAGGACCTCGCACAGGAGACCTGTTCCCAGTGAGTCCTGTTCTCCTCCTGTTGTCATAAACAAGCCTGGTGCAACCAGTAATGTGGCTCAGAGCAGTCCCTGGGGCCTTGAGGCCCAAAATACAGTAACAAACATTTGCCCACAGCTTCCCAGTAAGTCCTCCTTTCTGTTTCACCTATGTAATTCCCTCTGAGCCATATTTCACTGCATGAGTTTTGCTACAGTTCTAAAGCAGCTGATTCAAGCTGCTGATATAAGCAGCTGTAAGGCCACTGCCTTTAATGAGAGCCACCAGGATATTTTCAGAGGCAAAATTCAGGCCAGCAATTTTAGGTTCCTTTTTTTTTTTCAGTGTGAAACATCCTTTTTCAGAATCAAAAATAGCAAGTAGGCATGAATATAATTAATCACAATCTTTTCCATTCTCAACATTCCCCCTCAGAACATTTACCTAATGATGCTAAGATGCTGTCTTTTAAAATCATTTTCTCCTTTGTAATTCTTCTGCTTGGAAGTCTGCCTGTCTAGAGGGAAGCTCTTTGATAGATAAAAGGGGAAATAGCACAGACATTGAACATTACCTTTCTTTAGAAAAGACACTTCACACAGATTCAAAGGACTCGATTTCAAATCAGCACAGCAGATAATTCAAATGAACCTTTAAATACCTTACAGAAATCCTCCTGTTTCAGACTTGCAAGAATTTCCTAATGCAGACCCACCTGGAATCCTCATTGCCTGCCCACAAAACAATGGGATCCAGCATCACCCTCTGCCCAACAGCTCTTAACACGCACACACCCCTCCAAGTGCACCGCCCCATTTCACATACCCACTACAGACAAAGTGCCCCGACAAATTTACCAGAGGTGAACGGGTGGAACAAACCAGCAGGACTATTTGAGAGAAATTATGTAATGCATCCCGCTGAGCTCTCTGCACCACTGCCATAGCGGCTCATGATGCCGTCTCTCCGCCGCACGCACCACGCCGAGCATCATCCCATCCCCATCCCCATCCCGAGTGCCGCTCTCGCCTGCCTCTTCCCTTTAAAGAGCTTGGAATACCCTTCATCCAGGAGCAGGGAGGGCCATGGGGAGCAGGATCGCGGGCCCAGAGGACGCTTCGGAGGGTTCGGGCCGGTACCACCGTGCCGAGGCGGGAGCGGGTCCCCACCCGCTGCGGAGAAAGGAGCCGGGAAACAGGGAAAGGGGCGGGGAAAAGGACAAACCCCCGCTGCCGAGGCGGGTCAGGGGAGCACTCACCCAGCAGCAGGCAGCCGGGGCCCGCGGAGCCCAGGAGCGGGGCGAGCATCCCTGCGGCTTGGCCCGTGTGCCCCGCTCCGCGCTCTGCGGCGCTCACTGCGCACCCCGCCGGCCCTGCCCGCCGTGCCCCGCACACTCCCCTCCGCTCCCCCGGCGGAGGGCGGTGTTTTTAGCAGCCCTCCTCCTCTCCCTATCCTGCCGAGCCCTCCAGATCCCTTCTGAAAGGGGCTATGCTGCCGGTGGTGCGCGGGTGCTTGTCAGAGCATCCCTGCCTCCTTGGATCCATGAGCGGCGGCGGGGGGAGGAAGAGGGAGAAACTCACTCCTCTATAGCTTTATTTTCACCTTTGGCCGACGAAATTGCAGCTGGCCCGTGACCTGCACAACAGCGGTACTAAAGGCCATCAGAGATGCTGAAACACACCCAGCTTCATCAGCAGAGACAGCTAGGCATTGCCTCTAGACATCTCACCATCATACAGCTCGTGGCTACTTAAACGAAAAAAAAAAAAGGAGGCAAGCTCTGTGTGATACTAAATACACGGAGAAAAGCAGATTTGTGTTCTTGACTGTTCCCTGAACAAGCTAGTTGTAAAAAAACTAATGTCCCAGCTCCATGGTACATGAAGGGCTTTGCAGAAGAAGGTGTTAGAAGGGCTGCACCAGTGGTGAGAACACATCTTGCATCCCTCTGGGAATCATAGTGCCAGTGGGGTAAACAGGATGGGAGTGCCAAAGGGTAGAAGAGATGCTGTCTTTTTATTCAGCCTTTTGAGTCACTAACATGGCAGGTCTGCACAATAGGCAGAACTGCCTGCTCCAAGCTGTGATATGCAGCTGTTTAACTCTTTGGAAACATGGGCCAAGATACACCAATAAAATTCCTTGCTTGTACCAGGAATTAGCACTACTTCAGGTGTGATTACAGCTGTGAAGGGTACACATTTCCTTTGCAGATAAAAGCTTTTGGTTTTCTTAAAGGTGAAAATGAAGCATTTGAAAATAAAGAATTTCTATTCCATGGCAAAAAAATTTTCACCATGTGGTTTCCTTCTGATTCAATATGAGAAGGACTTCAAAAAACTTCCTGTGTACAGAAGCCCAGCAGCTGATTAAACCTAATGTAATTTGTGTTAGAGTCATCACTGCCCACTCCTGAAAGTTCTTATAAGATTGTCATGTCCATTTTAGTCAAGGGCTATTTGTCTTTCAAGACTCACAGTCTCAAGACAGAAAACCATCATCAAGCACTCTAACAAGTGAGCTGGAAACCAAAGAGAACTGTATCTGCTTCCTCAGACTGCAGTTCTCATAGTAAATGCCTCTAAAGCAATTGGGACTTCAGCTACACCTTCAAGTGCCATAAAATCAAATCTAACAGGTATAAAATAAGACTTGGCAAAATCATTTCTACTACCGTCTGTTTTGCTTAAGAGTAAGATAGACTATAGATTAAATACTGCACAATCTATTTTACTTAAGAACATTTGTAGCCTATTCCTACAGCCTTCTCTTTCTTGAGAATGAAAAGTAGTTTCTACACCAGTTTTTACCCGCCTCCCTGTGGCAAACTTTGTGTTGCAAGGCTGTTAGATTGTCTCATCTTCTGCAGGCTACTTGGATCCTATAGTTCCTGTGTCTAAGCAAGCCCAGACTTCTCCCTGAACCACCAGTGTCATTTACTGCACCTTGCTTCTGGGCTCCTGAAATCTCTTAGCTGGAAATCACAATACTGAAGCTAACCAACACAACAAAATAAATTGTCCTAGAAATATTCAAGGCCAGGTGGGACAGGGCTCTGGCAATGTGATCTAGTTGAAGATGCCCCTGCTCACAGCAGAGGGGTGGTACTAGATGACCTTTAAAGGTCCCTTCCAAACCAAAATGTTCTATGATTCAGGATCTCTTGATCTTTGAGAAGATGGGCCTTTTTAAACAATACTTCCTTAGGGAAGTTGAGGGATCAGAGGAAACTGGCTCAAGAGTAGCAGCTCCTAAAACTTCACTAAGATTTATGCAAACAGATCTGTGCATGCAGTTGCACAGTAAGTCCTGGAAATACCTTTTCTTCATCTACCATAGGACTGAAGATCATTGGCATGACAAATCCCACCTGGGCCTCCATGCCCTTGCTTTGGGGAGCCACAAGATATCTGCCTATGCTCTGCAAAGCAGAGCTTTCCTGACCTCAGCATCTCCTGCAGCAGCTTCTCCAACCTCTACACAGATTAAAAAAAGGCAAGTGACTTCCTGTGTTTCACCACAAACTTCCTGCCTCTCTGCAGAATTCTCATAAACCTTTCTCTCATTCTTGACTTTAAAACCTTTGCTAGCTTTCTGCTTCTCTGTAACTACAGTCCAAGGCAAACTTGGCTAAACTGATTATCAGAAGGTCCACCTACAGTTTTCTGAAGTTGTCCACACCTCAACAGCAGTTTGAGTGCTCTCACTTACTGGTATAATAGTAATGGATGTTCTGCCTTTAGATGTGTCATGGTGACGGACATCTGTCATAATGATGCTGAAATTTTCCATGCTAGGAAACCACCCAGGATCTTATGATTCACAGAAGCGCCTCAAATCGCTACTGCACCAGAGCTATCTCTCCTGCAGGGGGCCTTCAGCTGCCAAGATATTAAAGCCACCACCAGCAGAGACCTTCCTAATGGTCAGAGCAGAGGGCAACATCAGGAAAAAACTGGCCAAGGAAGCTGAGCTTATAGCTCTCTAAAGTATGTTAAGTTTTCCAAACCACCCCAGAAGCTGTTACTACCAGAACTCCCATCTTCTGTTTGCATCGCAGGCTGGGCTGGGTTATAGAGAACTGGCACTCTATCACCTCCCCATGAATACAAAGTGGTTCCTACTTGCTCTCACAATTAGATACAATAACATTAGCCTAGCTGGGAAGAAATCAGTTTATTTCTTGCTTGAATACATTTATGTGTCTATTCAGTAGTCCAATATAATCTGCTTGCCCCAAGTAACACTAATATAAAAAATCTTCCGAAGTATTCAATTTTGATAAATATTTTAAAAAGCATATGAAATATATTTCAAGCTGGGATTTACATGATTTTTATTTCAGATTTTTCAGTCTGTCCTCATTCCCAGCCAGCTGGTAAATAGTTACTATGGCAGCACCTAATGCAGAGTGACTCAGCACTCCCTCACATTCCAGTAGCAGCGCTGTCTACCCTTCTGGTTTCTTATGATTATAACCTTGTCTTCTCTTTATTGTTTCATTGCAGAATTATGATTTTCAAAAGATCATTCTTTCCTTGTGAAACTCAGCATTTATTGGTGGAATCAATGCAAGAATCTGCTAAATGAAGATCATACCTATTCAGGATGCTATTTCAACTTTCTTTTCATGTTGATCACAAAGACATTTGAATTGTTTCCATCATTTCTCAGTTTCTTTGGAGCCAAGTGAGCTTGTCTCATATCAAACCACAACACACCTAGGTCCAAAATATCCCTGTCTGTTTGATTGTGAGCAGAAGCTCCCTTTCCCTTTGTTAATGTTGAAAGCTCCTTGCTTTCTGTTCCTGTGTTTTGTTTTGTTTTTTTTAATTTACCTTGCTTTGAAGGTTGCATTTACACATTGAGTCTTCTCTTTTATCCTTTCTTCGGATTTCAGTTCAACCGAGACATGACTGGCCAACCACTTACCATTGCTGCCAAAAGTCTTTGAGTGTGACCATCCAGCCAATTCTTTATCCACTACAGTCATCCAATTTACCAAGTCTAAGAGCATGAAAAGGTTTTGGCAAGTCATCAATTTAGAAGAAATTCTTTTTGATAACAGTGAAACTTGCAAAGTCTGTGGTTTCCCATCTCATGGTTGGATTTCCCCAGAGCTAGAAGGGTGTGAACTCTCTCATCGTGGATTTTCCTGCCATTGAGGTAGTTGTTTTACTGTATTACGACATCCTGGAAGAAAGTGAATTTAAAGGGAGTGGCTGAGGATCTCAGCTGAGTTAGTTTAACTTCAACGTTCTAAAATTGTAGCTGACACATTTATGACAAATACATGTGGTAAGAGTTAAGGTATTTTTCCAGTACACTTTATGAACATTAAGATAGTTCTTGTAGACCTGGAATGCAAAAACATGCCTGAGGAAAAATAATTATTTTTTCTGTCTAGCCCTGCAGGCATCCTTCACTTTTTTCTCAGCTATTCCGAGCCCTCCCAATCCTGACATCACACAGGAAGCTCGAGGCCCTTCCCACCGGGTCTGCACCTGCTCGGGTGTTTTCAAAGAGCAGATAAATGAGACGATCGTGGCCGGGGCATGGCTATGCCCCGGGGGCTCAGGCGACACCTCCAGCACCACGGACAGCGGCAGCTCAGTAATTATCGTTATTAATTAACAAACCTGCTCTTTGCCCCAAATCACTAGCGGTTCTGAGGGACTCCTTACTGTGTTCCATATTACTGCCAACATTAGAGATAGCAACAATGATTAATGTGTTAACCTAGAAGTTGCAGTTGTTCCTTCCTTGTTTTCTGCTTCATCACCAGCCTCCTCTTCTGCCATTTTATCTTTTCCTACCTGTGGAAGAGAATATAATTAAGTCCATCCTGCACCGGACTAATAGAAGCCTCTAAGTTAGTAAATGTTTTTGAGATAGTCAAGCCCACCACTAAGCCATGTCCTCAACATGTGCCACAACTACACACCTTTCAAGTACCACCAGGGATGGTGACTCCATCACTGCCCTAGGCAGCCTCTGCCAGTGTCTGAAGAAATTTTTCCTAATAGCTAATCTAAGTCTCCCCTGGTGAAACGTGAGGCCATTTCCTCTTGTCCAGCTACTTGTTCTGCGGCAGAAAAGACCAACCCCATCTAGCTCCAAGATCCTTTTTGGGAGTTGGAGAGAGAAGAAGTCCCCTCTGAGATGCCTTTTCTCCAGGCTGAGCCCCTCTAGCTGCTCCTCATGCTCCCCAATGGTCATCTCATATAGATGATTGTGGGCCTCTGCCTAAGGGCTGGAGGCAGCAGGTGTGCTCAGGATGGGCAGAGGATTTATTCGCCAGAGGGACAGCACACAGATCAGTCTATCTAGCAGCCCAAATCCAGATTAAGAGGTAGGACTGCCATTACAATAAATCTATTTTGCATCTCATAGCCAAGAGAATGGTTCCAATTGCTGCTGAAAGCTATACAAACATGCTATGTGGTGCCAACTCTCCACACCTTCCTGACCTTGAAGATTTAGAGAAAGATATTGTGGCTAAATGAAGGGACAGAATCAACCCTTTGAAGTCAAAGGTAAACATTCCTTCAAGCCAATAGATATAATTCTTTTGACCACTACATTGGTGCTTAAAGCATTCTCAGCTTTCAGGTTTTTCATATCAGCTGGCAGGGCATTATGATTTGCTAGCAGCTCTCATTTAAACTACATTTCCATCAGTATGATCTTAACTTAATGGAAAGGGTACAGCTACAGTTAGTACAGGCTGATGGCTCCCTAAGCCACAGTAACACACCTGCCCTCCCAGAAAGGGTGCAATTCCTTGGAGCCAAGCACAGCAAGCACGACAGGCCTGGGGGTGGCAACTGGGGATCAGGCAAGATTCTGGACCATCAGATATTACCTGTGTGGCGATGAGGAAGGGCCAAGGTCAGGAAGTCAGTTCACAGGTGGGGGCCCAAGTCCCATAGCTGAGCACAGGCATGGCTGTGACTGAGCTGGAGACCAGTATTCCTACAGTGCAGGGCAGGAAGAAGCCTCTGGGACCGGGCTTAAATGGTCTCCTGTGCACATGGGAAGGGTGTGGGCAGGAGCCCACGTGAGGCTAGTCAGGACCACCAAAGCCCATTAGAGCTCTCAGGACTCCAACAGCTAAAAACTCTCTGCTTCGAGAGCAGTCTCTTAATGTTTGACTCCAGACACTTGGCATAACAAAGGTCTCACATGATTCTGTAATAGCACTAATTAATTGTCTTCTATCTGTTAAACTTTCACAGTAAATACTTTTCATATATACACACACACAAATTACAATTCTTGGACTCTGAAGCAATTTACCAAGTGCAAATTTTTATGTGTCTCATTAATTTCATAAAATTTCACCTATGCATCACTGTTAGCTGAGATCAATGACCTTAGTGCCAAAATCTTCATGGCTGTAAGGAAAAGGCTGGAGACAAGACCTCTACTCAACTATTCACAGGAAAATTCAGTTGATAGACTGTGAAAAAACTAGGAAAAATAGAATATTTCATTTTGGCGATATGGAAATACCAACAAGCGTTAGATTAGAAGTGGTATAATGACCTAGTTTGTTCTTTTGGTTTCTGTTTACATCCGTTCATTACCATGAACTCTCTGAACTACTTCTGGTGGGGTTATGCAAGGAGTGCACAGGTGCTACTGCTGTTCTGCTGCTGCTCCAGCTGCAAAGACAAAGCAAAAAGAGGGTTTTTAGAAAAAAAACCCAAACCCCAGACCCACTCTTCCTACATTACAGTAAGAAAGGAGAAAACAAACAGTTCTGTTATGCTTGTTATGGAACAAATGAAGATATCGGAGTTGGACAGAAGTAATTTAATCTCATAACCCTTCATGCCAGCTATGCTGAAATCACATTAAAAAAATAAGTGGTATTCACTTAACCTCTTCTGGCTTAGAGGGCATACTCACAGCTCGAATCCAAAAAGATCCTGTCAATAAAGTGGAGCAAGCTCTGGTCACACTTCTGCTGTGGCCAGAAGAGCTTAATGCTGGTGCAGGAAATTATGTTAGACCTCCATCAGACTGGAAGCAAAGCTTCAACCTCTTTATATAGATATAAACATACACTGTAATGACCTTTGAGATTTCATTAGAGACAAAAGCTCTTCTCTTTGGATTTGGATAATGGACAAATACAGGTATTGTAGTTCAGCTTGCAGCTCACGAGCCACACCTCTAAAGTAAGTAAAGGACAAAGCCAAGACCTGAGCATATCCAAAAGCTCAGAACTCCTCAACTTTAGGTGGAGTTTTAAGTGATATCCTATGGATATTAAAGAATTTTACCACAGATTTTGGCTGGAGGCAGCTGAATGCTGACCTGTTCATGGCAGAGTTGCATGGGTAGTGAGGCTGTGCAGTGGCTGCAAAGCAACAGACTGTTCCTGCTGGTGAGCCATTGAAGTGTCAATCCTATTATTTAAAAAGCGTCCAGGCTCTTTCAAGCTGTAAGTGCTCCAATAAAGCACTGCGCTTCACCAGCCTGTGTGAACAGAGACAGTCCTCATGGCCAAATTTTGCCACTGATCCACAATGTGACCTTGTAAACGGCAGCAGACTGGCAGAGCAGGGCAATGAGCTTTCCACCTTGTTTGCTCCTGTAGCAATCCCTTTTTGATTTCTTGTTTTGAGGAAGATGCCATCTGCTGTCAGAAGCTCATTCAGACAACTGGGACAGAGTCAACTCCAGTAAAAGCATCAGAAGTTAAAGAGCTGCAGAAATATCTCCACTGAGAGTGCAGGCTGAAATGCCTTTATATAACTTCTTATTACTATCTATCATCTCACACATTTATTCATGATTTTCTATTAGCTTGTACTCAAATGGAGCATCTTTTAAACAAGCATTTGTGTTGCAGACAAAAAGCCCTTTAGCCCAGTCTATCAGGGCTTTTGATATCATTTGCCTTCTTGCCGTAATCATCTGCCAGCTGCCTATTTGTGCTGGTTTAATTAAAAGATAGAACTGATTGGTCATTAAATTTTTATAATAGCAAGGTTAAAAATTTAGAAAACTGTTCAAAAACAAAGGTAAAAGAGGTATGAATATCAGAGCTGAACCTTAATATGGCAGGTCTTTTAGAAGTACTGTAGAAACATCAGCAGTAAGTTTGTTGCACAGGGAAAACTCACTGTTTACCAAGGTAACAGCAAAAGTAGCTGTTAAATAGTAGATTTTTCATTAATATTTTGAATCAAATATTATTTCTTGAAAGGGAGTAAAATAGATTGCATGGTCTAATAAAATGGATGTAATGGAAACAAATCCCAGTCTCAATGAATGGATGCAGGACTGAATGTGCAAAAAGAGGGCATAAATAAAACCAAAGTGATGAGGGGTTTGGATCACTTCAGTAAAAGGGAAAAGCCATTGCATGAAACAATCAATTGCTCACAAGACCGTGTTTCAGATGCAGCATTTAGAGCCAGAATTAACAGAAGCAAAGACCTGCATTGCTTAATATCCTCTGGAAAAGGAGGTAGATGAAATTTGAGAAGGTGTGGAGTGATGCCAAGTACTCTCTGAAGCTGGGTATGAGGCATCGTAGTAGGATCTCACAAAGATGAGTGATTGGGCAAGATGGCACAAAAACCTCAGTGCTGGTAAGCAAAGACATGCAACCAGACAACATAATCTAAACAGGTACAACAGAGAGTGAGCTGGCTTTTTTAATGGCATGAGGAATGTTTCTGTTGAGCTAAACTCTTTACACCCTAGAGGGGTAACTCTCCCAGGTCACTGCCGAGTGCAAGCACATGTTGCTCTCCATAGCAGAGTGCTCTGATTTTCCAGAAGGCTTTTATTTTCCATTTATGTTAGTATTTTGAAAACACCTCTTGAATGTTAAAGCAGCTGCCTTTAAGCACACAAGAGACCTCAAGATCTTTTCCTAGTACAGATCAAGCCATTCCTTGGAGAGCAATGTTTCCTTCTGCCTTCCAGAGGAGAAAAGAGGCAGCAGCTGGAACTGCCAGCCAGCAGCACTGAAGCAAAAGGCATGTTGTGCTGCCTGTGACACTCCTGGATAATGATGGTAAAGGCACTGCCTGCTGGTTGCTTTAAAATAGCACACTTACTCCCAGAACCTACTTCTCTTTTCCCAAGAGGTATTGAAATGCAGTAGTTTATTAGACAACCAAATGAGATCTAGAAACCTATTTTTCAGTACTCAGGTGTGGAAAACCAGACTGAAATCCTCACAGCAACCTGAAAATTCCCCCTTTTTTTTTTCATAAACAGAACAAACTGACATTGATACATATTTGATTTCTCACCTCTGTGTTGTCACATCAGTTTGCTTGCAGCCATGGGGATGCTGCCATGGGCCCCAGCCTGCTCAGTGCGCACCAATGGGCGTGGGCTGTGTGCTGCCCTCTCCATAGCTCTGTGGGGAAAGCAATCTGGGAGACACAGAGAAAAAAATATCTTGTTTGTTTGAAATTAGTTAGAAATAAATGGTCTCTCTTCTTGTTTGTTTAAAAATAGCATAGCAATTCTAAACATTGATGTTCCTCTCAGCTGATCTGGAGACGTCAGAAACTTCCAAAGGATGTGATTAATCTTCCAAGCAGGGTCTCTTGCAGCTGCTGGGGAGCCACACAGTGCCTTGAGACACTTTGCTCCACAAACTCCACATTGGGCTCTTTAACCTCTGACTCTCGGCATTTTTGCCATTGAGAAGCTGGGGTGCATCACCAGCTCCCACACAGCCGCAGGTATTTTTCCATCGCGCTGAATCCCACTGGTTGTACCAAGCTGGAGGTGATGGTCTCTCTTAGGGCACTTCCAAAAGATACATCTTTTCCCTTCTGTGGGAAGTCTCATGTGTTCCCTGTCGTTTTCTTTTCTCAACAGACTTATCAATGTTTAATCACCAGGACAAAATTTTCCATGTTGACTGGGATGCTGACTCATCTTGAAGATGTCAGTAGATTCTAAAAATAGCACCTAGTATAAAAAGATATTTAGCAAGACTGAAAACATGAAATGACTTTTTGTTTGAAATCTCTATGGCCTTATATAGTGCAGTTCACTGAGTTCCTAACCATGCTGGTGTCACTGTGACTCCACAATGTACATTGCCTGGGATTTTGGGGTTTGGTTTACTTGGTAAAAGAAACCCCAAAATTACATGGGAAAAATTACTTAGAAGGATTATTAAGCTTGCAAAATAATGACTTAAAAGTTAGAAATGCTACAGAAAAACTGCCACCCAAGAGAGGTCCACCCTGAGCAAAACAGAGATTCAACAAATAATTCTTGGGAAAAAATAGGCAAAATATAACTAAAGAAAGTTTGAAAGCATTATGTAAGGAGACTAATATATGGTCACATAAGCAAAATACATTTTAGGATTTTGTTTCTTAGAAATTATAGAATCATTTAGTTTGTAAAAGACCCTTAAGATAAGCTTCTTAGTGTTCGACTTTGTTTTTATTTGCAATAAGGTATAAAAAGTGGTAAAAGGATTCACTACACAGACAAGAAGTCGGATTTGTGAAATCTTTTACCAGGTTATTTTTGTCCCAGACAAACCTGTAGAAAATGCCCAGGTAAAACCTTTGGCTACAAGGATCCTATCAACAGCTGTGTCTTTGTGACGATAATTCCTTTCTTGAGGTTTGAAGGTCCATTTCATGGAAGATATTCATATATAAATCCACAACTACTTGTAAAAATTCATTTTTGTTTGTCTTTGCAGTTACTGTGCATGGGTGGCATTTTTCCTCTGGAACAGAAACCACCACATGACTTGTGAGCACCGTCAGCTCACCACATGTGGGAAAAGGAGTTTCCAGTCCTTCCCACTGCCACCTGGGTCCCAGCGTGCCTAAGGCTGCCTGCCACATCAGAAGGAGCTTGGAAGAAAATTGGCTTATTTTTACACTCATCATTGACAGTAGCCTGATGACCATCAGATTCTCATCAATATTTTCAATATTGTTTTGCATTTTTTATGCAAAATATCCCAAACTACTTGCTGTACTTCACAGAACCACAGAATAATCTGAGTTGGAAGGGACGCAGAAGGATCATCGAGTCCAACTCTTAAGTGAATGGCCCATACAGGGATTGAACCCACATCTTTGGCATCATTAGCACCATGCTCCAACCAACTGAGCTAATCTCAGAGTTTTAAATCATTCTTGTCTGCCAGGTCAACTTCATGGACCTCCCCGATTTGTGTTTCTGGATGTATGGTTTCTGGCTTATGTTCCTCCCTTTGCGCTATTGATAAAGTCTCTCACTTACGTAGTGCTGGTGCAGCCATCTCAAGCTGATGTCATGAAAGTATGTATAAATGTAAGCTTGCACCGTGCTTCCCATTTTGTCACAGCTACTACCAAATGCACCAAATTCATTGTGAGTTTGAAAATAAGAAGAGGAAAAAAAAGCAAAACAAGAAAAGCAGAGATAATAAATGAGTTCTTCTACTCACTGCACAGATTATCACAAAAAGTCTTGAGTTACTTCTTGGCCACATGGGAGCAAATAGCAAAAGAACCAAGAATGCCTATTTTGGGCTCAGTTCTGGAGCGATAAGATCCCAAAGGGGTGTGAGGTTATGTACACAGGAGGACACACTTCCATTGGGAAGATCAAGACTGATCTATCCAATTCACCCGATGTTGTGGCTTTTTTTGTTACTGTCTAAATGAACCTGCCTAGACATGTCTGAATGCGGTAGATGGTTGGATGGAAAACAGGGAGCAGCCAGGCTGTAGCCTATCAGGAGACTCCATCTTTGCATTTTCACATCAGGCTGACAAACCCCAAGACCCCTTCTAAAATCTAGAATCCTTCACATGACTCTAAGCAACTTTTGCAGAGGTGCATTTCACAGCAGCGAGAATTTGCATGTATATCAGAATTGGAAGTTAAAGCTCTCATCCTACCATTGCACCTTTGGTGTCCTCATTTGATTTTACAAAGGTTTTACTAACGGCACAAGAAAGCACTTGCTATCTGCACTTGTGGTTTTTATGACAAAACATCTGGAAAGCTTCCATAAGAAACCGGAAATAAAACCTAGGTGAGATACATGAACTTTCTGACACAAATATTTCTCTTATTCTGCCCATGGTTCCCTTCCCATAGGGAAGTGAGATGATCTTTAAGGTCTTCCAACCCAAACCATTCCATGATTCTATGATTCTAATCCTTTATTCCCTCAGGAATTTGGTTGAGTAAATGTAATTAACATAATTATTTAATCAAGATCACCCAATACTTTCTCTTGATAGTTCCAAGAGAAAGTTTTATATGTTTGCAAATATATACACATTTCAAAATAAGCAATTGGATGAAGAGTAAATATATTGAGATTACTGAGCATGGAAGAAATGTACCAGTTTGCACAAGCTCACTCCAGAGTGGGCATCCCAAAAATAATTAAATTTTCAGCTCAGTTTAGTGGGAAGCTGAGTGTGAGATTAATTCAGTGTCTTGCAGTACAGCAGTTGATTCACCCATGTTTCACCACCTGGTTTCCAGTAATCTCATCACTACTGAAGAAATCAAACACTTCTCTATGTGACTGCATGTAGTGAACAGAAATGAAGCCTGTGGGTTTGGGCTCACTTGCAACTTGGATTATGGCTTGAAACATACAGATTTTTTAAGTATTTACTATACTAACAGCACAAGGTTAGTGCAATATGCTCCGTTCAGAGAAATTAAATCCATCTCATTTACATGAGATTCTGTTTGGAGCCAGAACTGAGGGCATCCTTCCACCGTGTCTTCCAGCACTGCTCTCCATGACCAAAAGAACTTCTTGGACTTTGGACACCTTCAGGCACCTCTGAGCATACAGAAATAGCCCATGGGCTGGCAAAATTACCACTGATGACTGTACATAAATCTCCTCTGTAGAGGAGAGTGGACTGTACTCCACTCTCCAGTATAGGTCAACACAGCTAAATTGCCAGATGTACCCTGTTTCCTAGAAAGAGCTTTTGCATGTTTCTTAGAACAGACTTGTACATTATTTGGAAGGAATTTTTTGTCTCACAGATGATGAAAACTGTCACAGCGATTCAATGCTAATGATTTTGCAAAATGCTCTTCCAGTTTGAAGTTTAAGGCTTTGGTGAGACTTTCTTTAAGCACAGATACAGAATATAGAATGAGCCAGACTCTGAGATGTCTCTGTAGAGGACAACCTGTTTGCTGATGATGTAGCCCTCTGTAACTGGGTTGTCTTTTTGAGGGTCTTCCTTTGCCACAAACACACAGCTGTTATTACTCATCGATTGCAGAAATTTGGAGCAAAGACTCTGTAAACCAGGATGTATGTAGGAGATCTGGTCAACGAAACACAAGAGTTGTCTTCATAAAAATATCCCCTCACAGAAACTATTTAAATGAACTAACCATAGCTGAGTCTGCAGGACATGATGCAATTAACTTTTGAGGTCGTAAGGCTCTCTGCAGTGTGACTGTGGATGACTGCTAACAATCCCAGAGAACCCAGAGGACTGTGGGAATTTCTGGGAGTGGAGGAAGATAAATACAGCCTGGGACCAGTAGAAAGTTGAGGAGCTTATAGAGCAACCAGTTCAGCCTGAGCTGTGGGAGGATCTGGGAACCAGTTCTCTATCAGTCTTTTCTACTAAAAATAAGGTGATTGATGAGCTTTCATATAATCATAGAATAATTTGTGTTAGAAGGGATCTTTAAAGCTCATCTATTCCAAACCCTCTGCAATGGGCAGGGACAGCTTCAACCAGACCAGGTAGCTCAGCATCCCACTCAGCCTGGCCCTGAATGTTTCCAGAAATGGAGCATTTTAAAGTACTCAGTATAGAGATGGGGTGACACTGTTGCTCACAGTTAAATTGTTCTTCGATGTGGGTGAGGGTGAAGGGATCACTGGCCTCTTGGCATGACAGGCTGGGGACTAAAATGCTGAAATGTTTGAAGACATTTTCTTCAGAGGATGAAACATCTCATCATTGTGGATGATTTCCTATCAAATGGAGGGAGAACAATGGAGTTTTCACAGGCAGTTTCCTGACCCAGATATAATAATTTAAAAAAATTAATAGTGAATTTTTTGAATCATAAACCAGGGACAATCCTTGTCAGAACTGAGTGTGATGTGCCCTTGGGAAGATAAGGTATAAAGTGCAACGATTAGGGAGGCAAATGGCCAAAACACACACACACACACACACACACACACACACACACACACACACAGAGTGGCCAAGCATCACTGAAGGATCACAAACATCAGCTAGGCTTGTCTGGTGCAGATTTTTGTCATTTTTTTTTCTTTTAATTTATTTTCTTCCTGCTTCCCATTTTATAAATGTGCACACTCCCTGTGGGATGTACAAGCAAGCTGTGGAGATGTAAGACATGACAGATGCCTATTCTGTCCTGCACATCGCTGCAACCGTAACAAAGTGTCTCACAAAAGCCTTTTCCCAAAAAAATACTCCCTCAGAGTGATGATGCTGACACCAGACGGCTACACTGTTTTTCCATAACCTCCTCAGCACAGCTATTTACCTACTTACTGTAATGCTCTAGACTGAATCCAATAAAGTAATTGTAACAGTCATAGTCCTGGCATTTATCTCAGATTATCATTTCAGATTTTAACACTAGCTTCTGTTGTTTCTGGCAAGTGCCCTGATTGCAGGATGTAACCAATTGCATGAGTAACTGTTTTATGTTAGCCTGTTGTAAATTACTCGCTGTATTTGAAGTTTTCTTACTAATATATTTTACACTTGTTAGTTGGTTTTCAGCCAGTCTCCAGCCCTAGCCTGCACATCATGTCTTCTGCCTGGGTATGAAAGTATATCCAGGATGCTAAAAAATTAATCCTTATATATGCATGACCCTGGCAGCTGCACTAAAGAAGCTGGGAATTACCAGAGAAATGTCATAGATTATTGATGGAATGTGGAAGGAATTATTAAGCACAGCTGAAATACTAGTAAAATGATGAGGAAACTCTGGCTCACTGCTGGAAACTACTCCTGAGATGAACCATATAGATACGGAGAAAACGGAGCTGGAAGAAGGCCTGCTGATGATGTGATCTGATCTAACACTGACTTATGAGATATGCTTTCTTTCTCCTTTCCCCTCTTACTTCACATCTTTTAAAGACTATCCAAATTCACAGTGTCATATATGTTTGTCATGCTGCAAGGGCTCTCATAATACAACTGGAAAAAAGGAAATTGTTATCATAGGGTTGACTTTTTCAGGAGAGGAATGCATTCAGTGAATTTAACAAAATGCATCTGAAAGATGGAAAAATGCAAAACTGTGTGTGATCTGAACATACCTGATCATACAGGAATGAAAACAAAAGGGAGCATCCAATTCCCTGAGCTGGAGGTGATAAAGCACCTGCACATAGGCTGAGGGACTGTTGCCCTCCCTGAACATCACTCAGCATGGTCCATCCAGAATAATGACACAGCATGCTCAAGGGACAATCTGATTTTAAAATTTCTTTCATTTCTAGAGAGCAATAACAAACATACAGAGAGCAAAGCAGATCATGTCATATGTAACATTTGTTAAAAATAGTTTGCTCTTTGGACTTCTGCTTTGGTTAGTAGACAAACATTTATCGACATTTTTGTGCAAGGCTACAGCATGTTTTCATAAGCAAAATAGGGGAAAAGAACTGAAATTACTACATGAAATATATTACTGTACAAGCAATTAATCATCAGCTTGGAAGGTCGTACCTAGCCTTGGCTGTAAGGATCTGGTCTGGGTCCAGTATTAGTCAGGATTTTCATCAGCAATATTGTATTAAAAAGCAAAGTACAGTCTAACAAAATTTCTGGATGACAGAGTGTGTACTCCTGCTACTGACTCTGAATGTGTGTTAGGTAGGGGGAAAATACTAAGTAGAGGGTTCCTTTTCCTTCCCAGGATATGGCTACAATCTCATTCAGCACCCACAAGTGCATTCTTAATAATCCAGGAGTGAATAAATATCCTGGTAACACTCTGATTTGGAAACTCTTTTTTCATATGGTAAGTAGAACATGGAAAACCACAGCTTGCTTCCCATCCTCACTTGTAGCCCCATGCCAAGTAAGTGACAGCTGACACAGCCTTTCTGTCCAGGGTAAAGTTGATCTAACCTCTCTTTGCCAGGGCTGCAGCATCCATGGTGATCTTCCTCTAATGCAACCCAGGGGACAGCTGTTCTTATGAAATCTGATTTTTTTTTTTTTTATATTCACAGGTCAGCAGACTTCTGAATCATTCTTTACCAAATTTCTCCACTTGATATTCATAATTAGCTTGTCTTGTGCAGCTCTACCCATATTAAACAAAGTTTGACTTCAAAATTTCTCAGTTACTGTTCAGTTTGTTTTCTCCATAGACAGCTGAAAAATCTATCCTGAGGCCACAGTGCCTTTCCTAAGAACACCAACACCTTGGAATCTCTGTCCTGACTCAGTCAGGTTGTACTATATTTCCTGAATTAGATAGAATTCCCTGTGGAAACTCTACTTAATACTTTTGATAGTTTTATTATAAATTTTAAAAAACTTAAATCTACTAATATTGAGAACTATAACCCTAGTTTTCTGAGGAAACCTGTACATTTTCTTTAAATGACCTCCAAATTTTTGGAAGTGCTGAGAAACTAACATAAAGCAAGATTTAGTTTTCCAGCATCCACAACTGTGTGCACATTTGTCTGTATATGCGCATGTATAGTCCGTGAATACATACTCTAATAACTTCAGATGGATATACATACCTGTCTACACTTTATCCACACTAAAGGGTTGTACAGATTGCCTTGGAAATACATATTGCAAAGCAGTTCAGGTAGAGAGTCTATAAAATTGCTCTTGATGCAGAAAGTACATAAACTCTTACTCATTTGAACAACCAGCAGATTCCATTCTTCAGGTAACTCTTCCCCGCCTCCCCTTTAGCAAGAATATGTTTGTGGTGAGATATTAATCATTTCCTGCAGCACTGTGTATATAAAAGGAGCCCAAGGAAGAGCCACACACAGTTCACCCAGCTGAGGAGCAGAGCTGACTCTCAAAATGCTGGTCCAGGTTGTGGCTCTGCTGGGTCTGGGGGTGTTGGGCAGCTCAGCACAACTGCAAGAGGAGCGCTCCAGGACTTTGGTGGGATTGATAATTCGAGAACTTCTCCAAGACATGAAGAAACTAAATTTAAATGCAGTAAGTTTCTTAACTTTGAACAACTTTTCCGTAGCTGCCCTTGTATTCCAGGTTCTATTCTGAAGTTACTAACTTCATTTTCTCTCGAGCAGATTCCCAGCCTTGTAACTGTGAATGCTACGGTAAGAAACCACATGCTTCTATTTAAAATTATTGTCTAAAATCCCCAAATTTCTTTCCCACTTCAGAATTCTAATAGCAGTAAGATAACTTTACAAACCTAGGGAAATGAAAAGTTTTTGCAAGAACTTACAGAAAGCTACTGCCAGTGCTAAAATGCTTCAGTAGTTCTCTCAGTAGGGAAAGGTCTTAGATGTGCACCAGCATCTGCTCGGAAGACTCACAAACTCACTCTGATCCCTTAGTTTTGGAACAGACTGTTTAGTCCATATCCTATACAGACCCATTCATTTCACTGACCTGTATTTTCCTGAAATCCAGTGAAAAAATGAGCTTTTTATAGAAGACACGAGGAGCATCAGTGAGAAATAGCAGCCTATCTCCTATTACAAGTGAACAGAAGACAAATGGCATCAGCCCCTCTTAGTTTCAGGGAGAAAAGCTGAAAATTCACACCAGCAGCAATAATTGCTTTTATTTCATTAAGACAATTCTGATCCAGTTTCAAGAGAGACACAATAGCAAAACATGAAGCCCTAACACAGGGTTGGCCCTCCTTTCCCTTGAGGAACAAATATCTCCAGAATTGAGGACATCCAAATTTTATATGTCCAGTTTCTAGTGGCACCTGCAAATTACTTAAGGTAGTTGGAAGTTTTTGGACCCTGGTAAATTCTTAAATGAAAATTATAGATTGTACTGTGATTTCCTAAATTTGGTGTCCAGTAAATAGCTAAATACAGAATCAGGGCTAGTGTTGAAAACACAACTCTTAATTCCTGTAGGTAATTATTTTTCATGGGTATTTAAATTTCTGGGATATGATGTTTTATTTATGTGCTACCAATTATTACTGTTGGAATAACTGTTGAAATAACTCTTCCCTATCCCTGCAGGTGGAGAGATGCATGCACAGCCACCTAAAAACCTTTGCTAGCACCTTGGCAGCTCTTGACACTCGCAGCAAAGTCATTGCCAGAAAACTGACCAGACTTAACACCTACAAAAACATCCTCCCCAAAGTAAGTTTGGCTTTATGGTACTTAATAAAAAAATAATCAGCAAAGGCTGTTCAATGATGGGGCGTGGCAGCTGGGATTGCACTGAGCTGGCTGCAGTGGACACTAGAAATCTCTTCTGAAAATGATATGATTAAGAAGGGTGTAAATACATCCACTTTCTTCCTTGGATCACACTCTGACATCTTTTCCTGTGGTAATCCCAATTGCAAGGAAGATAATAATATGAAAAAAACCCTCTAATGCGAGTGGAAGCTGGGACAGCAGTGGGGCTCAGGGCATCTGTGCATGCTGCCAGGTGATGAGCTGTCACCCACACATCATCACCGTACCTTGGAGCCTCCAGGGGCAGCTCACCCAGCTCTCTAAAACATGCTGTGTGCTATTACAGCCCACTTGTCAGCTGCGGTATCATATACCATAGACTTAAATGTGACATCCAAGTTATGTGACTGAATGAAGTCATCTTTTATTTTTAAAGGATCTCGATAAGGAATGTAAGACTGCACAAGTAACACGGGATGACTTCCTGGACACACTAGACCAGTTCTTGAGATTGCTCTCTGAGAAAATTCAAAATGCCTAAATAAAGCAACTAGTCCAAATCTGAGAAGAAAAAGAGAACCTGAACTCTGTTGCAACCAACCTGTGACTCAATTAACTTATCCTCAGGAATGTGGCCATAGAATATTTATGTATAGAGAGAGATATGTTGTGTATATATGTATATGTATATGTAGATGTAGATGTAGATGTAGATGTAGATGTAGATGTAGATGTAGATGTAGATGTAGATGTATATGCATAAAAGATGATGTTATAATAGCAGTCATGTTCACTATAATGATTGAAACATGCTGATTTTTTAAAAGACAAACATTTAAATATTTAAATATTTTAGATAATTTTAGTATTTTAACTTACATCTTTTTCATAATGAAAGAGCAGTTTTTAATTATTTATTTATTTATTTATTTATGGAGACTTTGAGATATTTATTGTGATGCTGATGTATTTAAGTATTTACTTTAGGAAACTGCTGTGTGATGGTGTGTGAGGAGGAGCTCTGGAGATCTGCTTTGGGATTTGCTGTCACAATATTTCTCTCACACTGTTGCAAGCCACAGCCCCAGGGCTCTCAGAGCTGGGTAGAAGTCAGTCTGTGGGACAGGGACAAGGCCATTGGTGCCACCCAGCCCCTTCACTTCCCCTTGGCTGCCGAACTAGCTCCAGGACTGGAGAAGATTCACTTCAGTTGTGCACGCCCACCTCCACTCCCTCCCTGAGGGTTCAGATCCAGGAGGTAACTTCAACCACTACATGTTTTATCGTCGGTGAAGCAGGTCCATGTCACCCAAATCCAGCCAAACTGGGTAACACAAAAGCAAAAAAGTCTTGTTTGTTTTTCCTCCAAAGTTACTCAGCTGATACGAGGTGTTGCCCACATCTCATGTGAGCTGAATTCTACCGAACTGGATCAGACAATACTTGTTTTCCAAACTGTTTAAGTAGCCATAGTTATGGCAGGTACTCACAAAGTGGATACCCATGTAAAGCTATCAGTTAAGATTCTGAAAGTTAATGTTTAATAAAAGAGTATTGAAGGGGAAAGTTCATGCAAGGACTGGTTTTAAGGACTCCTGTTGTGTGCTGCCTATACCTATGTATCTGTTACTGAATGTTTGTAACCTGCCATTAAGGTAAATGCACCTTTACAAAAATAGACAAATTTTCCTGCATAATTAAGAGTATTTTATTTGTGAAGAGTGAGTGGTTTCAGTGCTCTTCAGGGGAGCTGTTTGATTTCCAAGTGGGATGGACACAACGGGTGCTGCCAGCAATAGGGGAGATGCCCCTGATCAGAGCGAGCATCCCACATCTGCCCTCACCCATCTCATCACCTTCCCAAGGCCCGGAGCCACCTGCTGCAGCTGGCCTTGAACTCAGTTTTATGGAGTCATGTTGTGCTTGAGCTTTTAAGAAGAGGTGTCCTCTTGTCCACTGGGGTAACTCATTCCTGGCTGCACCATGTCCCTGCCGCATCTGCAGCACAGTGAAAGCAGAAGAGCTTTCACTTGTCACAGCTGAGAACCATCCCCTCGCCTTCACTGGTGTGGGGAGGTCCCAGCCTTGAAAAATCGAGAAGCATCCACGTCCACCAAGAGGATTGGGAAGAAGAGACAGCCCAGCTGAGGCAGGAATGAACACACAAAGAGCCAGAGACATACAGCCACCATGGCAAGCACCCATGAAGACAGAGAATGCCTCGCAGAAACCTCCAAAAATGTGGTCTTTCCCTGCTAATAGCATGGTGGCCCTGGACAGGGCTTACTACAGCAGGAGTTGGCTCCCACACACATCCCATCCCTTCCACGGTGCAGAGCGCATCCTATTTTTCAGATACATGCTTCCAATGGTTGAAACAAAAGCAGGTGCTTTGCATTCAAACAGCACCTCCCCATGCAAACACTGTATGTGGCAGAGTCCAATCAGGCTGGAGAGAGACTTCATCTCATGGCACAGGTGCAGTAGCCTCAGAAACCTTCACAGTGGGGACACAGCCACCAGCACTGGATGGGGACAAGTGCCCTGACTTTCCCCTGGTACCACAAACTGCCCAAGCTCCATGGCCAAGGTCATTGGGCATTGTTTTATATTGAATTCTTGTAAGAACTAGGAAACACAGAAATCAAACCAAACCCTGAATCTGTTTACTAAGATCAGAGAAATGTGTGAATATCCAGCTGAACTCCCTCAGGTTAAACAGTCAGGAAAATCTCTGCTCCTGAGCTCCATCTCGTTCAGTGCTGCAATAGTCCAAGGAATAATAAGAACCACCCTGAAGAAACCCTTCCTGCCATTGAATTTCAAAGTTTTCATTAGCAATGAGGTGTTTAATATTTCAGATACATTATTTGAAATTACATTTAAATGTTTTACGCTAAATTTTAAATTCACCCTTCAGATAAATGGGAAGTCTCAGAATCACATGTATATGGAAAGGAGAAGAATATCAGGATTTTAAAGAGAAAACATTAATCAGGCTCAGCATTCTTGGCACAGCAGTCCAGGAAACTCTGACAAACAGACAGGAGGGAAAACTGAAGCATTAAATAACTCCAAGTCAACACTGGACTGGCCGTAGGAAAACATAGCCAGAGCTGTTGCCTGGGGCAGCAGACTGCCAGGGAAAGCACTGGTGTGGTGGGACAGCTTTGGGGCCTTGAAGGATGCAGGCAGCAGGATGCAGGCAGTGGGATGCAGGCAGTGGGGTGAAGGCAATGGGGTCCCAGGTCCAGCTGGAGCCTCCCAGCCCTGATGCCAGCAGCACCCTGTGGAGCTCTCAAGCATGGCACAGCCCTTCCTCTTCACCACCCTGCCCTGGCAAAGGCGAAGTCCATTTGGCTGGGGCTTCCAAGGGCCCTGCCATCATCTCTGATCCCACATGGGCTCTGAAATAACCTGATATCATTAAGCCAAGCAGAAACTGTTGTGCAAACAGCAGTGAAAGGAATGCCTGGTTTCAGCAGGTGGGACAGTCATCATCAGCACTGACAGCACTGGTGTGCTGAGCATGGTTGCCTGAACATGATAACCCCAAAAGCTTCATCACAGCTCTGACAACCCTGATAAGCATCTTGCATCATCATAATACAACAAAACACACCTGCCTTGATGTCTCAGTTAAGCTGTGGCTTTGACTTTCAAGGGCTGCTGCAGATTTGTTTGTACTGGAAGTAGATTTTTCATTTAAAAATGATTGTTGCATTTCTTACACCAAGGCAGTAAAAGCAGCTCTGTGAGCCTCAGTGGGGGACAAGATGTGTGAGCTGGTGGCACAGCAGGGGAAGGTGTGCTGCACAGAGCCATGTGCTACTTTTAGAAGTTGTAGGTGCGAGTTATATTTAGCATTCCTCATTTGATAAACAAGAAATTATTCATGGTAAAACCCATCTCCCCAAAACAGTGGCAGCAGAGCAGACCCCCTCTAGTCTGCCAAAGTCCTTTGGGGTGCATACCACATGCCTAGACCTGTGTTTATGAGATCCATGACGAGCCCTTTAAGGGTGGAAGAAGTCCATCCACCCGGTGTAGGACCAGCCATAGTCTTCTGGATGCTCTCCAAATGTTTAATGGTGGCAGCTGTCCTGTGCCACCACCACAAGCAGGTCTGGGGGAAGGTTTGCCAAGAGACATGAGGCTTTGGGAGCATATGGGACACACAACACACCAACACACAGGCACCAGCTTCACAAGGCCACGTTTTTCAGCTTGGTCTGGGGGTGTCTCTCCTAGAGTCCCACTTTCCAGGCTGTAGATGGTTCTGGAATAGCTGCACAGGGGAATGTGGCAGGGCAGCCACGAGGGAGGCAGCTGTGCCCCAGCCCACAGACAAGCTCCCTGCCAGAGGATCCCCTTCATTTATGCCAGGGCAGAACTGATACAAAGCAGATTGGACATGGAAATGCTGCTCCCATGCTCCATCCTTCCCCTCCCGTCCCAGCACCACTTCTCTTGCCATCATTTCTCAGCAGTAAGGATGAGAGAAAAGGAGATCAGCTATGGCATTGCTCCCCTGCTCAGCTTTGTACAGAGGGTGGTGATGCCATCACAACCAGATGAATGCAGCTTCAGCTCCATCAAGGAGCAATCAGCAGCCAGATCTGGGCTTACCCTCTACAAGGGTAATTCCCCTGTTTTCTTTTTTTGAAACATTTGATTACTCATTTTCTGTTGATACTTTACTTCCTTTTTCATCTGTAGTTCTCATTAGTCACTTGTCAGGGTTCACAAACCTTCTATTTTCTGCATAACATGATCCCACAGGCTTTGGAAAACCTCTTTTTTATTTCCTCATTCATACATGGTGTCTTTGAAACTGAAAAATTAGATGTACCTTTCTGGCCGCCACCTCTCTGTGGAGCCAAATTTCATCAGGTCATTGGGTGAGGCTTGAAAACACCCATTAGAGACTTTTTGGACTGATCATCTCTCAGACTCATTTGATTTCAGACAAGTGACTGAGAATGCAATGAATCATCATTAACTATACAGTTATCCTTCTTTGGATGCTTATCAACAACTGCCAAGGCCACTGCACATGGGTGACAGGCTCCAGCTTAAAGATGCACAAGGTGCAAGGTGGTGGCTGCTCCCAGGGTGCACATGCAGTCCTAAGGGAACTTGAATGGATTTCACACCATAAACTCAAGTCTAGAGATGTCTTGCAATTTCTTCCTATGGGTGGTAAGATATAAGAAACCATAGATATAATTTCTTTAAAAAAATAAGGGAAGACTATTCTATTTTCTCTGGAAGGTGAAGTGTGCATCTGGTAATGTTGCTGTCCTGTGAGCACCAGCCTGACTCACTGGGGCTGGAGAGGCACCAAGGCTGCCTGTGAAATCTTTTCTGATCAAACAGGCATCTCACTTCTTAGAATTTAACACTGAAATCCACAACTTATCTCTCATTTTGCCTGAAAGGAAGAGAATTTGTTGCACATCTCCAGGACATTTCTCTGAGCTAGGAGGGAGGTTTTCCTTGTTTTTCCAAAGTTGAGTGGTTAAAAAAAGTTCTATCTATGACTCCTAAAGCATCCTTCTAACTGGTTAAAGGAGACAGGGTGAGCCCTGCTGACCCCCATCAGCTAGGGAGACCTTGGCAGAGCCTCGACAGACTAAGGGATTGTAGCAGAGGGCAGGGGTCTAGGAGGTTGAGACATGCAGAATGAGTCGGCTTTGGATTAATTTCTGATTTCATGCATCAGTACAATTCTCCCACCGGGTCCTGCAAGGGAAGGACAGGCCTCTGTGACTCACAGGCACTTTGTTTGAGGAGCTGCAGAGGAAGTCATACAAACATAGGGAATACCTTCTGATTAAATAAAAAATCTTTCTCTCTCCAGAGCTTATTTCAAAGCATGTAGCCTCTGCTCTCAAATTAGCCTGACTTGGCCCCATGCTCCAAGGGACACTTTCCAAGGATGACAGCCCACTGGCCAGACAGCTGGCCACAGACCAGCGACCACAGCCAGAGCATGAAACACAAAAGGAATGTCCTTGGGCTGGGGACCAGAGCTGCACATCTGCTGCAGATGCCCCAACCAAGCACAGTCACCAGTGACAATGATCTCAGTTTCTGCTGCTTCTGAACAGCATTTAAAATCACTCTGCAAGGCAGGGAGAAGCATGGCTTCCTACTTTCTGCAGAGGCAGACCACAGAGATAGAACGCTGCTTAACTCCTTCCAAGACCGAGGAACATAGCGTCAATCCCGTGGTGCAAAGGACATTGTAAATCATTTCAGCTTTCCTGTTCAAGATTAATTCAAAGTGAAAGGGCTAAGGAGGGGAAGAGGGAGGCCATCAAGGCTGAGGAGCCTGATGGTTTGGTCTGCTCAGAGGTGTGAAAGTGCAGCTGCCAGCTACAAAAGTGGCAGGGGCAAACGTCTGGGAGAAATCAAAACACTTCAAGGTTGTGCAAGAATGCGCAGAGATGGACTTGGCATGTGTGTGACAGGGATATTCAGAGGAGTGAAAGGAGGTGCTGATCAATCTTTTCAGAGAGGAATGACAGCAAGAAGATAGCTTTGAGACAGAGTGTCACAAATTAGTAAAACTACTGTCAAAACTGTTTGTTTTCTCCCTGATAGGACAGGAAGCCTCACAAGAGCTTGTGTCACCCTTCAGCTGGCTGAACTTCCACTCCGGTGAGTTACATGGGTGTGATGATTTTATAAAGATCACTTATGTGGTGATGAACCTGAAGTTGTCCAAATCCTTCACAGGGGAAGAATAGTCCCCTCAGAATAGTAGCATTGCTGAGACTTCTCACCAGGATTTCTACTTTAGTTACATAGAGCCCACCTCACAAAACCAAAGCTCACCATGTCCCCAGGTTTAGAAAAATGAAAAATTCTGTTAATTTTCAGTTAATTTTCTATTATCTTTTCATTTTTTTAGTTAATTTTATGTTAAGCTTTTGGTTAATTCCTAATGGGCTGGGCCATTTTCTGTTCATTTATTTAATTCCATGTCTGACAAGGATATGGGTATTTAATGTGGCTCTGCCTAGGAGTGAAATTATATCACTGATTTACATCTCATCAGTGCTAATCCTTGTGGGACTTTTTGGTGGAGGTGGAGTTGGATGGAGGCACTGCTGCATGACCCTTGGCTGGAAACTCCCTGCAGCCCTGTCACATTCCTATAGCAGTTATCCCCTCAGTACAGAACAGGAAAGAAAGGTCAGTGCTGATACAACCTTGAGGGGAGCAGGATGGTCACAGCAATTTTACCTCTGAGTGAATATTTGCAAAAGAGTTGATGTGTGTGAGATCGACTGATGAATGTGCGTACACAAGTAGACCACAAGTTCCATCTTCCTTTCTGGTTTTATCACCTCTTTTTTTTCCACCCTGGCTGCAATCTAAGAAAGTATTTGCATGTCATTAGTGGCTTTAAAAAGAATAAAGAGAAAAAGGTGGAGTCCCAACTTCACAATTCGTTTTTTTTCCAGCAGTAAAAGTCCATCCTGCCCACATCTTTCCCTTCTGCCCTCTCTGCAGGAACTCTCGTTTCTTTAGATATTTTGGAGATAAAAGCAAAATCCCCAGTGCTCACCGACAGGTTTTGCTACAGCCTTAGCTCCTACTGCTTTTTCCAAGGGAAGAAATTTCCTGCAGTTTGAACCTGGCTACAATTTATGGTACCAGCAGGTACAGCCATCCATGCAAGGCAAGGTTAGATGGGGCTCTGAGCCACCTGATCTAGTGGTCATTGCAAGGGGTTGGAACAAACTGACCTTTAAAAGTCCCTTCCAACCCAACCCGTTCTATGGTTCTATGATTCAAAACATACTATCCATTCCTTCCCTTTAAACCATGCTGCAATCTGTTTTATCTCCACGGCCACAGTGGTGCCTGGGACAGGCGAAGTCCTGAACCACCCAGAGAAGGGGGCAAACAACAGTCTCAGGTGTAATTCTGCTTTCTGAGGTGTGCAATGCACAGGGTCACTGAAAGGGTCCACACTACTCATGAACTCACTAAAATAAAAAGAATCACAGGATTTTTTAAAAAGAGGCCATGTGTGCACCACAGAGACCGATATTCACCACTGCCTGAATTGATGCAAATCCCTTGATAGCGCAAGGCAGAGACAGCATTCCAATGGATGCTGCCCACTAAGGTAACACACAGTGGGTTAACCTCAGCTCTGGAGTAAAGCAAATCTTCTGACTGCAGAGAAACATCAGGAATATCAGTGTGACTCCAGCAAGGCAGGAAAACTACCCCAGGTCCCACACCAGCATATCCAGGGCACGCAGGAAAGGGAGCACATTCTGCTCCACACCTGGCTGCTGCTTTCAGGGTGGCTCATCCAGCAAAGGCTCCTGAAGGCTGAGCTGTGGAGAACGGCAGGGGAGATGCCTCACTCACCAAACAATTAGCAAAATGACTGAAAACAAAAGTCTGAACAAGGTGGCTCCTCAGGGGACAGAAGTACCTGGCAGCATCTCCAAAACCTGGCTTGTAGCTAACAAGACAGTACCTTCTGATTTAATTAATACCATGTGAGGAAACCAATGAAGTTTCGTGTTCTGTGAAACATCAGCTTAAGGACCAGTAGGAAAATGCCATGAGTGTGGAAAAACCAGCATTTCGGCTCTCATCAGCTTAGATGGCACCTGTGTGTGTGGGTCACCTGTCCTTGCCTCAGGGGAGAAGCACAAACAAAGCAGTCTCTCTAGCTATGTTCCGCTTGAGTTTTTTTAAGGGCAAGAAAACCAAATGCACATTAAAGAATGTCAGTTACATAATAAATCTCCTGCAAGATTCAAATGGCATAATTTAAATTACAGCTAAAACACATAAACACAACATTCTGAGGTTTTGGCTAGTAAAGACCTGATGTCCTGCAGGTGAAATCCTGGCATGGCGTTCATTTCTCTTGGGACGAGTGTAGAGGAGCTGTGCAGCAGGGTCAAAGGCAGCCCTGATGGGGGACTAGGGGACAGGAGAGGGCTCTGCACACCAAGGACGCACTGTGGCCACCCCAGAGCCCAACTGCAGCTTGAGGAGCAATTCTGTCAGTGTCCTCATCAATCATCAGTGCTATGCACCCCATCAGCCAAGCTTCCTGCAGACAAAGTAAAATAAGACACCAGCCACATGGTTTACACCTCCTCAGGAGAGCACAGAAACTGGATAAATGCTCCTCAAAAAGAGCAGAGGAGCTGCTTTTCTGTCCCCCCAAGATACTGAGCTACTCCAGCAGTCAATTGCTGGTCCCTCTCCCCAGCACAGGCCCCTCGTGGTGTTAGGAGTCTCAAAATTGTCATTTATGTCTGAGCATGGTACCATTGAGTAATTCATGGGGTTCTAATGACAAGCACACAGAACAAGGGCAGAGAACTAATTAGTAAAGGTGAGAGTATGATTTAATGTAATTACAATATTAAGTAGGGCAAATATGGATGTGGAAGTCCAAGAGACATTTAGTTACTTTGCATCAATCTTTAGACAATATCAGTTCATTAAAATGCTTTAGCATTTACAATCAGAATGGCTCAAATATCCGAATTACGTAGCTCCCGCTGAACTTCTGGGGGAGTCCTTATTTTAGAAATGTGTAGTTTCCTCACTAAGATAAGAAACTAACAGCTTCCATTTTACAGGTGACTACTCGCCTTTTGTGGTGAAGCATTAATCATTTCCTTGCACCAGAGCACATATAAGAGGCAGCCAGGAGGCAGGCAGATAAGCCAGCCCAAGGAGGGGAACACAGCCCCTTTGCCACAATGCTGTGCCTGCTTGGGGTCATGCTGTCAGTGCTGTGCCTGGTGTCCCCCGCACCATGCACCACAGGCACAGCCTGCCCTGCCAGCGCCCTCTTCAAGGAAACCATCCAAGTCCTTCGGAACCTAAGCTCTAAGGTTGGTCCATTTTCTCTGTGCCCCGTGTCTGACTTCCTGTGTTAGCAGGGAACCTTCTAATGTGATTTTTACCAATCTCTTCCAGGGCAGCAGTGAAATCGCACCTCTGGTAAGATCTCTCTGTGGTTCACTTTGCAATGCTGTGGGCTCATGGGGTGGCTAGCTGCTTTTCGAGAGGGAGGGGGAAAGCAGATGTTGCTATAGACCATTCAGGATGCTCTTGTGCTCTTAAGTCAGGTCTTAGATGGCAGCCAAGTCGCTCTTTTGGTTTTTTGGGAGCACCACAGTGGGGTTATGTGTGCTGAAAGATCACGTGCAGGGCTCTGCTCTCTTCAGAGTTATCAAACAAAGATCTCCCTGAAACACCAGTGCTTGGGGCTCTGCCTTCAGTATAGCAGTGCAGAACAGCTGGCTCCCAGACAGCATTGGTTATCTCTCTTTTCACAGACAGATAATCAGAACTGACTGTCTTCCAGAGTCAGATGGAGACAGGTACCTTACTGCCATTGGAAAGTGGGGAACAGGCTGTTTCCCTGCCTTTTTGGGAAAGAAATACCCATGTTGTTAGAGACCAGTGCCAGCAGTGGCATCAGCAGTGCATTTCCTGGGGAAGCTCAGGAGGTAAAGCCCAGGTAGCAGCGCCGGAGGTTAAAGATTCTACCAAGAATCACTGCTTTCCCATGCCTGAGTCAACTAAGGAGGCAATAAAAAAACAAACAGTGCCCAGTCCTGACTAGTTCCACCTCCACAGACTCACTCTGTAACTTTTGAAGGTAATGTCAGCCTTCAGCAGAAGGAAAGCACTGGATTGCACAGTTGCTTCTCTACTCTACAGATTATTATATAATTTTATAATAATTTTTTGTAATTTTGGCCTCAAATCATTGTGCAAGATTATTTCCTGTAGCAGGCATTTTGATTGCATTAATGTGATGTAATTTGTGCCAGGAACACAGTACAGAAAAGACAAAATTACTAAACTTTGTTATTCCAGAACAACACAATGGAGGTGGGAGGGGATGCAGCCACCTATCTGGAAGGATTTATTGAAGCCCTAAAAAACAGCAAAGAGAGTGTGGAGCAGAGACTCATAGTTCTGAACCTGCAGAAAATCCAGACTTATGGAGAGTCATGCACCGGATGGACGGTATGTTTGGGCTGAGTCCCTGCTCGCTGTTTCCTACTGGTTTAGAGGAGCATGAAGGATTCTGTGGTTTTTCCTGGTTGCACTGAGAAGAAGCATCTGACCAAAGCACCCACTGCCTCCTGGTCATGTGGCAATGGAAGCAGCTTCCAGCCAGCAGCTGGCACTTGGCCATGGCCCAAGTGGCTCCTCTGCTCTGGTCACCCCTTCCCAATGTCTCCTTGTTAAGGCAAAGCCCATCACCAAGTGGAGGTGCTCTGGTGCAGGTAGGGACCAGAGCCTTGGCTGAGAAACAGCTGCACAAGGTGTAATTTGTAACACATTCCTTGGCCATTCAAACCCCAATATCTTCATGGGAGCCTGTGTGGTCTTAAAATTAATTATTAAGAAAAAAAAAAAACCTAGTCAGGGAACAAAATGTAACTTACATGTCCTAATTCTTTTCACTCCTCTCCTTTCAGTCTGCCCTCAAGGAACATCACTGGAAGGCAGAGAAAGACTATGATTTTTTCAGTAATTTGGAATATTTATTAAGGTTCCTGGGTCACAATGCCCTTCCAGAGGAAACAAACTAAGCTTCAAAGGAGTTTGAGGCACCTGTCCAGATTGCCAGAAGACCTGACCTTAGCATATTCTCCTTCAAGCAACGCTATTGGGAGCTGTTATTTATTCAGATCTCTATTATTATTTATTTATTCTATTTATTTAGAGAAACTTCAAATTATTTATTTTTACAATGAAGAAATACAATAATTATTTGCTTTAGGAGAGCTGCTCTGGGGATCCAGTTTGGGGGTTGTTTTCACACTATTTCTCTTACATGCTGTTCCAAGCCCTAGCTCCAGGGCCCAGCTCTGCATCACCCAAGTGCTCTCAGAGCCAGGACAAGGCCAGCCTATGGGACAGAGCCATCCATGTCACTCAGCACCTCCACCTCCCCTCTAGGAGGCTGAGGCACTTTCAGGGGACAGTCTTCTAAAAGGATGCACTTTTTCAAATTATACCTAAATACTTCTTTTAACTGAAGACTCTTATTATGCCACAAATGCAGTGACAATCATTTAAAATGTTAAAAATGTGAAGTGCAAATTGTGTAAGCATGACTGTTCTCATTACAGCTGTGTGTTGCTGGCACAGGACTTGTACATTTTTTACGTTTAAGTATTTGGGAAACTTGTATGCAGAACTCTATGAAATGTACCCAAACTCTAACAGAATCTATGCAAAATAAACTTCCTGTACAAAGATAGAACTGGCAGTTTTTCTTTCGCGGCACATATAACACAAGCACACATGCTTTTTATATAAAAAAGTATATTGCATTATATATTATATATATATATATATAATATGTGATATGAGATATATGTTTTAGCTATATCTAGATTGCATACTATATGATATATTTATAGAATTAATTTTATAACAAACATAAATAGATATTTATGGTGATGTAAGGAACATTCTATCTAAAATTAATTTTGTTTGATTTAATAAATGTCTCCTACCAATGAGGTCTGGACAGTGTCAGCAGGGTATCATATTCAGAAATCTTTAAGTTTATTATATAGTCTATAGATGAATGACAAGAGATTGTGTAGAGGATCACCATCCTTAGGTCCAGACACCACCTAATACCACTAGTGTTTTCAAATTTGGGTAAAAGTGGCACTGAAATAGTGCATTAGGATTTTGTTTCTTTCTTTGCTTTCACTTCACGATGGAGATCTCCCTCCAGCATCTCCTCTTTTCCTTCCAGTTGGATATTCTGATTTCAGGAAGATCTACCCATGCAGAAGAAAGCAAAATGTAGCTGAAAAAAAATTCTTTTTGGGGCTCTGATGGGGATACTGACAGGGACATCAGCATTGTTGGACACACACCTTCCCCTCTGAGGGGATCCTCCTACCAGAACTTCACCTCCAGGAAGCAATCCAAACCTAGTCCACCATATTTATGTACTTTTGCAGGCATCACTGAGGACCTACAAAGAATTTCCCTAAAATACACTATTCATGGAGAATTTAGCAGAGAGGAATGGCTGTGCAAGCCATGGTGTGTCTGTGGGATACCCCAAACACCACGTTATCTGCAGGAAAAGGCAGGTTGAAGAGGCAGGGAGACCCATGCTGGAATCTGCAGGAATCCCTTAAGGAGACCCACATGTTTGAAAAATTAGCCAATTTCTGTAACAACACCTGAAGAGGAGTTTCTTGAGTGTGGGGGAAGAAAGAAACAGTAGTCACTGTATGGACAGGGAAAAAAACACAATCCAGCAATAGGTTCAGCCATCATCTCTCTGCCACCCCAAAATAGTCAGGAATAAAACATTAACCAATACCTACAAAAATACAGAATGCAAAAAAATAAAGGTTTGACATTTTTAGTGGCTTTAGGTCAAAGCAGCTAACCCTGTGAGGGGGTGAGAGGGCAGGAAGAAGGTGACCCTGGGTACATCAGTGCTTTGGGATGGAGCTTGTAACTCCTGTAAGGACAGGACTCACAAAGGACCCAAAGGAACATTCTAGTCCCATCACCCCCAGACTGGCACACAGCCTGCTGAAAAGCTCATCTGAAAGGGTTGGTACTGACCTCCAGCTCAAAGGTTGAAAGCTCTTTGGGGAGCAGGAGCACAATCCTACATACTGCATGCAAAGCTGGTCTCTCCTTTGGGACTGGGTGCAAAAGACAGGAACAGTTAACCTTCTGAGGAGGGAAGGGGCCATGATCCCGTGGGATGCAAGGGGAAAGCATAGAAAAAGTTTGCTTCCAAAGAAAGTTTTACATTTGTTAGCAGAAATCTTCTGAGGGGGAGACAAAGAAATGGACCAGGACTACTGCGAAATGCTGAGGACCATTGCTCATGGTGGGGAAGGAAGATCGGAAAATGGTGGGACATTGGAACAGGCTGCCCTGAGAAACTGGGGGTGCCCCATCTCTGGAAGTGTCCAAGGCCAGGTTGGATGAGGCTTGGAGCAACCTGGGATAGTGGAAGGTGTCCCTGCCCATGGCAGGAGACTGGGACTAAGTAAGCTTTAAGGTCACTTCCAACCCAAACTATTCTGTGATTCTATGATCCTACAATAATGTTTCCCTTAGAACAGGCTGGGGAACAGCAGACATACATACTCCCAGACACGCCTTCCCAATCATTTGCTCAAATACAAATAAAATTATTATCACTATTATTCATCTCCCCCAGGCGACCCCTCAGCCCTTAGGCTAGGGTAAGTCGCAGAGCAGGCAACCGCTCCTTGCTGCATTTGCCGCACGCGAACGGCTGTGCCGAGGTTCGGCAAGCATTTCTTCCCCAAAAGAGGGCCCCGAAGATGCGTGTGCAAGTGACGGTGGCTGTTCTCTAGGTGGCAGCCCTGGCCCGTCCTCTGCCACAGCGCTGGCATCAGCCGGAGGAGACCGACAAAAAGAAGGGCTGCCTGTGAGTTACTCGCTCAGAGTTTTAATCATCTTTTCTCAGTATTACTCTAAAGAGCTCAGAGCTGTCACAGAAAGGTGAAAGAAGACTTCAGACGAGCTGTTTTCTGAACGAGCCTGAAAAACGGCTCATGTGCCCCAGTTCCCCTGCAGTGCCCAAACCCACTGATAAGGCATCCCCTAGGTGTACAACTCTCAGGCTTTAATGTCAAATATTTTTCACCTCTTTGAGAAATTTGGTGTTCTGTTTGTTTGTCCCAGCTTCTCAAAATTCCTTGTGCCAATACTCTTGAAACCCTTCAGCTGGTTAAAAACATGAGCAGTCCTGTTTAGAGTATTTTTGGTATAAAACATGTTTTTATAAAAACCTATAGATCAAAGGGGTTTAATAAAGCACAGCAGATTCTCACCTCTCATTACAGAAAGAGTTAAAAGGCAAACAACTCTGTCAGGCCCCATAGCTTCTAAGAGAAGGCTGGCTTTGAGCTGGAGTCAGTGCAGGCGTGAGGGCTCAGCACCGACATCCGGCCACTGCAGCATCACCGAAACATGCATCCTGTGCACAGGGAGCTGCTCTCTGAGCATAAGCCTATTGATACTATCTTGCTACTTCTCTCCAGCAGCTTCAAAGCTATTTGACATTAAGTCAGAGTATGTTTTCCAGGTAGGCGTGTATTAAAAGGCACGATGCTGTTCCAAAAGGTATCTGATGCAAAAATGATTCGATAAATGGGTCTAGAAGGTGTCAGTATTTGCCTAATGGCTTAGGTGAACATACAGCCCACATAGGGCTTTGTGTCTGGTGCGTCTGGTTATTAAATCCTTGTATGCAGTAAGGTGGTGGTTGAACCTCTTGCCCATAGCTTTCCCTGGGGCAAATGATCCAGACAGAAGTGGGAGAAGGTAAAGGAGACTGTCCTTTCCTGATTTCTCCCACCTCCAGAGATGAGGAGCAGAATGGGCTTCCTCATGTTACCAGCAGATACTGAAACTCACATAGGAGAAAGTACAAAGGCATTTTAGTTGATTATTTACATGTTTTGCATCCTTGGGTGTGCCAGTTTAGCACATCTAAACTTTCATCTTGGTAACTCATTTTAATCTACTCTACCTCAGGTTGTCAATTGAAAAGAGATGCCCAAAGCTACTTGGTCTTGCAACAGACTGGCTGGGAAATGAGGGGGCCTGGACAACAATAGACCAAGAGCAGCTCGATACTAAAATGTTGCCCTTTGAGAGAATAATTCAGGCCTCTCATCAGAGAGCTGAACCAAAGCAGTGCCGGAAAGTACAGCCACAACAATCATTTCTCACATGCTTTTTGCTACAAGAACCTTTCACAAAACAATGTAAATAACTTCTCCAGTTTGCAAAGCAGGTAAATGAACAGTGAATAACATAGCCATGGTTAACATGTAGACTTGTTTTTATAGTAGGGACAAGCCAAAACAGACAAAGAGCTTAGAACATCATCCAGTCTCAAATATTCATATTAGTAGTAGAGTAGTATTGTTGTTATTAGTATTATTATTATTTAGAAGATTATCCAGAAGGAAACATATCCCTGACTCAACACAAAATTTCCCTAATCAAATCTGGAAAAACCCATCTAGCAACTCTGTGCTTTGTCAGACATTTTCTATGAAATTACATATCTAAAAATAAAATATAGACTTAGAATAGAATTGGGCTATACAGGAAATATTTAGGAGAGACCCTAATACCAACTGGCCCAGACTGACAGGGATATTGGCAAAGCTTGGCGTTCTAGCTGGGAGCTTGGCTCTTCCCTCACCCATCCCAAAGAGCACTCGCCAAGCATGTTGCTTCTGGCACTGAACAAGGAGTTTCTCCCAGCTCTCTGATGGAGCCAGGGCTGTTCCTGAGCACAGAACAAGGTAAGGCAGCCCAGGTGTCTGGGGAAGGTTGTGAAACCTCCCACTGTACTGCCAGGTATGGTTGGCACCAATGCTGATGATACGTAATTTCCCTTTCCTTGGTGGCCAGAAATAACTTCACAGAGCTCCCTTGATTACATTTCTTTTATTGGCCGTAACATTAATTGCTACCCAGCATAGAACAAATTACCCATTTTTGTCTTTAGAGCTGCATTGACTTCATGTCTGGAAGATAACTCTCTTGTGTGTTCACTCTGCTCTGAGCTGATTGTGCTGAGAGAGCCGCAGTTACTCTGAAAGCTGGGGGAGCCCTGGCTCCCCTCCTGAGGGATGCTAGGGTCCCACCCGAAAGCACCCCTGACACACCACCACACAAAGTGGCACTGTCCTTGCAGCCCCTCTTGTGACTTACTAATATGCCCCCACGTAAATCACCTCATTACCTTTGGGAAGTGTTACATAAGGGCCCAAGTATCATTAATGAAGAAGCAAACAAGCTGCAGTTGCCACCTGAGACTGCAGATTTGCATAGCATTGTCATACAAATTAATTATGCCAGGGTAAAATCCAGCTCTCACACTTACGAATTACAATGAACAAACAGTCTATTGTTTTCTTTTCAGGTCAAAGAGAAGATATTTGCTGTAGAAAAGTAGTCAGATTTGCAGGGCTGCTATACATGTCTGTGCTCCCCCTGCTCACACATGCTCGCCCAAGTCACACTGCAGAGATGTAGATGATTAATTAGGTCCTATGGGCTCCATCTTTAGCTGATATTAGCTCCGGAGCTGCTGAAATCGTTGAACTGCAAAAATTTACAGCAATATAAGATGTAGTCTTATCCAAGGGGAAGCAATCTCCTTCATGGCTGTGTTACTACAAGTTTCCTCAGATATTTTCCTTAATAGATCAAAGGAGAACAGCTTCAAACTGACAGAGGGCAGGGTTAGATTGGATATTAGGAAGAAATTCTCCCCTGTTAGGGTGGTGAGGCTCTGGCACAGGTTGCCCAGAGAAGCTGTGGCTGCCCCATTCCTGTAAGTGTTCAAGTTGAGGCTGGATGGGGCTCTGGCCAACCTGGTCTAGTGGAAGGTGTCCCTGCCTGTGGCAGGAGGTTGGAACAAGATAAACTTTAAGGTCCCTTCCAACCCAAACCATTCTAGGATTTTATGATTATTTTGTTGTTCTTTTACGATATTCATGCCCTTACACAACACTTTTTCTTGCATTAAAGCATTGCTCTGAAGTTAGACACTTTAGGAAATTTACCAGAAATTTTATCATTAAAATCATAAAAGTTTCTCAAATCAGATATGTTGATAATTCAACTGCTCAAGTTGTCGTTGTTTTCTGATTTGAATGATTTATGAATGAGATAAGATAGCAATCACATCCTGCACTTACTCATCCTTATATAAGCCAGCTTCATATCTGCCAAGAGAGAAGAGCTTGAATTCAAAGCCCTTTTCAGATAACAGGGGTCAAGCTCCCAAATTAACACCTTTAAAATGCATCCTCATGTATTCTTGCTACTATTGAGTTCTGGGGTGTCCAGTTACTTTCTCCCTCTGAAGGAAATGCCTCATCTGTTGAACAAGACTAAATACTCACTAATTGATGAAATGCTTTGTTTGCTTGAGGCTGAAAATGAGCCCATAAATGTAAATAATTTCCCTGCTTCCCTTACACCAGATTTACTTTTTGAGATGATTTCCAATTTGTGACTAACAGATTTCTGTTGTTTCCAGGAGACGTTCTTCAGACCACTTCACATAAAGGTAAGAACTTGCTGTTTCTATTTTATTATTATCAGTCAGAGTCTCCAAAGAGAACTTGGAGCGTAACCTCTGACATAGCAAGTCTGAGGACATTTAAAGCAAGCTGTAATTGCTGCAGATGCAAGTGGTGTCCCAAAATACTGATGTCCTATTTTTAAAAGATTATGAGAATGTGGCTAGTAACCATTCTAATTGTTACCAAAGATAATTACACCCTACCTCAATTTTTATCAGTTCTTTTAAATGTTTTTCCAGAGAAATTTCTGTTGGTGATTGCAAAATCTGGTCTTCAAAGGACCGGCAATATAAAGAAAATGGTTAAAGTAGCTCTCTCTAAGTGTCCTACTTCCAAAGCAAAGACAAAATGAATCACTCTCTGACTTAATGGAATCGAATCAAATTCCCAGTGTGGTCACATCCACCATGGACAGAAACTGGACCCTTTTTATTTCAAAATTTCTAGCTATAATAGTTATGAAAACTGTCCTTACAACACTTCTGAAAAGAAGGTATAAGACAAAATCCTAAAAAGAAAAAAAAGAAGTTTAGATTTCCGTAGAAAAATGTCATATTCAATATGATTAACAGTCCTTTTAAGAAAGAAAAGCGTTCTTGTTGCAAACTAGAACACTACATATTTTCCCTTTTTCTCCTAGAAACTGAGCTGTGCACATAATAACACTGAAATATTTATTCACGAACTAAAAAAGATTTCCACACGGACATGCATGAGAAAAGTGGAGAAAGGTATGCAAAGGCTAGAAAAAACCTGCTACATTTTGAAGGTAAGCTTCTACTATTTGTTTAGTTTGAGTTTCAAACATTTTCTTGTAATTATCCATTTATCCAGGTTTTTTAACACCAGGTGATTTACCACTCTCACATTTTATCAAAGAAATTGTCACTCTTTTTAAATTTTGAACCAGCTACAGCCCCAGGGAAGGATACCAAGCTTTCTCTCTCATGCACAAATTCATTCTTATGGAGACCATATCAATATGGCTCAGTTAAACCTGCAGTAATGAAGATTATATATTAGGTGCAATTAATAATGACCTGTACAGATTGTCCTTCAGGAAGAACAAGACAATTAACAGCAGAAAAAACAGATCAGAAGTACTACAGAGAAAAGAATCTGCCTTTTGAATCCAAAAGAGGGAAAGACAGAGAAATTAGGGGTTAGAAAATAGGGTTTGCATGGACCAGTGGCTGAATTTCCAACAATAACTGTGTTTAGGTAGCTCCCTGGAATAGAGAAGCAGGCTTTAGGAAGAAAACCAGATAAGCATCAATTTTCTATCTATTGCAGCTGCAGAATAAGCTATGTCTAAGTCTGTCATCCAACCAACCCATGATCCACACTGCTGCAGCTGGGACTGTGCTGGGACCCAGCCAGTGTCCCACGCTTCTCCACAGTCCCCAGCATTTGGTATTGTGAGAGAAATGTTTTTGACTTTCTTCCAGATTGGCAGATGACTCCTCTGCCCCCCAAAAACAACACAAAAAAGTCTGCAGTACTGTAAAAGTCAAAGAGAAATAGTTAATGACTAACAATTTCTAAGAATTGTGTGAAATGGTTTTTGGGGGTGTGAAGGGCAGCATCCTGCTCCATCCCAGTGAGCTGAGACAGAATGTGCAGCATCTGTAACTCATGCATCAGTACCTCCTTTTTGCTCTTAGAAATCTTCATCCAATGACAAGAGATGCTTAGAGAAGGCAAAGACTAATTTCTCACGATTTAAAGAGAGTCTACAAGAATTCTTGAGATGGGTCAATGCAAAGCTGGACTGCAGCAGTGTCGGGAGAAGTGAGTCGGATTTGTACTTGGATGGCAAATGCAGCTGCCGTGACCTCTGGAAATCCCACCGAGGCTTGGGCTAAGGAAGAGTTGCCCAGGCAGTGAGAGGCTGGCTGGGAAAGGGAGGTGGAGATATGGCTGTTACAAAGCAGTCTTTGCTAATTAATGCAAATATTCTGATGCTAATTAATGTTAATTTTTGCTGGCTAATGCAACGAGGCAAATTAAAACTGTACACAGCAATTAAAGCTTTGTATAACAAGCATGGCCAAGTGTCATCATTTATTTTGTGTAGTTATCGAATGTGAAGCATCTTATGCCACCAGAGTTTTATGGTATAAGGATATATGTGTGTATGGGGATTGCACAAAAGGAACAGAAAACCAAGCACTGACCCACAGACCAGGGGATCCAGCACAACCCCCAGGAGGGTGGAAGAGACCCAACACCCACTATTCCATGTGCTTTAACCTCCAGCACAAAATTCATGCTTTTAGTTTCCACTGCTTTATGATGAGCTTTAACATGAAGCTGACTTAATAAACCTTGAGGTTCCATGTGCTGCCACTGCAGCTGCAGTGTCTTCTCCCAAAGCACTGAACAGACTTTACTTTGAATTTTTCACATTTTTTCACTATACAGCATTTGTACAGGTTATGACTAGATCCAAACCGATGCTGAAGCTCATGCCTTAAGAAAAATACTGAGCATAATATTCCTTGCACAAGACCTCGCACACAGCTGTGTGTAAATCGGTACAAACCAGATGCCAAAAGCTGTTTTCTGCTATATACCTGTATTTTTGAAAAAGTCTTAGGCACAGACTTAAATGTGACAAAGTTTTAAAAAATGCAGACTATCACAAGGTAGTGGTTAAGGCCAATTCTAGTCATGGCAATACCAGTACTCCTAGTTTGCACTAACAACACCAAGATAACAGACACAAAAGGTCATGGATGATGGGTCTCCTAAGGGTTGTTGATGCCTGTTCTCATGTGATTTACAGGCACAACAGATTTCAAAGGTTTTGTCCTCACAGATAGAAAAGATGAGGGAACCCAGACTTCTCTAAGTACAGACAGAACTACAATTTGCCATAAAATTGAGCTAAAAGACAATTGGCTTGTATAATAACAAATCTAGCTGACATCAAATAAAAATCCATAGCTCTTCTAAGCCTAGAAAAAGGCTGGACCCAAATTAGAAACTACTGTGATAAAACATAATGGAGTCATCAACTGGTTTTCTAACTCTGAAATATGACAGATATCTGTTTGCTAGATGAATCTTATCTTGGTGCTTAGACCTTTGCTACCGCTGAACACGCTTCACCACTCCCACTCACAGCCTATCTAACGTTGGTGAGTTTTGGACAAGGATTGGTGTTGAAGCCACTAACAACCATGGAAACTCCTTGTTATGGCAGTATGATCTATCACACATGTAAACCTTGTAATTCATACAGACACACAAGCCAGAAGGTTTGCACCTTTTCCCATCATGTCTGGATCGCTAACCAATATCCAGTCTAGACTGGACCATCAGAGCTAATTTTTGGAGCTGACGAAACAGTGGTAAGAGGAAGAAAGAGACACAGCATTTATAAGGCATGTGGAGAAAAGTATTTGTCCTATTGTCATGCTTCAGTCCCAACATACGGCATTTTCTATCACGCTCAACAGACCCTGAATCATGAGGCATCTCAGGCTGAAACAGCAGTGGTGATGAGGTGGTACAGGTCTTGCTGTAGCTCCCTGCATCTTTTTGCATCCTAGGCAAGGTAAGCACTCTGGAAACCCCCACATCACAGAGAACCCTGAAAACTGAAACAAAATGATAAACTGGGAAAGCTCAAAGCCTATGAAAACATCTGAGATCCCAACATGATCTGAATTGCAGCAGGGTTCTGTAGGGCCATATTCACACAGCCATGTGAAGGATGAGTTTCCGTGGTTGTGTGTGAAAGGATGGGACCTACACAAATAAACAAGCCTGCTGAATTGCTGTCCTGAAATTCTTCACAGCACATACAGTAAATGCAACCAACTCCTGGCCTTCCATTCAGAGCAGCTGCTGAGTAATATATGAATTTGCTCGTGTATTCAGCCCCACCTCAACTGCCAGAGGACTATGAAAAATATTGGAAGATACCCAGTTTAAAAGTAGTTTGTTTTAAGCCTAGTGTTTTTCTTTCTCAAAATCACTGTTTAATATTATGTATCTGTGATCTCACCTTTGTCCCGGGGTTTTCCTCGAGGGCATGCAGCTCCCTCCCCTGCCCTGCCCAAGCATTTCAAAGCACAACTCAGTTTAGAAAACAGAAAGAAACTGAAGAGCACGTAGTTTAGTTTCATGAACCCTAGAGATGACCAAAGTGCTCCTGTCCAACCCTGTGAGAAAGAACAGATCAGTCCACAATATTTTCTGGAGCTGGCCTTGTTCAAACACACCCTAAGGATTTCACAAAACCCCACAGAATAAGAGATATTACACCAGTCAGTGTTTGAACTGGGATGGTAAACAGAAGAGTAGCATTATCATCAGAAAGATATTTATTCTGCAGGAGTCCACGATTTTAAGGAGTCCTTGTCAGAGAATGTCATTTTATTACCAGCTGTAGTCAGGTTGGCTGAGATACAGTTGGGTTTTCCCACTGAGCGCCCACCTACTCCAGCAGCTCCTCCAAGGTTTAACCTTATTGTAATTCAGTTTAACTTTTAAAATTCCGAGCATGACATTAGGGCTTAGTATTCCTCTGACTTGATCAGAAAGTCCTGTAGCACTCCCAGCATGACTCATATTTGGTTTTTTAAGTTCATAAAGAGGAGGGAAAAAAACCCCAGCCACCTACTCACACTCTTATTATATCCACTCTTAAATTCAGGTCACTCCCCCCCATATAAATGTTTATTCTTTCATACATCTACTTGCAGCCCTTGCATCAAGGAAATGCAGAAAAGGAAACCAATTTAGAATTAAAATCTGACCTTTCAAATTTGTAGGCAGCAGCAGCATTTTCCTCTGCAACTTTATAAATGCATTTATTTTGAATGTTTCCTGCACACATATGTTGCCCTCTCACATAAAGTCCTCAAGGTCAAAGCCATGCTCAGTTATTCCTCACATTTTATGAGATGAAACAACCAAGCAAAACTTAACAAGCATATTAACCAAGCTTAATAAACAAGCATAAAAAATTATACACCAGCACCCCGGTGTTTTTTCAGGTATCAGAGTATGTATAATGATAAAACAACCAAACCTGGGCAAAGCTTTTAAAAATACTCTAATGAAGCCTATACTTCATGCCAGTGCTTCTATAGAAACACGAAGACACATAATTTAGGATGATTCCTGATATCATCCATCAGTGTGAAGTTATGAGAGAAGACTCGCACAAGTTTAACCCACAGTATTTGACCCAAAGGAAACACAGGCAGATAACTTCAGCATGTAAATTCTTCTCCTTTATCAGAGTAGGGAAATAAACCAGGCACTGAGGCTATAGTACCTGTTTAAAATAGCTGAAATATTTGAAGCTTTTTTTTTGTGTCTTAAGATACAAACACCTGTTAGCCACATCCTTGAGTCACAAATGCTGTGAGCAGATAAAGAATATATTCCTATTAACAGAAACCATAACCTTCAATAACAATAATAGAACAGGACAGAATAGAAAATAATTTTAAAAACTCATATAAAAAAAGAAGTCAATGGAAGAAATGGCAAGTATTAAATAATTTGTTTGAGCTAACAGCACATCAGCAATCCATACACTATAAGTCTGGTTATCATTGACAGTAACCTTATGTAAAGGGTATAAAATAATTCATTTCCCAAAGATGTAAGACCTACAGAAACCCCATCTGATTCCAGTCGGAAACAATCCTGAACCAACCCTAAATCTCTATATCCAAAGTTATTTGAATATTCATCCAGACTTTGAAACTTTTCAAGTGCAATGCTCTAAATAATCTCAAAGGCAATGGAAAAAAAAAGAAATCTGGATCTAATAGTCTTGGCAGCAGCACAATCTGTGTTCTAATAACTTCTGTAAGTACTGGGCTCGCGTGTCTTGAAACCTATTTTTATCTGTGATACACTTCACATGCAAGGACTTTTAATTTTTATTACTCGCAATTAAATGTTTCTTCTCTGCCTTCATAACAGGATCTAAACATTGGGTGCAGGACAGAACACTGAAGGGACCTGAGTGCACTTTTAACTACCTACCACAAGCAAACAACAGAAAGAATGGGAAAGCCCCATCCCTGCCTCCCTCTGCTATCTGTAGCAGCATCATCCCTATTCTCTCTCCTGACCTGAGCAATCCTGCTTGCAGAGAAGCAGGAGGCACATCCCATCCACCTCCCTACTGAGTCAGCACGGATCCACTCTACGTAAATTCAGACACATTATCCTTGAAAAGTCACAGTTGTCCCAGAAGCTGCTGGCAAATTCAAACGCATCACAATAATGGCTGCTCTTCCTGAACTTCAATGTTACTCTCAAAAAATTGCGTATTTGAAATAAATTGTGTAAAAAATACAACAGCTAGACACAGAGGTACAAATTGTTTTTCTGGTGGCCAGAAGGCTACTGGATGTATCTGGTAATTTCCAGATACATTTTCAATTTCCAAAGTACACCATGGGAGTAAGCTTACCTTATTGCTTCTTTTTTCTTGCCAAGGTGCTACACGGAACAGAGTCAGCTGTGATCATTGACAGCATGTAATGGAAGAGGTTTAAAAGGTATTTTAGCTTTAGAAAAGTTATAAAGGAAGGTAGGAAATAAAACAGAAAGAGGTGTGATAGACTGAGACCTCCCTCCCTGAGATGGAGGGGTGAGATAAGGCTGTGGTTGACGTGGTGGGAGCTGAGCACAGGCAGTGGTCATCGCTGTGCCCCCACTTCCTGCCCCATCCAGAATTCATTCCCTAAAAGCACATAAAGCGAAATTAAAATGAGCTTACTTCAGTTTTTGACATGAATGGAGGGCTGCTGGAAGGTTGGGGATGGATAACCTTGGGTTAGGTACTCTGCATCCCAGGCATGGGTCCTGCCTCCCCAAACCACATGGCTGAGAGCAGGGGACATCACTGCAGTGTCCACCTGGTTCCCATCCTCTGCCAGGCTGTGAATGCAGGGCAGGCTCAGGCCCATAGTGTCAGGTCTGGTTTGCAGACTAGCAATCCGGCAGAAAGTATAACATCACTTCCCAGCGCTCAAATGAGCGTCTCATTCTGTGATCTCACTAGGATTCAAATCAATCATCAGAAACATCCTTTATCCAGTTGTTACTCACTGAGCCTCTCAGTTCTAGAGAATACATCCCCACCAAGCAGCTCTTCTGCCAGTGTGGCTTTCCAGTTACAGGCAGCACCTCTTCAGTTAAGTGAAGAGACATTAAAATGCAATGCTGAGCACTAACCAATAGCCCCAGAGCCAACATTATTTATTTGCAAGGCAGTTTAAGCTCTAGTTGATCAATTTAACAATGCCCATAGCAGGTAGTTACACATCTGGAGGTAATGGTCAGGTGGAAAGCTTTGCCCACGATTGACACCTGCAGAAGCTGCACAGCTGCTCTCCCTTAAAACACCACCACCATCAGGCACAGCTTTAACAAGCACCAAGGCTGATTCCCAGCAGTTTGTACAGGTGCAGATCTCTGTTGTGCTAACAAAACAATAACTCTAGATAGCAAAATTCCATTTTAATTTCCACCCCATTTTAATGAAATATTAGTTCCAGTTTTTACGTGTAAACCCTGGCCCGGCTTAGAAACAGAGCTACCAGCCTGCAGCAAACAGCAGGACTGGGAAAGGACAGGACTAAGCTCTTGGAGAAGAGCAGAGCTTCCTCTGTTAGCCCCGCGGAATGCTCCTTCACCATCCACTGTCCTTTTGCACCACACCACTTTGCCTCCGAATTATTTACTTTTGTCAGAAGGATTAAAAATTGTTTTGTCAGTAGCAAGCCAAGCCAACTACAAGGTCTACATGGCACTTGAGCAGTGCTCCCAAACAAGTTAGACTCCTTAGGCTCCACTCTGCCTTGCTTTGATGTGCTGAATAACACAGGTCCCAGGTGCGCTTCCACTGCAAGGTGCCTCAGATCCCACCTACACCCTCTTCAGCTCAGGGAAACCCCACTGTGAGTTATAAAAGCTTGTGGAAGTGTAAAATATCTTGTATTTACTCCAGATAACACACCAAGGAAACAAGGTCACTTGTTTCTCCTGCCCCTCTCCAAAGGATATTGCACCAACTTACTGTGTAGACTGAGCACAACTATTTGATACTTTGGCCTGTTCTGTGGAAAATAAATTTTTTCGGTTTTGGAATCCACAACAATCACTTTGTCCTTTCACCCAGCCATGGCTCGGGGCCACCACAACAAGCTGGCTGCCACTCCCACTGCTAAGCACGGCACAGGCTCCTCGAAGGCACTTAAGGGATAAGCATCACTCACAAGTGAGAATTCAGCATTTTATTAACAAGGAGTTTGTTTTAATAACAGCATATTTTAAATTGTTTTTTGATTTCTTGGTTTTTTGGTTTTGTTTGGCTTTTTTTAAATGAAAATGCTTTTAATAAATGAAAGTTGGTTTCTAGGAAACAATTCAGTCCTGGAGTGGCCAAGCAGTTGGACTAGATGATTGCTGCAGGTCCCTTCCAGCTGGATGATTCCATTAATGTCTCCCTCCCAAGCTCCAAATGCTCCTTCTCACACTATCCTGGTCGCTCTGGCCAGCAGCTGGCCCAGCTGTACAGGATCAGCCTCCCAGTTCCCCGCACAGTTCTCAGGCTACGCTTGCAGCTACATGGCAGCCTAAGCACAAGCTGGTGGCGCATACAGAGGACAGGCAGGGCACACCTCAAGGGTGGCTTCAGAGCTAGCCATGGTCAAGCCTGGTCAAAGGGAAGTGTTTGACAGTGCTGTCTTTGAAGAATTTCCCAAATTATTATTTCCCATAGGATTAAACCCAAACTGCAAACTCATTGTGACTTTACAAACAGAATTTAGATAGGTCAAGTGTCCAGCTAACAGGGGCTGTTATGTATTAATAGCTCAGGAAGTTTTTCCGATAACACAAGCGTGGCTGGGTAAATCCTTTCTTTGAGAAAGGGATTTCTTGGCCATCTCTGTGGTCTAGGACACATAAGGGATTTAACCCTAGAAATATTTAGAAGAAAAGCAGAATTAGCACAGTGCTGCTGGGGCAGCTCTGGCAGGGTTCACAGGACAGAGCCCCTCCTGAACCATGAGGTGTAGCTGCTCAGCCCTGCCGTGCTCAGTGGGTGTCATCCAACCTCCCAGTCGCCTCAGTTGCACAACTCCCTCCACACACCCAGGTCTTGACACTGAGAAGTGCTGAGTTATGCCACATGTAACTGATGGGGTGGAAGATGCAGTTGCCTTTATCTGTATATCGAGCCCCAGAGCTGTGCTGGGGCATTTCTTAGAGAACATTTAGCACCTGATGGTGGTTTCTTCATACAGCAACATCCCGTGTTGCACTGCCTTTAGGCAAGAATTCTTAGAGACAAAAATCTTCCTTGCCTGTTTTATCTGCTGTCAGCTCTTATAGCAATTTTTATGCTGGTTCAGTAAAAACCAGATAGGTGCCACAGAACAGCCATGAAAAGTGAGGAAAGGGTTTGTTCACAGTTAGGTGGACCACCGTGCACTTGTTCACCCCAGCCTGATTGTGCCTTTTATGATCTAATGGAGGGAGGGGTATTTTCCAAGCTATTTGCTGTTCCATCAGTGCCTGCATCCTTCCTCCTCCCTAAGGAGGCACCTGGCACTGGGTGAGACAAACCCCATCTGGCAGCATCCCACCAGGATAGCAGGAGCAGGGCAGTGCTGGAAGATGAAGTCAAATCTTGGACTAAAATACCCAGGAGAGATGAGGTAGAAGAGCACTCCTGGTAACACCTAGTCCTGCTCCAGACTCGGGTGTGTAAAATCCAAGTTCCCAGCTGGTTACAAGACATAATTTAGACTTCCTGAACTCAGAACTGCTGTTTCTGAAAGACATAAAAGTGCAACCAGCCAGAGCAGCACCTTGGCAGAACCGACTGCCAAGTGTCAAAAAGAGGCACTGATTGCCTGAGGGTTAGTAGGAAGCTTCTGATCTGTCTGGAGCTTCAAATTTGTGGCTTCCCAGATATAACTTTAAAAATGGCATTTCATCATTAAATCGTTTGCAGAAACAAAGGTCTGGTACTCACAGGGGTGATTCTCCTTGACACCTTTGCTTGCTTTGGCTGCCTGGGGCCACTGGGGACAAATCACAGCTAACAAGGATGGGAATATTACTTTGAACTCATGCAAAAGGTTCCATTAGCTCTGACTCCATTCCTGGGAGTGCTGCCGTGGGGTTCTGGTCAGTCCTCGGCAGCTTAAGCACCTTGGACACATTATAGACTGCTGTAATGTCACTTGGTGCTACAAGATGTGGTTCTGCTCACTGAGGATGCAGCCCACGGCTGCTCCCCTCCACCTTTAAACACACCCAAAGTTGTACAAATGTACTGCTTCAAAACCAGCTCCAGCCTGCCATTTCCTCTTTCCTGTGAGTAAACCCAGGCTAATTGCCTTCAAAATCCAAGCTATCATTTACTCAGAGCAAAACACAGAGATGAAAACCACAACAATACAGCCTGTGCAAAGCTTCTGAATCAAAGGGCTTTTTTGTCAGTATTCTTCTGTCATGGGCAGTGCAGTCACAGGGAAGCTCTCGTGGGAAGGAAGATTCAAAGCTGGGAGCATGTAACAACTCAGATGCTCATCTTACTCAGGTACAAACCTGAGTCATTAAGCAGTCTGAATTTCTAGGCAGCATGTCAATGCAGAAATAGCTTCTTTTCAATGAACTATGTGATGTACAAACTCTTTCTTGCTTGAATGTGGCATAGTAGAACATTTCCACACAGTGACAGTACCCAAAAATGTGTCAGAGCAGGCTACTGTAGCCAGCTGGTTCTCTGCGTATGTAGCATCCATGGGGGAGGTTGGTCAGTGAGCAGAGCCTCAGCTGGCCAATGGGCTTGCTACGAGGTTTCTGTCATTTATTTTAGTACGGGTAAAACTACAACAAGAGCTCAACTACCTCAGACTCTTTGCTAACTCGAAACAGCTCCCTCCTAAGTTGAGCTGGAGCAATCCCTTTGAGAGGCTGAGCTGGAAGAGAAGGTGGGATCCAACCGTAACCAGCACGTCCAGAACAAGAGCATGTCTTCCTAGCTGCTAGAGGAGCTGGAGAAAGTAATGCTGGAAACACTTTAAGCCCTTGCACGGTAAAGAAGGACACCTGTGTTAGAAATAAACAAACTCTTAGATACAATTTAAATGGAGACAAAGTCATCGAAGCAAAAGAAAACTATTTGTAATGATTCAGCTGAGCCAGCTGTGTATCTCTCTCCCCACCAGAGCCGAACATACACACCCTCCAACGAAATGGCAACTTTTTATACCCTTTCGCAGCCGGGGCGGTCCCTGTCCCCTTTCCCATTGGCTGGGTACTCCGGAACTCACATTCTCTCCCGACCATCTACTTTTCTGTCCCTTGCCCTCTCATCCTACTTCCTTTTGGTCAGGTCTTCAATACCGCTCCTCTCCCAGGTCACAGCAACACCCAACAAATTAATTAGAACAAATTCAAACCCTAAATAACAACACATAGAATCAACAACTTTCATTCTTTTACCTAACAACCTTCTGGCTGCAGCAAAATATTACCTCACCTCTCACACCTGCAAGAGCCAAACTTGGCTCCATATTAGCAGAGTGACATCCTGCAGGCTGGGGACAGCGCAGCCAGCAACTGCCTCCATCCTGCAGGCATGGGTAAGTGACACATTTTGCAGTGTTTCTCCCACCAAAATATATATGTGGGGGCAAAGTGAGAGCCAGGAGCATGACTGAACTCACATTTGTTAGGAAGTGATAGCCTAAGGCCACAGATGGTATTAAGGCTCATAGATTCCCATACCTCATTGAGTCAGACACATTTCACTTGTCTGCGCCCACTCAAAATTAAAGTGGAGGAAATCCGTGCAGAAACAAGCAAAACCATACTGAAGCAGGAGGAGGTGAGCTCTCACTGCCAGCCTGCCCATGGTGCAGCAGCAGTGGCTGCACCATTCACAGAGGGCTCAGTGATACCACTGGGGCTGGTGCACACCTGGAGTGTAGGTGGGTAATGTTCACAGCTGACTGCAGCTGCCACTCTCAGACCAAATCAAACACATCTGCTCCAGGGCCAAAGGACAAGCCCCATGGACCCAACTCATCTTCTGCAGAAGATGGGATAAGTACCAGGATCAGCCAGCTCCTCTTCCATGCGATGAATCACTTGGAGTCTTTGTCCAGGTCTACAAATGGTGTGGTCACAGGATTGCTGAACCTCAGCGGGTGAGTCACTCCACCCCAGCCCAGACAAGCAGAGAAAATTTAGAAAGTTCATCAGGTCTCATTAAGTCTGAATGTGCAATGTGTTACATCAATCTTCCATCATCTTTGCAGATATGGACACTGACAGCAATATCCTCTGCAGCTATGAGAAATGGTGACGTGCCCGATGCCTTAAACAATCAGCAACCACACAACGGGATGCTGGTATTCACTCAGCTCACTCCTATAAAATTTTACATCATCCTCAAGTTTCAGAAGTTGCAGGGCTCCCACCTCCACACTGGAGCATGAAGTCACATTCAAGCCTGTGGTCAGAGATTACCCTGCCTAGACTGAGGTATCCTGTTTTTCAGCAAAAGTGCACCAATATTCCAATGCAGTGAAACTCACCTTCTCCTCCTCATCATCTGAGAGCTGAAACACCAGGAAGTAGAAGTACAAGGATGTTCCAAGGGTAAGCTAAGCAAAGCCAGAGGCACTGCTGCCCCCGAAGCCTATCCCTTATCATAGCAGGAGGAAAGAGGCAGAACTCTGCCCTTTTCAGGGAAAAAAAAAGGATCGTTTGGTAAATACTTCTCAAGCTTCTCAGGAATCAAGAAGTCAGAAACAGCTGAGGTTACCCTGAGGCACGCTGAGGTGTTGTAGGTTAGGATTTTCCCCTTTTTTTTCTTTCTCTCAGGGAATTTACTCCCATTTGTTGCCTAACAGATGATAACGACCAGTACTCAAGAGAACAAGAGATGTGGCTGGGAGGAGGAGTGGGAAAGGGTGCAGCTGGCTACTCTCTTAGCTGGAGGGTTTTCTCTTGGGAAGGGCAGAGATACCTCGAGATTTTGGCTGGGGGGGTGAGGGACTGGGCTCGGCTCCTCGCTCTCGCTCTCTATTGGGAGCGGAGTGGAGAGAGGTGGGGTTTGGTGATGGACTGTTGCTGCCCAGAGGATTCACTGCCACTGCAGAGCTTTTGTCCTCCCAGTGCTTCTCCTACCGTGAGTGAGCCTTTGCTTGTAAGAGCAGCTATTGAACTGGGACCTTATCAACACCCAACCTCACTAGAAACGGACCCTCACCATATACTGGGGTGCCCTAGGGGAAAACCTGGGACCTCGAGCCTCTCCAACGGAGCCTCTCCTGGCTGCTTGTAGGAGCCTGGCTGTCGCTGCCCAGCCCTGCTGTCTTCTGCTGCTGCTTCAGGTTTTTTGCTACACTTTAACCTGATACCCCATGTCTGCCTGAGCCCCCGTGGTTCCTGCTATGGCTGTGGAGTTTCTGCTGCATTTTGTTTGCCACGCCAGAGTCTGCTCGTCCCTGCCGTCCCAGCCGCCATGCCGAGGTTCCTGCTGCTGCCCATTTCACCACCCGGAGGGGCACCGGGACCGGCTGCCCCTGGGGGTTTGCGAAGGAAGCCCCTTTTCTGTCTCTCCCGCCGGCCTGCCCGCCATCACCCACGTGCAGAGAGGCGGCCGAGCTCGCGCCACAGCGCCCCCTGCAGCCGCGGGGGAATCATCGCACCTGCCCTGCCCGGCCGGGAGCCAACAGCGCCCCTGCCGGCTGTGACCGTAACTGCACCGAAGGGGAAAGTGCCTGACAGCCGAGAGGAGGCTGTTGTTGGGTTCCTGCTTTTGTTTGTTGCTGCTGCCGTTGTTGTAGTTTGTTTGCCTTGTTATACATATACATACTAGTAAAGCACTGTTATTCCTTTTCCCATATCTTTGCCTGAAAGCCCCTTAATTTCAAAGTTATAATAATTTGGAGAGAAGGGGGTCACATTTTCCATTTCAAGAGAGGTTCCTGCCTTCCTTGGCAGACACCTGCCCTTTAAATCAGGACATGAGGTCTGCTATTTCTGACCCAAATCTTGATGCAAAACACCTGACAAAGTATATTTCTAGCCCAAAACAACACACCACCAAACAACTTCACCGATGCTCTCCTTGGCCAGCAAACCAGCAGCTACATAGCTGTTTTTGATAGCTGGGCTGCACAAAGATCCACAGCAGAACACACTATGGGCAGGAGTTTAACTTGAGCCACAAGCTGCAACCGTGGGGCTGCGCACCTGCACGTCACATCTCTGCAGCTGCCACTGCCAACCTGCCCCAGCAGCTGGAAATTCAAATTGCATCCAGCCTCCTTCTCTCTTTCCCTTTCTCTCCTTTCACCTGGCAAAGAGCCTGCTGGGTCACACTCTGGTTACGACCTCAGGACACCATGACCCCAGTTCCCCTACATGTTGCTGATACATTTGAGAGGCCTTAGAGCGTGAGAGAAAAACAGATTTCAAGGAAAAATAATTCTTCATCTGTGTAGTGAGTTTTGACCCAGCTGATCCTAATATCAAGTGAGCAATTTGGTTTTAACCTTGACTTTCTCTCAAGGCCTCATCAGGAATTTCAGAAGAAACACCCTGATGTGCATTCTGAAGCCAAGGGCCATCTCTGAAACTTGGAGAATACCTGGGGAGCATTTCTCCCAGGGCTTTGCAAACAAAGTCTATCTTTGGGGAAATCCTTACCAAGCAGAGGTAAGTTTTGGGCATGAACTGTCTGGCTTGAATGACAGGTCACCTGCTGTGCTAAGCCACCCGAGCACCATCTCGGGGTGCAGGAAGAACAGAAAGAAGAGGCTTGGAGGACAGCTATACCCTAGGCTGCCTTTTACACACACGTGCACCACCCTCATCTCAAATACAACTTAGCATCACTGAAAAAGGGCCCTTCCTCTTCCTGAATAGTCCATAGCTCAGCCAGTCCAATACGAGTCCATAGCTCAGCCAAGGTACAGAACTGTCTTGCATAACACAAATGTGACCCCCCTCTAAGCAGAGTATGTCAACTGCTCTCTGCCAGGGCTTGCACAGCCTCCCATGTCCATCCCAGCCAGACCCTATCACCACTCCCACTACACATTCTAGCCTGGATGCCAGTTTTTCCATCTAAGGTGATTATAGTTATGGTTTTCACATGCTATTCTACTGTAACAGGAAAGAGAAGTAATTTCTAATGCAGGCAAAAAAGATGATAAGCACTTCACTGAGTCTGTTCAGCTGAACATGAATATTTTGGGTAATTTCCCAACCCAGCTAGAGGGCTGCACAACTGCTCAGTGACACGGTATATATCCACCTAAGCAGCATTCAGGCCAGGATGTGGATTACTGGCATGGGCTGCGGGGGGTTGTTCTTCCTATGACTATAAAAGCTACACAAGATAAGAAACCATCTTTCCATAAGAGCTCATATGGTGTCTGCCTTCACCAGTATCTGTCATACAGGGCAGCACCTTGCAGACCTCATCTCCAGCTAATTCCACCAGATGTGGCCAAAGCACTTCAAAGTGACTGGTCCAGAGTCAGCCTCTGCAGAGTCTGTGCTAAGTACTTAAACCCTGTGAAAGAAAGAGGAGCATACGTGATGTCAGGAGAAAAACCATTTCAGTCTCAACAAGACCTAAGTACTTCCCTTACCAGTAATATACTGGCAGGAACTCCCTGTGCCTATATGCAGAAAGGCTGATTTGCTCCAGCATTTGAAACATCTTTGTTTTAGATCTCAGAACTATTCCATAGGCTTAAATTTAGGCTAACTGCCATATTCTGTTCATCTTCTACAATGACAGGAGAGAGAATAGGGAGTATAATGTGACAGACTACACAAATAGGCTTGGGGGAGGTTATTGAATCCCACAAGCCATATATGCTCTTTTCTCTCAAATTATTATATTTATTATCTATTACTCTTCAGATCAGATTAGCAGTAAGTAAATCCTGCACACAGCACCAAAAGCAGCTTGGCATTCAAGCAGTTCTGCATCCACACTCATCACCTCCTACTTTAGATGGGAGCAAGGTCAAAGACAACTGAGAAGACAGAACAGGATTTTTCCCAGAGAAAACAAGCAAGTAAAATTATCTTTAGAAGTTCAGTATGATAACACACAGTTAACAATGGTATTTCCCAGCCAACTATGCTCTTTCAGAAGTGGGATGTGCAGTTTTTGGCCAGAGTCCTGATGTGAACTTTATCTGTCAACATACCACATTGACAAAGTCTAAGTAAGTTCCTCTTCCTTCCCCTGAAACCTAGAGTGTTCCAACCAGAGACTGTGGCTTTGGCTCATGGTCACTTCTTCACATCTGCAAGACTGTCAGATTTTGAATACTTTGTTACAAAGCAAAACTCCTTATTTCCCAAGTTTATGTTATGCTGAGAGATTTTACTAAGAAAACTGGAGGTCAACAATGAGATATTCTAAACAGCCAACCAGCAACCACAAAATTCATGGCAAGCAAAGGAGGGCCCTGGGAGATTAGAGAGCAGCTATTGAGCTTTGCTGTGCTGGGTCTTCGAAGCTTTCAGGAAAAAAATATTGCTGTTTCTATAGCTACCTGCTGAAAGTATTCACACAAAGCTTAGTTACAAGTCTAGATTCTCATTTCAGTGTTATTAACAACTTGAGCTCAGCAAGTCTCTGCCTGGACAATGCAAGGCCTCTCTCTTCTATCAGTTGTGCATGTTTAATAGAAAAATTAAAGCTTTAGTGAGTACAGGTGCATGCTGCATCTAAATGAAGCAATAACCCTCAAATTCATCAGTTCTTCACATATAAAATACAAGAGCACATGAAGATGCATTGCTGAGCCCCACTGCTTTAATACTGATAGAATAAATTGATGACATTTATTGTGTCTAATATGTAAAACGCTCCCATTCCACAAGTTTCTCCTAAGAGGACAGCAGGGGAATTGCTTCTAACCCTGGCCAATACTTGTTTTAATCCTTACCTCACCCTGTCTTTGCACAACACAAGGCAATGCAGAAGCACAAAACAAACCAGCCTTGGTCCTATGACAACCCTGACTGCAAGTGGATGTTTCAGTGCAATTGGAGTTTCTTTCATTTTCTCAAGCCAGGTCCATGCATTGGTACATTAACTATTGCCTAAGCATGTCTTTAAGCACTACCTTATGGTTGTACAACCATTACCAGTTCTGGCTTTCAGTTCACCTGCAGTCATCCATAGTTCTCATGAAGTCAGGCCCAAATCACACACAGCCAGGGAGAAATCCAAAGTGAGTTCACCTGCACAGCCACATATTGGTTCAACAGCCTGGTACTAACACCCAGTTCCCACATTTCTGAAACATTTGCCTGTTTCTCCATAACTTTTGCTTTTTTTTCCAGCAATTAACTCTCATTTCTTTGTAAATAATTCAGAAATGGGACTTCCTTTCAGTCCTCCATGTGTTGGCTTGGAGCCAATACTCACATGTTAACAGAATCACAGGGAAGGATTATTCCCAGTCTGTCTGAAGGGCATGACAAAACCCTCCTCCAGTCTACAAAACTAGATTAAGATTTGCTCACGAAACATCTGATTTCCATAGGTGCTGAGTTCAGGTACTTCTGTGGGAAACGTACTTCCATCGCAGATGTCTGCTTTTAGAATCAGGGACCGTCAAGACTACGGCTTCAGATTTTTGTAACTGCTTCTGTCAAAAACAGACAGCACCCCACAAAACAAGAGTTAACACCACAAGAAAAGGCTTCTCATAAGTGTAAAACACAGACCACAATTGCCACTGGCACAAAATGTGCAGCCTCTCTGCTACCAGGACACATTATAGTTTCAATACACAAATTACACCTTTCCAGTTTCATTAGAACGTGCAACAGTTCTGTCTTGTGTACTGGAGTTTTAGTCAGAACACTGTCCAAAACCATGATGTATTTTCTACAGGAAAAGGGCAACAAGGCAACAGGCCTCAGAGGAAAAAGTAAAGGCCTACTGTTCCCTAAAACTAAACACTGATGCACCAATCAAGGACTCCAAATAGCGAATCACTTCATGGAAAGAAAATTTATTTTTGCTTTAAAACTTGTGATCCATAGAAATACAATAAAATCAACATGTACACAAAACTTTTTTAAAAACCAACTTTGGTTCAAAGAAATATTTAACATCTAAATCTTTTGAGGTACAAAAGGCACAAGACCAAGCACCCAAACAAACAGAACTGCTCACAGCACTGTTTGCACCACTACTACAGAGGAAGTCTGTAGGGAGGAAGGCAGGGGAAATGTGGAAATAATCACAACCAAAACACAAGTATGTGTACAATGCCATTTACTTTCTTTCACATATGTTACGTATTTTATTGTTCTTTTGTTGTAAAGTGCCCAGACTCTTGGAGAAAAAGATGGATCATTTCTTAGAAATGAACTGGAACAAACAACAGTAGAAAAGGAGACAGAAGCAAAGGTCTGCAGCAGGTTGGAATTCAGTCAACCTCTGTTCTCCCACAAGGTCTTAAGAATTCATTTCCTCTTTCATGAAACCATTTGTTTGAAACTGTGGAAACAGGGAACTGGAATTAGTTATTACCATGTACCCAGTGTGGGCATCACCACAACCTAGATGGATACTTTAGGTAAAATCTCTCAGTTTGGGGATCCATGCTTATACTTCTCTACTCACCCAAGGGAAAATACATAGAAAGATGCAAAAGGCTGGGGAAGAAAGGATCTTCCCCAATGCACAATTCTGGAGCCAGCACTAACAGAGCAGTGTATTCTGGGGCTGGTAACACTGCCAGCATGCTCTGGCACTCCAGGGGATACCTCAGAGGCTAGGGGATATAGGTATGGGAATAGATGACATGAAGCTTGAGAAGCTTTCAGCAGGAAGCAGAAATTCCTAGTGTCCAGACACTCCCATTTACCTTACAAGGAGCTCTCATCCCTTTGCAGCTAAAACTCTGGGCAGATCTTTGTAGGAATAGACCTGATTCTAGCCAAGCGATAATTCAAGTCATTCTGATGCTGATACATTACACAAACCCAGTGAGTCTTACACTTTGTGCTGCTATTGACACAAAAACTCAATAGAAAAGCTATAGCTGAACAATGCAGCTGCTTAATACTTCATGAGATCAATGGCAGGAAATTTCATTATGGCCAACTGACTCCAGTAGTTGAAATGGCAACACCCAGGTTATTAAATGCTTTTATAAGAGGCCAGTATATCCCCTTTTTTACATACATGAGCCTTCCTTCAGGTTTTGATCCTAAAGAAGTATTACTTACCCCATTTACACCCTACTAGTACTGGACAAGCTGCATGTCTTGTTCTATAATCCCCCTCACCACTTCTGAAGAGATTGTACCAAAACACTGCTGTTCCCTGAAAAGTGAGATCAGATCTGGATTAGTCAGAACCTAGTCAATACAATCAGGTTACAGAAAGGAGAGGGGGATGTCTACGGATTCAGCTGCAGGCAGCTGGAAGCACTTTAACACTTTAAGCACTTTAAGGTCACCATCAACAGCACATGAAAAACTCTTAGTCTTGTTCTAGCTCAGGCATGTTCAGAGTACAAAGGAATTCTACTGAACACAAGTTTACTTTGTTAAAAACACCTGTACAGAGAAACTGTTCACTTCATCCATTACCAGCAAAGGGAGATACCCTTTAGTCTGCAAGATCACTACTGCTGCAATGAAGTGCACTTGTCACATCAGCTGACTATTATATGGACTGTGCTGAGGGAGAGACAGTCAGTGGAGAGAGAAGGAATAAACCCAAACACATAAACAGACGTTACCTTCATGGGCCATATTGCTGCCCCAAAATCTGGGAAAACTGTAGCTCCTCCAGCTTCTACATCGCTCATCTGAGAAAACAAAGTCCACAAACTGTACATTTATAAGGCTTTTTATACAGTCCCATAAGTAAAGTGTCCCAAGGCCTGAGATTTTTACTTGCACCTCTACAAGCAGCACCGATAAGGAGGGTGCACTTCAATCAGCACAAACTGCAGAAGAAGCAGTACCTGCTGTTGAAGGATTTTATTTCAGCTGAAGGCTTTTGTCCAGATGATGTATATCTAGATATATATTGCCTAGATTATGTATCATCTACTTCAAATAGCCACTAGAAGTTGTGTACCTGTGATGTTAATAAGCTAATACTCTAGAACAAGAGAGAGGACTTCAGAGTAAGCTAGTTTCAAGAATTTCATTCCACTTTATGATCCAGTTAGGAAAACACGTGTCTGTTAAACCACATATTTCCTCATAAATTGAAACCATGCCTTTGGAACTCATTTTCATAATTTAGTTTATGCATCTTGGTCAACCACTTCAAAAACTACACAAACTATTAGAAAGCCTCTCTTTCTGCACTGTTTCTATGCTGTTCACCAGCGGTCTTATGCAATTTCAAGTGCTTTAGGCAGCTCAAGCTTCAACAGCTACAGCTATGTGACTCTAAAGAAAACCACGTATCTTTATACTTTGTCCTTCTACACTGGAATGAATTTAACCCTATTAAATCCATTGTTACTGATAAATTCATTGTAAATTCTAGACTTGACTCAAAACCCACCAAAGTTCCTGGAAACGCTCCCATTAAAATTAGAATGTCTTTCCACTGAATTCAGGAAGCTTTGGGTCAGATTCTAATTAAAAGAAACAAATTAGTCAGATCCAGCTCCCACCAAATTTAAAAACTACTATTAATACACTCCCCAAGTCCCCACAGTCCCTATTGAAACTTGGATTTCTGTTTAAAGCAGATATTATTACCACTCTGGTGTCCTCCTGCTTGGTACAACAAGAGGGCATCAGATGCCACAGGTGCACAGGTTTTCACCCCTTCCAACCAGAAAGCATGTGCATGCAACCTTGCAAGTTAATACCTACGTCTTAGCCACACAGCCACTTTTTAGTAAGGGTGTTGGTACATGTATGATGTGTTATGGGTTCTACATGGAACAAACAAGGGCAAATTGCCTTTGACCATGTACAACTGGCAGAGAAGATGTGTATTGCTCCGTCTAAATCAAGGCTCATCCAAAATTCTGAGAAGCAAACAAAATAAAGATTGACTCAATTTAAAATTAAAATCTCTTTGCAGCAGAATATTTCACAGCTATCCATCTTACTCCAATTCTTGTTCTGAAGATTATTTCCTGTTTTGAATATGTATTTCCCTCCCTGCCACATCAAGTTGAAAGTGTTTCTGGTTCTGTTTTGAGCTGCACTTCACTCTCAAAATACCACGTCAGCCATCAAATTTAAAATTCTGTGACAAAATGTTTAAGTTATATCACTTAAATCTTAAACACAGAAGATGAGGTGATCCTAAAGATATAGTGAGTATAGGTTGATAGATAAAATAGTGTCAGAAGACTACTGTGAAAACAAGGCCATTATTTCCAGTGGCAGCAACATTTAGGATTCCAGTGTACACGGTCTGTGGGCTGTATAATGCATGCAACTAATGAATCTTTCAGCTCTCCACTTGTAACCCAGTTGCACCAAGCTTATCAGCTCTGCCTCTCTTCATTTGTTGAAGCAGCAGCTGTGCTGAGCAACTGAGCAACTCTGGCTTTGCCACACAGCTGAGGAAGAGGCTGAGAGACCACAACATCAAGTGCTGTCAAACAGTGGTGGAAAAATATGACTGTCTCACATTAAGTAGCTCATAGGCAAGTTCTCCAACAGCATGCCAGGAGTACCCCAAGTATTTCCCTTTGAAGAGATAAGCCAAATTCTCCTCTCCCCCCATGGAATCTAATTAAGTAAAAGATTCCATAGCAGAGTGGCCAAAAGGAGAAGATGGGTCCTATACTCAAATTTTTTGCTCTGAGGTTAAATATCACCAAAATTCTATCAATTCACATGGGACAGCACCTGATGCTGCAAGAATAATGAAATCCCTACTGCCAGATGCCAGGAAATCTCTACAAATAACCAACTGCACAAGCTGTAAAAAGATGCTGCTGAAGTTACACTCAATGCAAAAAGGATCATCATACTTACATAGTTTAAAAAAGTGGCCACGCGATTTCCAGTCCCTAACCGCTTGAAAGCATCTGGCTCATCTTTCTATAAAATTAAATGAGAATAACTGCAAATTTCGAGCTCCCAGACAGTAGACAAACAGAGGTACTTACATAGTTAAGAAACGTCGCTAGCCTATTTCCTTCCGATTTGAGTGTGCTGTCAAAGGGTCGCTGCAACAGACAACAACTTTAACCCGAGTTCCAAACAGGCTCTCACCAGAGCTACGTACGTGCAGCTCTGCAGAGATCCTTAAGCCCAATTTAAAGTGTTGGAATAGAAAGGCGATAACTGATACAGGGCAACATTAAAGCCATCACAAGTTGCAGCCAGGGTGCACAGCTGCATGCACAGAGCACTTGAGGAGACGTTGCATGGAACAATTCTGAAGGAAGAACAGAAGCAATGCTTTCAGGGCCTGTGGCACAGATGTTATCCAAGTAAGGTCAACAACAGGCCATTATTGTTCTGGGCACTGATCCAAAGTCAACAACTGACATGAATACAAAACACTAATCTTCAGTGGGCTTTAGATAACACAGATTCTTGTAAATGTAGCAACTCAAAGAAATACTGTCAGGAGAATAGCAAAGGCATGTTTTGACAGCAGACAAAACTATAGAGTAGTTTCAGGTGGTTGCCTGTCTAGGACTAAAGACCACATCAAAAAGATCAAATTGTCTTTAGTCTGTAAAAAACATTGAGTTTCATTTGTTGAAGTTGAGATCACACTGGTGCCAGTGTAGAAGCAGGAAGATCATCTAGAATACCAGTGTCTTTCTTGCCTTCAAAAAAATGAAATTAGAAATTTATTTACATTGCTAATAGTCAGGAAGTCATTCCAGTCAGGAGACATCAAGGTGCATTTTTACACACAAAAGCAATAATGTTTAACATTAAAAGAAAACAATAAATCAGCATTGAAAAAGACAAACAACAAGTAAAACCACAGCGACCAAGATGTCGTAGATAAATCTGCTTGAAGCATGTTTTAATAAACAACTGGTCTTTCCTGAAATGTGTTCATAAAAACCCCAAGACTTGCATATGCAAATCCAATCCAAAAACGCCAGCGTAAGAACACTGAGATACAGGGAATTCTCTGGTTACTGCCACTGCTACGAAACCCAGGTCCAATCATGAACTTCTGAACTTCAACAGCAAAAATCTAACTTGAACAACCAATAAAATCTCCAAGTTGTAATAGGCAGCTACTGAAGTGCTTCTATTTGAGAACTGCAAGGGAACAAAAAGCTTCAAGGCTGATCATAAACTGGGGAGACACAGCAGTACCCCTATTTCAACACAAAGTCTGTGATGCACAGAGAGCCTGCAGGACCAGACCAAAACTGTGGCAACCTCTGCAACTGCCTTGCCTCAGCTGACAACTGCAGCCAAGGCTATGTTCCAAGTGGAGCTCTGCTCCAGCTCCTAATCCAAAAGTAAAGCCCACAGTGGCCAATTTGATGCCTGAGGTCCTTGAGTTCAAAGGCTTTGAAGAAAATTTAAGAGCATTTGCTCAACTCAGGAAACTAAGCAGACTTGAAGTTAAGAGGAAAATTCTCACAATGTGCCAAAGCTAACGAATGCAAGCTTCCATAGTGTTGAAACTTGGAATTTTTTTGTTTTTTAAACAGTGCTAAGTTGGGTGGCTTCAATTCTGCACTCAATTATTGGGTTGTGTGCTCTGGCTGCAGCAATCCCTCTTACCAAGTAAAACCACTGGGACAATCTGAATTATGCCAGATTCCACTGAAATACCACAGAAACCAAGGCATCATTTTGTATTTGAAGTGAAGTTACCAGTCACCATAGCTCTTCAGTATGCTTAGCACATCCATGAACTTGTTTAGGGTCATTATTAAGAATCTGCTCTCCTTTTCTCCTCACTCACAGCAAACCAGACCTGTTCTCTGCCAGGCAGAGCCCTCTAGTGCCTCATGAAGACCCAGCACCACCACCTGTACATCCACCTGCTGCTGGAGCACTGCCCTCAACACCAACCCAGGGAACTCCTTCCAGACCCCAGTGCTGCAGCCAGTCTCAGGGGTTTGCCAGAAGGGCTGTACAACCCATGCGTATTTCCATATTGTTTACTTTTCTGGAGGAAGGTTGAAGGATATCTCCTCTCCAGTCAGCTCCTGCAAAATGCTTTAAAGCATCCAGCAAAGCAGGGTTTGGACAACATCACTGAAGCCTAATGGAACAAGGTAGGCTCATAACCCAGGGCTTGCAGACCTCAGTGTACAAATAAAAAAATGGAAAGAGCACATTCAAGTGCTGCATGACTCTTTTAGTGTCTCTGTACTGCGCAAGGAACCAAGGTCCCAAAGGTAAGCAGGGAGATTTGTTCGTTATTGTCTTGAACTTTCAGCATCAGCAAGGGCAGTGCAAAGGCTTTTCAGAATTCATAATCCATCCATGCAACAGGCCTACATTTTAAATGCTCTAACAGAAAAGACGTTCAAAACTTCTCTCAGACCAAACTGTTCCCTCGTCCCCACCCCACTCAGAAATTATTCCAAGTGTGATCTTACCCTAGAAAAATCAAAGTGTGGCTCGTACTGCCCTCCCATTCCGTAGTTGGCAACCTATAGCATGGAAGACAGAAGCACATAAATATCTATTTAATTGCAAGTAACTGCTGCAGAATAGCACTTGCTCTCAGAAATCCAAAGCATGCTCTGAGAAACAGCACTTTGTGGCAAGATTATTATCTATAGTACACTTAATTTATTTTTAGATTTCCAGAACTGAGGTACGCAGATGAGAAACAACTTGAGTGCTTTTTCCCTTTTGTAGTCCGAGGGTTTATACATATCACTACAACAGCCTGTTTAACACTCAGCAGCAATAGTTTCACCACACTCTTGCTTCCTTCCTCTGAAGGGAAGTCAGATGAATGCGTGCAACTCCCTGTGGGTCCAGCCTAGGGGACAGAACTGGACTCTGTGCCACTCATGTATGATCTGCTACATACAAACGCCTTTCCAGGATCACAGAAAATTAACTTAAAAGCACCTCTTCACTTACTTTATGATCACATAACATGTTTTACTTACTCTGAGGCTGTACTTAATGTGTCTCCCAGATCACTACACTTGGTTTCTATGGATAGCCTGTAATCAAGAGTATTTCAATAGGCTCTGAAACAAGAATTCAAGGATCATGGAGGAAAAGAAACAGTGAATGGACTAATGTACAGCTATTTTGGCAGTGCTGTACTACTGGCACTCTTCTCCCCAACAGCCATCCAGAGATCAGAATTCATATGAGACTACAGCAGGACTACGAAAAATATTTGGGTCTTAGAAAGGTTGAACTAGGACAGAGAATCACCTTTTGCAGACTTGACAAATAAGCAGCAGGCATTTCCCTCAGAACAAACCAGTAAATCTCAGATTCCTGCACAAAGTTATCTTCTATTGCTCTGATATCTCGACCTTTCTCTGCTTGGCACACACAGGGACAACATCCATCTGCACCAAACCACCCTAACCAGCAGCTAATTCCACCAGGATGAAGCCAGTGCACCAACCTGCAAGAGCTCAGCTGTTTTCACTGTTAACCCTGTGATCTGCTGCATTCGCTGATTCACCTTGGCCACAACAGGATCATCATCTTCTTCCAACCATGAGCTAAGGGAAGGATAGAAACACATTATTTTACAATACCAACCACCACACCACATTTCCCAAGGCAGAAGGACTCTTCTGCCCTTTGTCAGATGGCTAAAAGAGCCATTTTCAATGCATTTGTTGGGGAAGCTTTGGTTACATGCAAAGCAGTTCAAGTTTTCAGACATAGCAGGTAGCAAACAACAGCTGTTAAGCACGAAAACCTTAAAGCTAAACCCTTCTCTCTGCTTACCTCTTGGATACCCTGTAGCTAGCCACCGTAAGGACACCGGTTTTGGGATCACGTACTGTGGCTCGTGCCAGCTGTGCGAAAAAAAATCCCAAGGGGGAAGAAACATCAGCTACAGGATAAAAAATTTCTCGCATCTTACCACAAGCAATACTTGATTTGTCCAACTTCAGTATCTCACTGGATGAAAGAGCTTCAACCTAGAATATGATCTGATTTCATGCTAAAACAACACATGCAGAAACACAAGTACAATCCATCACCTGCATTTGATCCTGGAATAAGAGTATGATGGACTACACAAGCCATGATATTGATTAAATCCATGAGTTGCTTGCTGAACAGGTTTTGAAGGCACTTTTTTTAAACAGCTGGAGTCAATATTAGTGAGAGGGAACAACAACAAAAGTTAACAACATATGAAGTCCAAGTTCCTGGCAAAGAGAAAATTATTGCACAGTCCATGAATTTAATCAGCCTGTTCCTCATGTGGACTAAAAACACAACCTCATTCTCAGATGTAAAATAACAAGGGAAAATTTCTACAGAACGAGTTACAAATTACGGGACAAGCAAATCCCCAGTGGTAGAAAACTCCTGAGGACAACTCTCAACATTCCCATGCACAAATTTTCCAGCTGAAAGGTACCTGGAACATCTAGTTCTGAGACAGTTTGAGATGTTCTCACATGATGAAGGTAACTCTGCAAAAGCACAGCACACCTACTCATTTTAAACAATGAGTATCATCACATTTAGGCCATATCACCAGATCTCTAGGGAAAAAATGGAACTTGGCAAAACTGAGGAAGTTTGCTGCGGTATCAGAGGGACAGATGACTGCTAACAATACACCAGCTCACTTTGGTTTCATTCTTGCAGCTGAGAACAAGAACTGGGACACTCCTTTCTTTGACTGTAAGCTCAGACTACATTTAAATTTAACTCCTGCCAACCACACACACTCTAAATCATACCTCTTTTCTTCCACTTAATTATACGTCATAGAAAGCCTTTTTATTTGCATCTTCAGAGCATGCAGTCATTATTTCCTTCATTTTTCCTCAAATAAGTCTCCAGCCAGGTTTACAATCCATGTCAGCTGTTTTGTCCCTACACAAGAGTTCTTGGCACAGCTGTTGCTGTAATTCTGACTCACTGTTATTTTGTTCCAGATTTCTCCTGTATAAATCACAACAGAAGAGCCAGGCTGACTGAATGTTGTTCTTCACTGGTACAGTGAAGCATAGCTTTGGGATATATATTTTGCTTCCCAAACTTTTTGTTCTGCTGCTGTTTCCAAGCTTGTATACGCTTGTTTGATTTCTGCACCTGGCATATGATCTAAATAAATCAGAACTCAAATAAGCCTGACTGCCTTGATATTATTCCCTATCTGCTCTGATAGGCAGGTTTCTTCATTTAAGACACACAATCTACATCTCAGTTGGGATAAGCAACTGATAAATGTGAAGCTTCCTCTCTCAGGGTGGAGAAATCAGCCTTGTAAGAGGCATTTGCTTTGAAAAGTCATCATAACACCCTTCATTGGTCAGAAGCTTCACTGACTGTTTCAGAGTCTATTTAGTTTAGCAAGCTCCAAGTTGTCGTTTCTTTCTGAAATTCTGCACTCCTGAAACCCTGCAGCATGAGCTCAGATATTCATGCCTCCCCATTTCATGCCATATTCTTGCCTGTTCAGACATTCCTGGCTTGCAGGTAACATTAAAAATTTTGGGAATATGGTTCTCATACTTTGATGGCAGACCTGCCATCAAATTGCTGTCCGCATGAATAGAGCTAAGAATTTTCTTGACCCTTCCCAGGCAGTTCTGATGGATTGCCTGAAAAGCTGGATCTACTTTTTGGAAGTGGAATAACAGTGATTGCATTTGGCAAAACAAGCATAGAAAGCAACTCAACTGCAGCTACTCCCAATCACATACAGATGTTCTTTTTCTACAAAAAGTATTGGCAAGGGTAAACTGCAGATAATGTTGAAGTGCTTGGCCTCAAAAGTAAAAATTTCTTGCAAATGCATTTTAGAATAAAGAAAGTACTCATCTTTCTGAGCCTAAGATAAAGTAACACTTCACAGTGCTGTCTGAAAGCTTCCATGATTACCAAGTAAAACTCCCAGGCTAAAATTAAGCTGTATTTATTAAGGACCACCTCATCATAGGACTTGCATTTTATATTCTTTCAGTAGTATTGCAGAATTTAAAGTTATTCCTGCAGCCGAGCTATACATAGGTTTAGAAAAAACAATTCATAAGAAAATGGTTGGGTTTTTTAAATTGACAATTTTCATCTGAATCTTCAGGCTATAATACTTACCTACTCTTCCAGGGACTGACTGCAGTTCTACACTACATAGATTACATGAAAAATTCCTCTAACATTAGTAATATACCCAAAATTCAGAGACCAAGAATTAAGACTTTCCATAAAACTTTGAATAAAAAGGAAAAACCAAAACAGCTGTCTTTAGACAGTGCTTTATTTGATAAAATAGATTAAGTGATATGCTCTATGCGAATGCTTTCATCTTATCTGAAGCTCTTGAAGTTTTCTACTATGGTGTAATAGGAAAAATTCTCCATTTATGGAGGTGAGAATCCTCACTGAGACAGGAGTGTTCAGCCAACACTTTCATAGCTGGCTGGTAGTCATAGAAGTCCAGCTTCACAAACATCCAAAATTATTAATGATCTTGGGAAGCATCAGTTTCTCAATCTGTTTCTAACTATTTATGCTTACATTTAGAAATACTTACAGAAGGGTAAATCTTCACTGGAATTTTAGTACCATATTTCATAGCAGTAGCCTGAAGAGTGCTAAAATGAACCACTCCTCTATAAGCAAAGATTTGTTCAGTTTTACATTCTGCTCAAACCTGACAGAAAAACTAAGGGGGCATCTGCTACTACCACACTGCCACACTACTTTTTGCCAGAAAGGTGACAGTTAGGCAGGAAATTCTACCTCCAGAAAAAACAGATAATTACTAGCCTTGCATGAGGTAGCTGCTTTTTTTATTGTGTGCAGAGTCACCAGAACTCATACCATGAGTAACAGGGAACACCTATGGTTTAGAACAGAAGCAGTGGATTCCAGGATACACAAACAAACAGAAAAAAAACCAACCCCAAACCTCTAGGTATTATTCCAGCACAACTTACATTTTCTTTTTCTTTCCACTTCTGTTGAGATTTGGGCTTTTCAAATTTCATTTAAGTTCGGCTCCAGTTAAAAAGACAGACTTAAAGCATATTGCACACCTATTCTTATCATTTTAAGTCAGCCATCATTTAAGTCAGCCAGTCAAGTCTAGTCTTTAATTTCTTAAAAGCTTTCTAAGCCATTTATGGAGAACTTTGCATAATTAAGTGCAACAATGCATAAATACCTTTGGGAGCCTGGGCTTAATGGCCCTACATCACCAGGCAGTTTCAAAATCATTCCGTTTAGGCTCACAACTGCAGTGTATCATCTGTAGTATGAAACCAGATCTTTCAAACCCTTTGCCTAGTCCTTGCTAATAGAGACTGAAGCATGGAATTAGTCATTAGTGAGATAGAAAAAGGGAAACTTACCCTTGGCTTAGCTAGTTGTTTAATTTTCTCAATTTCTTCATCAGACATGACATCATAGTATCGCACAATATGAGGGCTGTCCCATTCATCTTCTTCTTTAAAGGGAGCTATGAGCAGATGAGGGTTTCTGTTTCCATCATGGTACCTACAAAACAGCCTTTTTTGTCTTCGAGGTGTCTGAAACAAAATGCCAAACAAAGTATTGTTTGCTCAAACACTTTTCTTGAACTTCAAACAGGCAAGAAAAGAAGATGAGCTTCATTCCATAGACACTGTAAAAGCCATCAGGTGACCAGAAGAGACAAGAGTGGTTCTGCAATTTACTGCAATTAAAAACAAGATATCCTGTTCCAAACACCACTGATCAGCATCCAAAACACCAACCTTTAAGGGAATTAAATCATAATAGGTTACAGATTAAGAACTACACAAGCAGTCAGCTGTAAAAAAAAGCCTGGTTCTTATAATTAAGACTATGCAGATGAAATAAATTGGTTCTTTTCCCTGGACTAAGAATTGAAGCCATGTTTGTTGAGAGGTACTGGAAATCACGTGGTCAAAATAGTCACTCCAGAAGAACGTGTCTAAGATACAAAAGGGAAGGAATAATGTGACTCCCTAAGTGTGGGAAAGCATAATCAGTTCTCAGGGGAAAGAGCCTCCTTTTGTATCTTTATAGCTGACTTTGAAAAAGCTGAGTAGACAGACTGAGGAGAATCAATTTTCAACAACCTTTAAGAAGTACAGCTAAGAGTTGTTTGCATATAACAGCTGAAGATTGAGAAGCCAAGATATAAAGTACAAATCGCAGCCTGGACAGAACGAAACAATTTTTTCTTAAAAAAAGAGCTTCACAGAAGGAAAAACATAAAAAGTCCCATCAAACTTGACCACCCTTACGCAAAGGCAGCATAGTCAGGAAATTCTTGTCTCTTACCATTTTCACCCCTTCACCTCTGCAAAGGGCCTCATAGATATCACGCTCTGGCAAGTAGTCAAGAGGCCTCTCATAGGCTCCACTTTGCACCACAGCTTCTGTGGATGTCACAGTCTTGTTTACTGACTTTTCTTTCTCCTTCTCCTCTCTTTCCTTCTCCAGCAGCTTCTCAAAGTACCGCAGATTACTGCCTGCTCTCTCATGAGTGCTTTCTTCATTCGGAGAAAAACAGAGAGAAACGGTGATTTTTGCAAACTCAGGAACTGTTAATACAAACAAGTCCCTGTATCAAGACAGCAACAATTCTTCCCTTCCTAAAGCATTATCAGGCAAACAAAGGCATTGGCTTCAGTCTGCACTGAAAATCAACACCGGGAAGTTTCTGTCTTTGCAAAGGAGAGATGCACACAGGATACAAAAGAATCCTTTCTGGAAGAACCCATCACAAAACCTGTATTCCAAGAAAAAGAACAGAAGTTTTTGTTCTTCACATTCCTCCTTTTCTCACAACTTTTCTGACTAGTTCTACCCAAGATAAGCAGATCATTGAGCTCATAAGCAGAGACCAAGGTAGCCTACTCGCTGCACTCCTCCTCTCCACCATGCTCCTCACCCACACTGCATCAGCACACTTTAACCAAGTACTGTGGTGGAGTCCAGCCACAGACTTCAGTCCCAAAGACTTCTCTCAGGTTGGGAAGCTCTGAGCCCACCTACAGCACCCATCTGTAGCTCCAACAGGGTTATATGGGAGGGAGCCTGGATCACTAGCATCTTTGGACATATTAATGATTTATTAATGATGTTGGTACGAATCAATAAACATCATCAATAGACCTTTACCCCAGATAACTAAGAAGGAACAATTCCTTATTAGTCTGTGTTTCTGGATGCTACCACCTACAACAGATTCCTTCCCTTCTAGCCTTCCCAATTTCACTGTGTTTATCACATGGAACCAACCCCAAAGCTCACTCCAGTCACAACTCATCAGAGCACAGGGTAATAGTGGCCAGATTGGGAAGTTGAGCCCAGAGCAGAGGACGCTGCTGCTTTCAGAGGGGACTGCCAAGTGTGTTCCACTGTTTACTGCTAATAAGGATTTGCATTCTGCTATCAGTGCTAAACCTCACTGCAGAGGAAGCTAGATTCAATACGCATTGATATTCTTGCAAATTTTAATTTAAGAATTCTAGCTCTCCGGAAATTAGACTAATACATATTTTTCAATAGGAAAATTTCACCCACTCTCAGGATGCTGCTAATATCTAAACTAAGAACCACTGTTCATTAAAAAACCCATCAAATACCTAACACAATAAATGTTAACTCTATTCTGTGAACTCTGTAAAAGAGGAGGACAAACCTTTCCAATGCAGGAAGTAGGCAAAGCTGGATAGGAAGCAATGCTTATTTGCTTACTCAAGGGAAAGCTAGAAACAGTTCAGAAATAAAAGGTTTTAAGAAACTCAATTTGTTCTGAAAATTTAGAAGTAAATACTGTAAGATCTCAGGCAAAGTATTCTTCCAGCATCAAGGAGCACCTGCACTGAGGTATAAAGAGGCATATGTAAAGTCAGTAGGACTTTACAGAAGGTGCAGCACTGCCTAAGTCTGTGGTAGCCTTTATCTCCACTTGAGACAAGCAAGGCTTTAACCACTGCCAAACACAGCACCTCCGTACACTGCAGGAAAGCACACAGGTAGTGAGTGCAGTCAGACACACTGGGGCCTTGGGTAACAACAGCATGGACCATAAGACAGCTTGTTAAAGATACTTCATGTATAAATAGACGTTTTTCCAGGACCTACATTTATTAAAAGTCATCTGTCAGGATATCCTTTCCAGTCAGCTCACCGATGTGGATGGGCCATGACTGTTCTCAGCTCTGCTGCTGGCAACACTCCCCAGCTAAAATAACATGATCTTTGTTCTTACCGAGGGATATCAGCCGTCTGGTGAGCTCCATGGCTCTGTGCAAATCCCCAAACTGGAAAACAGCATAGCTGAGATAATCTAGGATCTCTGCTTTGCTGACTGTTGTATCCTCCCCCTCATCATGCTGTTTTAAAGCCTGCTCCATCCAGAGCACAGTGTGATAATAGTCCCCATCATTGTAGGCTGTCTTCCCCATGTCAAAGCAGTCACCAACTGTCAGGAAGGATCTATATTTTGTTCCTAAAAACAAAAAGACAGCTTTCAGCAATCCACACAGAAGCACCTTTGCCTTAAATACATGGGACACATTGAGAAGTATCTGTAAATACACACTTTTATCATCCAAAAATGTTTCTAAGAAACAATGCTTTGACAATATTTTAAGTTCAGTATAAAGCAATCACCATCAGAATTAAAGAGTAAACTCTATCTTAATTTTATTCTAATTCACTCCTTTGGAAACAAAGAAGTTTAACAGAAGTTACAGTGGTAAGCTATTGTGTTTTCTGTTGTAGACAAAGGAAGAACAGACTAACATCTTAACAGATTTCACCTAACCTACAGATTAACACTGTTAGATGATCAGAGAAGCCTGACTACATGCACAGCCAGCTTGTTTCTCTTTACTGTAAATCTGTATTTGTGCATAAGCATGCTGATGTTTATTTAAACAAACTGGGTGTCCAGTTGATTTCCAGTTGCTCCAGCTCAGAAGATGCACAGATAAGACTTAAAATTTAGTTAATTATTAATGGCTATTAATACTTATAATAACTAAAAACATTGTGTCAGCTCATCTACTCACACAGCAAAGAAGGCTATTCAGTTTGCAAACAGCATGTTGGTAGCCACCATAACCTGTTTCAGTAGGTGTCTCGTAAGCAGCAGCAACAAACATTCACCAGGACTCAGCTAATAATCAGACATCCCAGTATCTCTCAAAATTTTCTGAAACATCTCTGTGGCTAGACCAGTTAATCCTCATTTCACAAAGGTCTTTTGGAGAGAGTCTGAGGATGTTACCACTTCCTTCCTGTTAAAGCCGAGGAGACCTTGGTGCACTTACCTGGCAAGTTCCCTCGACAGAGGGTTTCAGGATCCAGTTTATAGGTGTCCTGCAGGCGCATCAGAGCCTTCGCTGCTCCGGTCTCATCTTCTTCAGTTGGAAAAAACTGACGCTGGATTGTAAGATTTGCAATAAAGCCTTTGCAGTAAAAGGGAAAGATGTTACTTCCAGAGCTTGAATAAATATCAGTACAAGATTGACACAGAAGAGGAAACATCTGCTCTGGCTTGAGAATTGAGTTTCAAATAATCCAGATTTAAAGCCTCTTATTAGGCTCAAAATTTATAAATACATTGTTTTCTGTCCCTTTTTAAGAAATATGGCTCATGAGCAAAAAATAAAGGATAAATAACCAAACCCCTTGATTTTCTTGAGCCACACAATTACTGATGTACAATGTAAATCTAATGATCTTCATTTTCCTGTAATGTCTCTTTTTGACATGAAAACTTAATAGCTTTCATCAGATCTCCTGCAATACCCACAGAGACAACTGATTTTAGGTTGTAGTACTGGTCAATGATCTCCGACTCTATATTCCAACCTATAAAGCTTTAGGAGTTTTTCAAGTCTCCGTTCCAAGGACAGAGACTCTGATCCAGGATCCCCTTACTAGCGTAGGGCCTTAGTCAGTGACAGACTTAAACCCGACAAGTAAAACCAGGTGATATTCAGAAATAAAATTAAATGCACTAGGTAAACGTATCAGGGTTACACAGCAGGTTGGTTGGGCAGAAGAAGCCATCAACCGAAGGAAAACAGCTCAACCATTTCCAGTCATACAGCAAGCTGAACTTGCCTAAAAGGAAGCCTTTAGAAAAAGAATTAGACAGACATATTCAATAGACTTGAGTATTTTATTTCCATTTAGGATGACTATTCCAAAAGGCAATAAAAGCCTTGTCTGGAAAAAACTTCCAAGTACCTAAGCTTTAGCATATGCAGAATAGAAAGGGAAAACATGCAGTGTTCTGCCTGAAAAACATAACCACCTCACTTTCCAAGAGTCCAGTAAAAATAAACCTCCACTTAAAAAAAAAAAAAAGATATGCAAGCAAATACAGGCAGACACTTGACAAAATGATACAAACCCAAGGATTAGTACTGGAAGCATTTGATTTAGAAGGATAGGTTTAGAGATAGCAACCATATATTATCCTGGTTTTGACAGACTGACTACAGCATCCACCAGCTCTAACGCTGGGACTGATACAAATTTCTTCTCAGTTCAATATGGAACTCATTTTGATTCTTAATCCTATTCTCTGAGCAACATGGTCAAAAAACAATGATCATCAAGAGAAGGAACAGACCGGGAAAGCAGATGAAGCAGTTTATATACAAGAGAATGTAACACTCAACAGTTGCCACAACAGCTTTAAGCATATCCCATTCTCCCTTTTCCCCCAAATAAAACAGTTTCTGAGTCTTGACTGAGATGTGTTTCAGTTGCAAGTTTTGCAAGTTTCACTCACTTGGGTAATCAGTACACACAAGGCAACTCCTTAGCTGCTTTTCAAACAAACTTGGCAATAATAATATTTAAACCACGGCCAAGCTTGTGGTTTTCCAGAACACAAGGCTGCCTCCTGACAGCAGTCTCCTGTAACTCCTTACCATTTGTTGTATCCTGAAGAACCAGGTTTTCCAATTCTAGCCAGTCAGTATTCAAACGCTTCACAAGCTTATATGCATTTACAGGGTGTGCCAGATACCCTTCTGGATCAGAGGCTGATTTGCTGGTCAGTATATCCATTTTTTCAGCCCAGCTGGAATGAGAAATATGCACCTCAGCTTGAGAAGAATTTATGAATGTACATCTTCCTTCTTAAATCATTCAAATTACACATCTAGATCAAATTATTGCTGCTTTTACTGTCAAAACTGGCTTTCAATCTTTCAATTTCACAAGATAAAGTGGAGGTTTTTTTAATTACAATAGTCTCTTTCAAAGGGAAAGTATTTCCCTGCTTAGTATTTTAAACCTAACTACAGCAAGCACATATTTCAGTTGTAATGAGCCTTAAAAAAATCAGTTTATTCACAGATTGAACAGATATTCTCTTTACCAACACTTGAAGAGGAGACTGCTTTGCCTCCAAAGGGCAGCTTTTCAAGAAAAGAACATTTTGTTAATGTGACCAGAATTCTTATCATTTCACTACTCCATAGCTCCATTCTCATCCTTCACTCCCAAAGGAAGGTCAGATTGACACATACAGCCTTGAGTTCAGAAGCTCTTTGGAAAGCACGGCTCCTTCTAGAGGCACTTGGCTCTTCTGAGCCTGGACCTCATTTAGACTATCCTCCTGTCACACTCTAGTAGATACTGCTTTTAGCTAGCCAAGCATTAACAATCTTCCTAAGGGACACAAAGTATCAGTTTGTCAGCAAGAGCCTTGCAAGTGATCCAAGCAATTAGGACATCAGAGGATGTGCTGCAGCCAGCTTGGCACCTGAAGAGAACAAGGCAGAACTGTACCTGAGGGCAAAGCCAACACAGGAAGGAATCCAGAGATTTGGTAAATGCCACTGGCACGCTTGGCTCTTGTAAGCAGGGCTGATGGCATGAAACAACAGGCAGCACAGAGCACTGGCACACAGAGGCATTCAGCTCTCATGACAAGACTCCTGATATGACTCTGATGTGTCCTCTCTACAGGAGTCCTGTGATGATACAAGGACACGGCAAAGCAGGGAGAGCCCACCAGACCACCACTTCTAAAGAAGCGAATTCTAAGTGATATCTGAAGCAGGAACCCTTGTAGGTTAATGGGAATAAGTTAAACCAAGTTAGTACCTATCCTCTCCCTGTGATTATCTACTGAGGAAATACCAACAAGATTTAGCAGCAGAGAGTGGTGACAAAGGTGAGGTGTGATTGAACACAAATGAGCCATTTTGTTAGCCTTCATTACACAAATCTCCCCTACCTTTTAATCTGAGAGAGCTTTTTCTCTTCTGCTTGGATATATTCCTTTAAAGACCGTACCAAGTCCTTCTCTGCATAAATCAGGTCTGTCATTTGACCTAAAAAGAGTAGGAGCAAATATTCATTAGACCTAAAAAAGTAATAATTCCCAAGTGCACAGAAGACAAACCTTAAATGCTCCAGGGCTATTAAAACCACCACAACAGACAAATTAAGGGTGTGCACTTCAATGCCTGTAAACCACAAATGCTATTAGACACATAGGTCTGGCATTCAAATGCTTGAAGGTGCTTTTAAAGCCCCAGCTTCAACAGTTCATGGAGCTTTGCTCTGACCCTTCCTCTGCCTCTGAATTACTTTTAGTATTACAAGTGCATGCAAGACAATTAAAAGAAAGGTTTGACACTCATACAGCTATAGAAGCAACAAAAGATCCAAATGTTTGCCAGAGCATTTGTTCTACCTATGGATACAGATTAGGTCACACTAACAAATTATTAATGTAATCACTGGCATCATTTAAAGTTACAGCTTTACAATTTGGGTAGCCTAAAATTAAGCAGAGAGGAATTTCAGACTAATGTTCATAGAGTCACACACACACTCTCCTGATTAGCATTAGTGGAAATTGCTAACATATCAGTCCTAATTGCTATGACAAACTTGGGCTTTTCAAAGCCCAAACTGAAAGAACATGATGAGATTCATAAATACAACCACAGCTCTAGCTCCACATTCCAAAGTAATTATGAATGAGGCATGATTAAGCAGATAGAAGGCAGCAGGATGTGCTATTTTCAGAGTTAGGAAAGGTTCAGAAATAAGTAAGTGTAAAGAGGTGATCCTTCATGGAAGCGTTGTATAAACTGCTACTTAACTTAGAAAAATCAGAAGCAAATAATACACAGGTAGTTAAATATTGTTCAGCCAGCCGTAGGGCATGTGTGGAAGTCGGCAGTGGGACTCCGGCTGAACAGTTCCACACGGTTCTACAGAACAAGCCACCAGGAGCTCTGAGCTTTGCCATTCAGAAACAGCTCCACTGACTCAAAGGACATTCTGGAGAACAGCCAGTGGTAGTTTAATCAGCCTCTAATGCCCTTATGGAGGGGAAGTCCCCACACTGCTCAACAGGAAAACATTAGACCAATTAACAGCAGAAAACTCAGCTTGTGCTTAGTTGAAGCTCTACCACAGTCGTACATGGTTATATCCTATTAGAACACAGGAACTAAGTTGTCATAAAAATCAAATTATTTTACAGTTTTATTACAATGCAAATTCTTTAGTATTTACTCAGGCCTAACAAAACACAACGTAAGGGAGTTACTAATTTTTCCTTCTGACACCTAGCTCCAAATTTTTGAGAAGACAGGAGATTTCAGGGGCTGCGGAAAAAAAACTTCACTTATTTACCACTTAAATTATTTTCATAACTCAAATTCAGGACTAAGCTTTTTAGCATAAGGTGGTGTGCTCTCTTCAAGATGACAACAGATGCATAAATCCTAATAGAACAACAGGCCCCATCTTATTTTACTGACAGAGGCCCCAGAGAAACTTGAATCATGTTGGTCACAGTGTTCTAAGTCAATCAACTGCAAACAAATTGCACTGATGCTGCAGAAGAGCAGCTTTTCCTAATAGAGACAGTGTTGGCCAGGGCCACATGAAGAAAGCCATATGCTTCTGCTGATAACTTTAACAGTTCTAGCAATCACAATAACCACATCACAACATCATGCACTGGTTCTTTCCACACCTATGGAGGTGAAGAACTCTGCTTCTGTGGGCCAGATCAGGAAAACACAAGGGAAGAACATCAACTGCAGCCAGGGCTTCATCTTCCAGATATCTCAAACCTGTAAAAAATTAAAAGGAAAAGGAAGAATAAAAATAATTAACTTGTTTGTGAGAAAAGCCAAAGCATTAATCTTTATCTTCAGTCATTTTACCCTCATGGAAATTATTCAGACTCTCTGAATTTTAATTAGTAAAGCTTGAAAAAACTCTTCTTCAACCATAGGAGCTATTACTTAACAGTCTCAAATGCTCTCTTGCATACTCTTTGGGATTTACATGGAAGACACTGGAAAGCCCACATGAGAAAAGTAAGGGAAACAATATGTTGTCCACTGAGACAGTGAGAACAACCTCTTTTGCAAGAGCAGTTCAGTGCCTTCCAAGTCAGACATAACTAGAGCTGGAAAATATGAGACCTACAAAATTGTATTATATTCCAATAATAATAAAAGCCTAAATTAAATGGGTTTATAGCATTCTATAAAACTCAGTTATTTAAAAACCATCTAGAAACACAAACAGTGAGAAAGCCAAATAGAGAAATACAACATTTTCTAGTGTAGAAGTGGCAGCAACAGTTGGAAAAATTAAAAGTGAAGTTTCCAGCTCTGCTTATTCAAGACGCATTATCTCAGCATATCGGCCTCTGGGCACAGCCCTTATAACTTCTGTATTTCAAAGGCTGTGCCAGCTAAGAAACCCAGCCACAGAGATGGATGTTGAAATGAGACTGGCTTCCCTCCTATGCCCCTCAGGCTGTGCTTTTGGAAATGGAACACTCTGAACAGACAGGGTCAAGTGAAGCAAGGGATGCAAGGGGCATACAGAAAAGCCTCCTGGGAGATCTGATGACCAGAACACCTTTTCCAGGGAATTTGTGAGGAGCACTGCACTTGGATCAGTTCACTCCAGAGCAGCCTATCCACCAAGCAGGAACAGCCCCCAATGCCAGCCTTGTGTAGGGGCACTGCTGCTCAAACACGGAGCTCTTGGCACACCCTTGCACAGTGTCAAAAGGGAGGTGACAACTCTCCACCTCAACTCAGGAAGCAATTATTACTTTTTCCTACTCAATGTAACTGGGCAAACTGGTGGCTCAAAATGACCATGTGCAACCCACTAACTCCAAATATAGTAAAAATGCATCTATTAGGGGCAAAATGGAATCAACCGGAGAAAGGGGAATGGAGGGCAGAAGGGAAAGGAAAATACGTGGAATGTCCTGAAATTTCAAGGAATACAGCAAATAGGAAGGAATCAAGATAATTCTGCAGTAACTCTAACTCGTTCCCTTGGGCTCCACACATCTGCCTCCAAAAGATGAAATATCCACAAGGCAAAAGACAAAAGGTGGATATTGCTCTTTCTTTCTTGGATTTTCAAGCCCACAGCACAACTGAAGCCCTCACCCTCAGCTGGGCTCACCAGAGCCACGCACACAAACAGCAAACACACCCTCAGCAGCACCACCATCACTAAAAACATTAGAAATAGCTCTATCCCTCTGTTGTGTATTATCACACGGCAAGATGATTATTTTTAAATTGTTCTTTTGATTGCTTTACAAGACTACACAAGGAATCAGAATCATTTACCACAACAGTTTGCAAGCATGAGTAAGCAGGAAAATGTCTCTCAGTATCATAATAAGTCTTCTCCTTTCCCTCTTCTGTTTCTCACCCTCCTGCAAACCACATACTCCCAAACTGCTTGTTTAGTTAGTTAAGAGCTAGTACATGGGTAATCTGAGAAATGAGTAAAGCTGAGTGAATAGTGGCATGCAGAGGTCTGCCAATATTACAAGCCACAGTAAGTGATGTAGCAGAAAGCCAAGTCAAGAGCACTTGTGAAGTACATTAATTTGGATATATTAAGCCTCATCTGTCCATCTGAATAGTCTGCCATAATTTAATGGAGTGGTTTTTTTGGATGCACAACATAAAGACTGGGAGAACAATTACAAGTGACTATTCCAGTTAAAACAACACAACTCTACATTCTTCTGTACCTCCTCACCATGTTCTCTCATGGCTGAGGATATCTGCCAAGAAGTACACTTACTACAGCTAGCAGCTTGTCTTTACAGCAGATCTTTAACAGCTTTACCATCCTACTCAGTTTTACTCGAGTCAATAAACAGAGACCTCAGTAAACAGAGAAAGCAGCTCTTACTCGAACAAGCAGGACACCTGGCTGCAGGGTTTGCAGATTGTTTGTACACATTCTTTTCACAGCTGTTACTGGGAAAACCAGCACAAATAATGAATTACAAGAGGCTGAATATCCACAGTCTTGGCTGGCAGGAGCATGCATGCACAGCCACACGTACGTGTGCCCACCCCACTCCAGCTGAACCATCTGCTAACAAAGAGGGCAAGAGGGGCAGTAGGGGCATGAGCAGCTCATGCCTCAATAATGGAGACAAACGTTTGTAAAACCAGAGTGTTTTATTCAAATAGAAATGCCAGACGACAAGCCTCTGTAGGACAAATACTGCCTATATTTCTGGCTTTTTCTTTTGTGTGGTTTTTTTGGTTTTTTTTTTACTTCTTTACAGCGTAAGACCTCAATGAATCATTACTCCCACTGGAAAGAGTGCTGTCAGGCTCAGAGAACACTGGCAGAAGGAAAAAAAGGTTCTTCTAAACAAAATACACACAGACGGAATTTTTCTCCACAGGTTAGACTGAATTTTTATTAAATAAGCTTTCTAAAAACCTCATAATGAACAAGATATAAAAATAGAGACCTGACCTATTAAAGGGAAGTTGCTTGCACATCTACCATGGTTCTCAGTTCCTCACTCTGGATTTCATATCCAGTCACAGGTGACATAGGCCAGCTCCCAGCCAAAAGGGAGGACTTTTTTCAGGTCAGAAGAGGAAACAAATACCTATTACCCATCCAGTGCCTTTAGCACTCAACTTCTGATCAAACTGATATGCTACGGTCTCCTTTATTCACCATAGTACGAGAGGCCTCCGCTTGCCTGATGGTCTAACTACAAACGGGGACAAAAAAAAGCAAGTCCTTCATCCAGCTCCAAATTTGCACAGACTTCTCATGCAGAAGAATTAAACTAAATGGAACCAACATAAGACCAGTCTGTACAACATAAAGAATAAAAGTCATATCCTTTATTGTGGTAGATTAGACCAGAGTGTTACTTGTACTCATCTGTGAACACTCTTTTTGATCACATGAATTCCAGAAAAAAACCCAGTGTTCTTCCACTCCACACTTAGCAGTGACAGCGCTCCTTTTGCTATAGGCCTTCTCTAGAGGAGGTGGGGAACTGGGGTGCGATGTAACTGCTCCAAACTGCTACAAGCAAAGTCACCTCTTTTTCCAAAGACTAGGTGGGGGAAAATTTTTTCAGAGCACACAGTAATGGTTTCTTCTAAGTAATTAAGGCAGAGTACTGCTCTCTGGTTTGGTTTCATGCTTACAGACCCAAAATTTGCTATAGAGGAATAAAGCTTGTAAGCCAAAGCACCATAACAGATAATGTCAACTTCTGATTAAGATACCATTTTTCTGAGAAACTGGAATACAACTTCCAAGCTGATGACAGGGTTACAGCCTGTCTGCTCTTCTGTGCTGCTAAAGAAACCTAGCAAATCACTCTGAAAACAGCTGCTTCCATATGTATCTACATTTAAATATCATGGTGAAATCCAACAAGCAAATCACTGCTTCACCTCGGGCCACTGATGAGTTCTTGGTGCACACACAGTTGAGGCTCTGAAGTTTGGTCCATCCTGTACTGACGACTGTAGATAAGGCTAATGATATCAAAGTGGAAAATGGTATAAACAAAATCCTGCAAGGCTGCTTATTTATTAAGAGCCAAAAGACAGGCTTAATTGTAAACAGATTTTCAAGATGTTGCCAGGGAGGAGCCTCAATACCAACCAAGAAAAGCAGCTGTAAAACCATCCACTTGCAGCAGTGTTTCAAGTCTTGCAGATTAGCCCGACACATGGTAGCAGCTATAAAACTTTTCAGAAATTATTAAATACTAAGGAAAGAAAAGCTACACCATTGTCTGAAGACTTTGAAACAAGTAATTCAGAGCTGAAATTCATTATCCACATGAACTCAACCAGTGGTTCCACCCAGCCCCTTCTTCCAGAGGGCATCAGCTTTACCGCTCAAAGCAGCTTACGCCAACATCACCACCTTTCTTTAGAAAGCATTTTAATATGCATCTAAAAACAACTATAATTACCTAGCAAAAACACCAATATGACTGCCTTTTGTTTCTCACAGCAAGCCAAAAGAAAATGAGGAAATGCTGTATACTTGCAAGCATTAACAAGGACACAGCACAATCATGGAAAACTGCTAGCATTTCTTTTAACACAAAGTAAGTTATAAACTCCTTAGAAGCCATAATTATCTTAATTAGCCCCGAATAATTTTTTTAAAGCCATAACAAAGAATGTTTCTTCCACGCTCCAGTAGAGAACAAAACTGTTGCAAGCCTAAGGCACAGCAAATCCACCTGAATCTTACTCTGCAAGCTCTGCCTTTATGAAGCAGCCTGGAGTCAAATCCCACAGTGTCAGTGAAGATAAAAAGACTCTGGGCTTTTTTCACTACAGCTTATTTTTTTAGCATTATTATTTAGACTGCATTTTACTGTGCAAAGGCCGTAACTTTAGTATATCATCATACTTAAGATAACTTGACATAACTTGCCATTTGCTCATATAAAGTATTAAAAATATCTTCCTGTTCAGATATTAGAGGGGCTCTTTTCATATTAAAATGTCTACTGTCAGTGAACTGTTTCTTTCAATTAAATTTAATTTAAATCAGGCATTATCTCAGAATTTATCATTATCTCAGGGGTTGACTCTATCTTAACATCACCCTAGAATGTGCCGCCTTCCACACTCCATGTTCTAATGTCTCTGACATATAGAAATCCATGCACAAAAATCAGAACTAGTCATAGGAAAAATATCTATGTTTTCAGCTTGCTTCTTTGGAAGTTCGCCAGCGTGCACAGCATGGAAATTATAAACAGATTGGATTCCCGACTTAAACCTCCACAGAAAAACTTCTTACGCTAACTGGTAAATCCTGCTCCCTCTGCTGTTACTCTCTTTGAAGCACATAATTCCTGCACTGCTTCCCAAAGTATGATTAGCCACATTAAAAAATTGAATCCTAAGAAATTATGGCATTAGCAAGATGCCACATTCTTGTCTGTTAGTGTCACGGCAGTGCCAATTTACAAATGCAGAATAATGTTCTGCTTGTGAAATATGAGTGGCAGTTATTGATTGCTATATATATTCACAACACACCTGTAGGATTATTTCCAAGTCCTTAATGCCAGAAAGATGAAGTATTACCCTGGTAAAGATGACCACAGCAGCCTTTCAGCTCCACTACACCCTCACAGAGCACCTATAAAATTAAAGAACAAGAGGTTTTGTTACAGAAGTGGCTTCTGGGGAACACTGCTTTACTGCTGAGGAAGAGGGATGATTATTGGCTAGAAACACCAAACATCACAAAGTCAGACAGTTCCAAAAATAGTCTTTGTTTACATATCCTCTCTCCTCCTTGCTTCCAGGTTACAAGGAAATTCTTTGCTGCCTGAAATAAAATTACTCCTGTCTAGTCAAAGGCATGTTTTGCCATCTTATGCCAAGCCGCTGTGCCCCAGCTGAGCTATGGTAACACTTAGGTAGTGCCTTCAGTTTTCACACCAGCTGCTCTCCACTGCTTTTGCAGCCTGTTCCACCGAGGCTTCGGTCGCCGCATCGTACAGGTCACACACAGCTGCCTGTGCTCTCTCGGCTTGTCCCCAGCTCAGCTGCACAACTGTGCAGGGATAGGCTTTTTTTGGAAAACAGAGCTCAGAGTAAAATAAAATGAGACGTGAGCAGAACAAGCGGGGTTTAAACACCTCTACGAAGCTTAAGCCATCACTTGCTCTATGCTGAGCCTATGGCAGGCAGGGAACATGCCCAGCCAGTTAATGCAGCCGGCAAAGTCAGCCGGCAGTCACTTAACCGAGAATGCCAGTCCTGTCAAACCCCAACAGCGCGGAGAAGGGGAACAAGCTCTCCCACTATTTTTGCGATGACACCTCTAACACGCTTACAAAGACCCACTGATATTTTGCGATACCACCTCCCCCCGTGCCAAACCGCCGTCCCCCAGAGCCCGGCCCGTGGGCAGCATCGAGAGGCTGCTGCTCACCGACCCCGCCGCGGGGCGCTGGACCGGGACAGCTACCCAGGACCCGCCGACCCCCAGCAGCGGAGCGAGGATCCTGGACGAAGACTTAACCGCGGTGCGCCAGGGCTGGACCGCCTTCAGTCCGCTCAGACCGCCCCGCCGGGCAGCGATCACGGCTCCCCTGCAGCGCCCCTGGGGAGCCCGGCAGCGGGACCCCCGCGAGTCCCGCGGGGCTGCGGCAGCGGGCACAACCTGTTTGCGGGCTGCTGCCGCCCGCTGCCCTCAGCGTAGGCTCCAGCTATACCTGTACCCTCAGCTCCGCGCCGCTTCCCCCAGCCCCGCTCACCCTGCGGCCACCGCTCCCGCCGCCCGTTCTAGAAGCGCCCCGGCCCTTCCAGCCCCGCCTCCCGCCGGCCCCGGCCCTCTCGCGCCACACCCACGCTCGAAGCCCCGCCCCTGCCCCGCCCCCGCCGTAATGCCGCGAGTAGCGGCGCACAGCCCCCGCCGCACGCGCTGCCCGGGCTGTGCTGAGGCCTCGCAGCCGCTGTTCCCGGGTGAAAAGCGGATCCGGAGGAAACTCAAACACCCCTGTAACCCCTGCTCCATCCCTGGAACAGCCCGCCTGGCACTGGGCGTGCTCCCTGCAGGTCGGCGGCAGCTCAGGCGCTGCTCACAGTACCGCCGAGCCAGCGCTCAGCAGCTGCGGGTGAGCCCTAGGCAGGCGGCGGACTCGTGGCAGAAGGAAAATTATGGAAATGAGGGAAAACAGTCTCAGTGCCGGAGCGTGGCGGGGTCGTATGAGCAGGGTGATGGGTTCACACTGGCCTGGGCTCCACCGAGGGCAGGAGCAGCTGGAGCTCCACTGGGTCTCCCAAGACCACGGCACAGCTTCGGGCGAGGACGGACCCGACACCAGACACGGGCAGAGCTGAAACAAAGAGAAAATCATTCCCCAGCTCACCAGAACGTCTAATTTACTGTGTTTCATCTCCAGAAACCAGTATTCACACTAATTCTGAGTGACCATCACCATTGCTAATCATCCTAACAGTTACCTCTACCAAAAATAACAGCTTTAAACAGAACCAGGAACCGAATTAGACCATGCAAGACACCATGAACAAGCTACCTCTTGCTTTCCAAATTCACTCCATCACAAGTCCATTTTCTAAAGAGAGATCTAGTGAAATACAACTGAAAAAACAAGGTTTTGGGAGATGACTCACCAAAGCACAATCCATAAGAAAAACAGAAAATAGGGAAATAAATATCTAACATAAGGGGGCAATTTCACTGACACTTTCAACAACTGCTAATATCATAAACCATAATAAAAGGGTCCAGCTGTCCTGTCACCAGAACATACTAACACAGTTCCATGTGTTGCACATACATACACTTTGTACATTAACATTTATTTGGGTGAACTTAGAAATGATTGCATCATTATCAATGAGAGAAGCAAGCTATGAGTCTGTGATGGCATTAAAGATATTAGTACATTTTAGAGACCATAGAAACACCATTAGTCTTGAGACTCAATGACATGAGTCAGAGCCAGATTCCTTACTCAGTTCTGATGCTTCTTTTTTAACCTATTTTTATTATAGACTTCTTGCTCTTATTTTAGGGAGAAATAGATTTTTTCCTTTTCTTTTAGTAGAAAGGACTAAAAATGTGTTTGTAGAGGTGTGTTGGGTTTGTGTGGCAACATTTTGGTAGTGGGGGGCTACAGGTGTGGCATCTGTGAGAAGCTGCTGGAAGCTTCCCCCGTGCCCGATGGAGCCAATGCCAGTGGCTCCAAAAGGGACTTGCTGCTGGACAGTGCTGAGCCCATTGGCAACAGTAGCATTATCAATGTATTTTAAAAGGGGAAAAAACCCCTGCACAACTGCAGACAGAGAGAGGACTGAGAATATGTGAGAGGAACAACTGAACCCAGAGAGCTATGACATGGAGACCTGCTTTAAAACTAGGAGAATCAAGCATGCTGTGGGTGTTTGAAGCCCTTATGTTCCTTAAAAGTAGAGTAAAAATCCCTTTGCAGAGAGCCTGGCTGCCAAAAGTGCACACAAGTATTTCTGGATGCCCCCTTGTTTCTCATATTACAAGGGTTTGTTCAAGACCTAGGCAGAGGAAATATTAAAACTAACTGAAGAGTACTTATGTCATGCCGTATAAGATTTCCCATAAAACAATGCAGTGAGTCAGAACGGAGGAGGCAGGAATATGCCTGGATAACAACTCTTTCTGAGCGCAGCATAGCTCAGGTTTCTCCCTGAAACTGAAGCTAAAACTTGCATGTGTAAAAAGGCCTTGCACAGGAACAAATTCTAAAATTAGCTGTATGTCTGTTGCTCTTCCTTTTTTTTTTTCATTAATGAAAAAATAATCACACCAGATCCTAGAAGAGCAAGGATGGAAGCCAAAACAACACCCAATCTTTGTTCAAAGATCCAGCCAAAAGTCTGAGCAATTACTTTACATCAGCCTTAGATAAAAGATTGTGCCATGCTGTGGAGGTGCTGTCTGCTGAAGTATCATCTAGTTATTAGTCTTTCTTTAGCCTGTGCACAGGTGGATCTCATAAGCTGAGGATTTGGTGTACCAAAGGAAATACAAACTGTATTGTTGGTGATTGGCAGAAGCAGGGGGGCTTCTGAGGTGAGGGAAGGGTATATGGACTGGGACGAGCCTCCTGTGCCAGACGTACCTGTGGGCTTGGCACTGTCTGGTACCCAGCTGACAGCAAAATCACAGAGCATTTCCAAACAGCAAAATTCCTGAGCATTTGTCAGGAAGCCATCCTGAATCAAATCCTTTGAGCATTAGAGAAACATCTCCATCACAAGGAGAAGGTGGGACTAAGATGCAAACACTGGAAAAAGGCAATGTAGCCGGACACGCACACCTCACCACAAACAGACCTGAGTACAGCTTCGTCTTAGAATAACACACTATGCACAGCAGCAACAAAAAGCTACATCAGGTTACTGCACTTCAACAGCCCACACAGCCCACTGCTCTACGTGCTCCCACTGCTCCCCACCGGGCATCTGCTGTCTTGATGGCAGGTAACTTTGTCCAGAAGCCAGCTCAGGCCAGCTCAGGTGTCTCTGCATGGGGCTGCCCTGCACAGGCTAAGCAAATCCAGTGTATGAAACACTGAGGTATCAACTATACCATGCTTTGTCCTCTGACAAAACTCAGAGACCTTGGCTGCAAAGAAACTCCTGTTCTGAAGGTTTCCTGAGCAGTCTGACTCGTGCCAGGATTCTCCTGGAATGGGCAAAAGGCTTTATGCTGATACACTGTTTTGGGAACTCAGTCCTGTGAGGCCCTGAGCCACCCTGGCACTTGTGCAGCTGAGCTGAGCAGACTAGGAGGCTGCAGGCAGTCATAAATAACTCAGTGTTATTCAAGGCTGCACCCCTTGAGGACACCAAAGTGCAACAGAGAGAAGTGAAAGGATAGGATTTATGCCTTAAATTCTGCTGCAGATAATCTAGACAAGACTTAAGGTGAGATAAACACACAGAGTTCAGATGGAACAGGTCTGTCATACAGAGCGGTACCTCCAGCTGTCTCTGTGTCAGGTTTGGCAGACTAAAGCTGGATTCGCCAGGAGCATCCCCGGGAGGAATCTGACGGTTCATGTTCCTATTCAACATAATTATGGTGTGGTGGAGGCTGGTTTGGCAGTGCTCTGAGCCATGCCCAGCTGCACATTCACAAGGCCATGTAAACTTCTGCAAACACAGAAAAAACTGGTAATTGCCTGACCGGCTTATTTAAAACTGTACAAGTTCACCCATACAGAATTTGAGAGGTCTGACTGCAGGGAGGGAAAAAGACACACATTCTCCCCTTCTTATTTAAAATTAAATTGCCCATGTTTTAATTAGATTTTCCAAATTATCCAGGGATGCCCAAAAGAATCAGGGGATGTAGTGATGCAGACTGCAGTCCTTGCTAAGCATCTGAAGGTCATGAGGCAGCTTTCATAAATTATGTTCTGATATTGTCTTTTGAAATCTGTCAGGGGGCATTTGGGTTGGACAGCTCTGAGGACTGTGGCCTCCATCATTTGCATGCAAAAGAGGCACTGTCCAGGCTGAAACATTTTTTAACCATATCCACATTTTATGGGTTTTAATCAAAACTTGGCCCCCGCCTCAGCAAATGAATAAACTCTTTTGTAAACTTGGCTAGCAGGAATGATGAATCACCCTGTGTTCCCTGTTTGAACTAAGAAGGAAATACTCTGAGTGGTTGGAGTCTGAGGAAGATGCTGATTTCTGCAGAAAGACACATTCCCATCTCCCTGTGTCCCCACAGCTGGGGTGTAAGTGAAGTGGAATGCACCTGGGTGGCTGGCAAGCAAGCACCTCTGAGCATTGCCCACCTGACCCCTGTGTTCTCCACAGAGCAGTTATTTTCACTGCTGGGTAAAGAAATGAAGACTTTGAACTAACATGGACAGACCACCCTGCCTGAAGCTCAGAAAGCAACCTGCAAGGGATTTAAGCTTGTGACATGTTTAACATAGGGATTTGTGGAGGAGAAGCACATTTTTTGCATATAAAAGTCCAAGGGGGAATGTGGAAGAAGACTGGGTCATCCCACACTGTACTGGGCAGACCTTTCTCTGCATGCCCTGGATTTCAGCACAGATTCTGTACAAGGCTAAGCGGCCAGTGTAAAGGCTCTGTGAGTCACTCCTTCGCAGACTCCAGCATAAATCAAATCCAGAAATAGGAAAGGCCAGCCAGTCACATTATTCCTTTTAGGTTTAGAGAAAGATGTAGTTAAGAAATATGGGTAAAAGACATTACAAACCCATGAAACAAATCCACAAAAATCTCAACCTTAATTTTATTTAGGCTAGTAATTAGTGGATGAAAAAACAGACCTTAAAAAAAACCATATTGAATCAGTCTGAAGTCAGATCAGGATGAATTATTTCTCTCTGGAGAGATGATAATTTGCAGTCACTGCGCTTTAGGTAGCAATCATCTGCTGGGCATAGCTCCTGCTATATGTGTGGGTTTTCCACATGGAACTGAGGTATATTTATCCAAAAAAGATTCCTCACATGAGGAAAGGGTCATTGCATCTAGGTTTTTTGTACTAAAGAGAGCAGCCTGGGCAAATGCTGCTTACAAGCTCTGTGGTTTCACTGCTGACTGGCTCCAGCTCTCTCAGCTCCGTGTCCTTACTCATTCAGCATCAGCCTGTGCTGGCTTTTCACATCCCGTCTTTGCACACAACATAATTTACAGACACCTTGGAAGGGAAACCCAGCTGATGAAAAATGCTTGTGCAGAGGGCTTGTCAGCTTTGCGCTGAGATTCTGAAATACCAGATCTCAGAATTGAGATCCTAGGGAGGATGACAGCATCCTTCCTAAATTTGATCGATCACAGGTGTAAGTTCCACTCTGACAGTCTCATGACCCCCAGCCCTGTCAGCAGCCAGCAAGCAAAGCGAACATATCTTTCCTTCAACTGCAGAGTACTCAGTCCTTTAGCTTCTCATCATTCTCACATAACATCATTTCATTTGTGTTTTTTATCATCCATGGTTCATTGTCAGAAACTGAAATATTTCATGCTTCAAACATTGATAGAGAAACTACAGCCAAAGAAGATACCTGACTGGGACTTTGAACTGAAAGTCAAAATGCTGAGATTAGATAAAGGGAAACCTACTGTTCTGTTACCTCAGGCTGAAGGATAAGAATGCATCCCCAAAGGCCAAAGCCACCAAGCTGCAGCTGAGTATGGGGTGGGGGAAGAGCACAGCTCACAGAAGCCAGGTTTAACTTCTCCCCCCTAGCCGAGGAGGGGGGAGGAGGTGGTGTAACCTCTGGTCAGAGGCAATAAACACCCACCCTCCGTTACACAAATTGAGCCCAGCTGTGGAACCCCCCAACCTCACCAGCCACATCCACGGGACATTCATGTGAGAGGCTGCTGAGGGGTAGTCATAATCCATCAAAGACCCCCACAATGGGCTAGGCCTTGCACCACAGGACTGCATGTGATGCAAGCAGGGTCTGCTGCAAGAGACTGCCCGCTCCCCTAAGGGGACATGCCTGGACATTGCCCCTCGGCCTGAGCATATATTAACCCATGGGATTCTGTGCTTTTTGAAGGATCTTCACTACCAAGAAGACCAGCTGAAGAGGATCATCAGGACGCCAATGGGATCCACCGAGCGGTAATATTTTTTTGTCTCTTTTTGTCCCCCTACCCCTCTCCCTATTTCTCCCTTCCTCTCTTTTCTCTTTCTCTCTCTCTCTCTCATATTTACTATCAAATAAAACCCTTACTATTGACTGGCATATGGTCTTGTTCGCACCTTAATTTGGGCAGAGGTATTTCTAAGAACCTTAATAATTGGATCTTAACATTCATGCACAGCCACCCAGGCCAGAAGGGGACAGGGTCAGGCTTCCTCCCAGAGGTGCCTCCTCTCCTGCCTAATCTGGAGCTGCTCCTGCAAAGCATCTTTTCTGAATCCCCATTTCAGTGCTGAATCAGGGCAACCCTGGCAGCATGAGTCCTGATCCTTCCTCTGAGCAGCAACATCTGCACAGCAAAACGCAGTGGTGGAATTGTTAACTTCTGGAGTTCCTTAAATCCTTTCTGGTACATGGCTTGATTTTAAAAATATTTGTCTGACTTGAACAGTAGATCTTTATTCCTTCCCAGGCAGAAGAAGAGGCACAGTGTGTGCACTGTATACTCAGCATAAGTAAACAGTGGATGCCTGAGCATGAACATTCATGTAGAGGTATTAAATAAGGCAGTGAACTCCTTTCACTACAGCTGCTGGAAGGAAAAATACATCTTCTGCATATACCCATGCTACAACTCCGTAGGTAAAGTCACACGATTCATTCGCTGGCATTATTCCAGAGCAAATGCTTTTTCTTGCTCTTCCTGTGATAGGATACACAGACAGTTCATTTCTGGCATGATCTGGGAAAGTGCAGAGGCAGAGATTTCTCCCACAATGACTAGTTCTACAGTAAATAATGTGTGTGGAAGCATCTTCAACTCCACATTTTCTAAGCACACTTAAATAATTCAAAGAGCTTAAATCCATGTGGGCTGTGCTCTTCCCTTACATTAGAAAATCATCAAGAAGAAGAGAAAAAAAAAGAAGTAGACAGGCAATGGATTTAAACTGCCATTGCAAGAAATAAAATTGCATATCTGTAAAGAGTATATACATTTAACAATTTCTGACATTTGAACAGATTCCAGTGTTCTTTATAGACATTTTCATAACTCCTGATATAATTGCAATGATATAATTGTGTGGTTTTATGTTCTAGTCTGCTCTTTGTTATATATGTCTTCACTTCAGCTCTATTTAGCAATTATTGAACTGAGTTATTCTGGTTAATGAAGATTTAAAGCTCCATGGTTAATACAGAAAAATAATATGTTTGGAAAATATGTATTAATATAACCAAGAGACTAATAACAATATTTGCTTTAACATAAAAATGTCCCTTGACTTTTTTACTTCCTGTAGAGCTGGATGGAAATTCAGAAGAAAATTAAATGGTGTTTTCTTATTTGTAATTCAAGAAATGCATTAAAAGATCATAACATAAATCTTCATTTCCACTCACTTGTATTAAATGTATGGGTGTGACAGAGGAAATTTATCACAAGGTAAATAATTTTTGCCGTACAGACAAATGCTCAGCTCATACAGATTGTAAACCCCTAATAATTTCAGGAGAAAGACCCTAATTAGCAAAGTTTCAGGTCCCAAGAGGTGAAGCTATTTTTAATCAATTGCAGATCCAACCCTGGTATTGTGCCCTAACTTGCTGTCCCTGTAATGATTTTGGGAAGTCAAAAATGAAATTACTCACCCTGGGCAGAGCTAGTATTTGTGTTCAGTTTTCTTGGAGGGTGCAGCCTGTGGCACAGCTCTGCTGCTGTGGTTTTACACTCCGCTGCACACATTGCCCACGGGCAGCCAGGGGCAGCCGGGAACATGGCCATGGCTGCCCAGCTCCCAGCAGGGCCTCACATGCCTGGAGCTGCCCTTTCCACATCACTTTCAGCATCATTTTGATGTGAGAAATTAAAGGACACTCTTGGGCTGTTGGAAAGTTCCCTTGGAATCCCAGAATATCCTGACCTGGAAGGGACCCACAAGGATTATTGAGTCCACCTCCTCATCCTCCACAGGACAACCCCAAAAATCCTGTGATGTATCTGAGAGTGTTGTCCAATCTCTTGTTAAACTCAGTGCCGCGTGGTTGCACAAAGTGACTTTTCATGCCTCAGTGTGGCACTGTTTATTTCACAGGAACTGTCTCAAGGCAGCCATGTGGTTTCTAATGCGACACTGGTGAAGAGTTGGCCCCATGCTGCCCAGCTCCCCTGGCATCCTTAGGAATCATCTTCACCTTGAAAGGAATGAGAAGGAGGTGTCTTTACAAACAAACTGTGGGCCCAATGGTAGATGCGGCCAGATACAGAGAGGAGAAAGAAGCAATGGGGGGCAACCATAAATTCCATAGGAATTCCACTAATTGACACAGACTGCTACTCACTCAAGACTGTGCTAAATCTCTGGATTTAGAGAAAAAGAACAGAGACACAAGGAAAAAGAAAAA